>OZ025291.1:299991335-300578835 GCA_964019185.1 Maratus speculifer
AAGCTGTTACAATTATGTAATGTTTGAAGGAATACAGCATTATTAAAATGTACTTTAATTAAAAGCACAATTACACATACAATTAGCGAACATATAATAAATTTTTGAAATTTATTTTTTGACCTTAATAGCAAACCATAATTTTTTAATTGTTACACTCGTCATTTTGAATACGGCAGCCGTTACAGTGAATCACTATAAAAATTTTATTTCCTGACATAAGCATTTCTCACCCCCCCCCCCATGAGCATTTATTTCCTAAAATTTCAAGTTAAATTATGAATTTCAATCAGTAGAAGATAGAAAAATAGATAGAACAACATAAAGACATACGAACCAAAATGCCAAGAATTTTTAAATTTTGTTCAAAATTGCTAAACATTTCAACATATCCATCTAACTTAAAGCAAGAGCTAAAAAAGTAATCAAATTTAAGTTAAAAATATTTGAGAATAACTGTATACCAAACTTATCCATTCCAAACATTTATTTGAAAAATACATTTTGTCTGAACATGTGCCTAACCATGTAACGTAAAATAAACATTTGTGTGGGGTTTGAATTACTTGTCTCAATTTGAAATTATCTTTAGACCTCAAAATATACTTGTTTTAAAATAATTAATCCCTTGGAAACTTATTGTACGAATTGCATGAAAATTTGTTTTTAGGCTAATAGAAATGTGTTAACTTTATGCTGTCAGAATTGGGTATTGCTATTGAAAAATACAAAGCTAGGGTTCATTTTAATAAGTAGATGCCCTTCTAAGCATACTTTATATACATCATTTCAAAGTAGACTTTATTTCCGATAGTTTGTTACCAATAACTTTCTTCTACGATAATTTTTTCTGAGTTCGAAGGGAGGGGGTACTTTTTTTTCCACACAACTGTACCTTCCATGAATGCGATTTTTTCATATTCTACTAAATAATACGCCCGAGTCAATGTTGGGTGTTTTTTATTTCTTTTTTTTTTTACTTCTGCACATTATGAGAATAAAAAACCAAAATGAGAATTTAAAAAAAAGTCAAAAAGTTGGTATCCATGTTTAAGCATATTATGAGAATAATCTTGAAACCTTGTTTTGATTTTAATCTGCTAAATTGTATTTTCGAAATACTTTCACGTTTGAAACAAATTAAATATAATACTTTGCAACTCGTATAGAAACATTTAAACACACTAACAATCTATCATACTCTGTTATGACTTAGTTGCTGCCTTTTCACACTGACAAGAGATGTTGTAAATATTTATAACACCTGAATAATGACATCAGTCAGCTGTACCTAAACCCCATTTCTCATTAAGTGATGCTAATGAATAAGCACTTCCTGTTTATCTAGAACCTCATATTGCTGTTAGAGAAGTATAGTTGTATGTACCGAGTGTCCCAAAAATGAATGATGGATTTTAAAATTCAATAACTTGCAAAAGGTGACAGCTATTTAAAAAATTTTTGCAGGAGAGTTATGTATAATGTCAGGAGTTTTTTACCGTAATTTTTTATTTTAGTTCGAATTTCGAACAATAGGTGGCGCTGACGGCGATTGAAGGCCAGATCGAAGCTTCACTCAGCACTACCTGGGCTTCAATCGGCGTCAGCGCCACCTATTGTTTGAAATTCTAACTAAAATAAAAAATTACGGTAAAAAAAACTCCTGACATTATACACAACCCTCCTGTTTTTTTTTTTTTTTTTTTTTTTTTTTTTTTTTTTTTTTTTTTTTTTTTTTTTTTTAATAGCTGTCACCGTTTGCAAGTTATTGAATTTTAAAATCCATCATTCATTTTTGGGCCGGTAAGAGGCTGTGGATATTCTAATAGATTGTGCTACCACTTGTCTAACGATAATTAATTGCACGTTAAACTTTTATTACAAAACATTCACATACTATTTGATCTGTTGTTGTTATGAATTAATAATAATGTCAATTTATTCTTAATTCATAATAATAGTGTATATAAATATTGATAAATGCTATTTTGTAATATTATTCTTTTTATAAATTTAAATAAATAATTATAAAAAATAGGTAAGTATTCAAAATATTATTTTGTTTTTAATATTTTTTATTTTATGCATAACTGTTTTCATTAGTCATATTTTTTTTAATTACTAACTTACGATGTAGTTTATCTAATTGCTAATACTGTTTAAATGTAATTTGGAAGAATGAGAAGAATAACTGTTTATTAGGTATCGAGAAAAATATTAATTATGCAAAGTTTACTTAATCAATAATATTTTTTTTATCTGAAAAAATTACTGCTAAAACTAAATTTTTATATGCACTCACTACTATTTAAATATTGACATGCTCAATAAAATTTAGTTTATTTTATAGACATTTATGAACACACAAAGTTATTTTACATTTAATAAATATAAAAAATGATTAAAAAGTGCACACGAACAATTATCTTCATATAAATGAAATATAATCAAATACAACATAAATATACACACTTTTCAATATTAATAATTAAAATAACAGTTTCAGAAAAGGATATGAAATACTTAAGTTTCCTGCATCGATAAATTTCGACAGGTATCAACTTACGCATGAGAGAAAATTCGAAATATTATGCACATTTGTGAACACTTGTATTTCGTTTCAATGTAATTTTCAATTTCATGGAAAGTTAATATTTTACCTTTATACTCACTTTTTAAAGAGCTTCTTCAAAATTAACATACTTTAACTGTCATCAACAAAGTGAATACACATGTATATGCTCTGGAAATCAATGAATTTTCTGCACCAAACTTTTATAACATTTTAACATAGTTAATAAATATTTATCAGCCATTTTAGGAAGTTCGAGTGATGAAATTATATTTTAAAAGCAATATAAATAACTTAAAAAATGAATGAATAAAAGAGAAAAATGCACCATGCATAGATTATAAAACACTTTCGAAGATGAACAGAATTCTATAACAAAACTAAACAAAAGAAACAAAAAAGGAAACCTAAATCAATAATTTTGAACTTGCATAACACAGCTAAACACGAAATTTCAGATAACAGCACTCGGCGCAGATATAATATGCAGAAAAAATGTGGCACGCATAGATTATGATAGACTTTCAAGATGAACATAATTCTATAGCCAAACTAAAAAAAAGAAACAAAACATGAAACTTAAATCAACAATTTAGAAATTGCATAACATAGCTAAACACGCAATTACAGATAATAACACTCAAAACAAATAAAATATCTGCATTATTTTCAATTGTGGTATATAATATCTGTAAAATCGTTACACTACTATGATTTGTTAAAAATTATTTCTGCTGTAAAACGTATAAACTATAAATACATTTTTGTTTTTGAAAATTAACCGTCAATATATGGTAGTTTCAAACAATATGTGCAGCATGTAAATCATCTACAGATTGTTTTGCATACTAGAAATTGAGCAAAAATTTAATTGAGTTAGAAAAAAGCACAATTGAAAACACACTTTCACCAATCATTACGAATACATGGTGCATTTTTTGTGTACACGAAATTATTGATAAACAAAGACATATTAGTGTATACTACCTAAATGTAGAAATCCTTGACCCATTTCGAAAATTCATTATACAACCAAAATATACTCTACGTAATTCATACCCATGAATGAATAATGCAGACCAATTTATTTGAGCATCACTGTATAGGATATTTATAATTTTTTCGTAGCATATAATATAATGAAATTTAGTGAAGTTTTAAACCGCACTCCTAACCTGATAAAAGAAATTGCTTGCATTAAAACTTATATGCAATAATACAAAGTTTTTTTGTATCACTGTAAACAAACAGATAAATGCTTTCCAATGAATTTCAATAAAATAGCATGTTGATATTTCTGATTTGCCTGTCACATTTCAGTTTTCCTGTCATATTGAGTTTCCCTATCAATTTCACCAAAATTTATTCGCAATCAATCTGCATGGTTATAATTTTAAAGTTATGGGTTCATTGAAATTTCTGCTTTTTAAAAAGAGGTATAAATATCGTATTTTTTACACAAATAGATTGAATTTAGGCATCTAACTTCCTAGGGGCTTGCAATGAAAATATTTGACCATAAAAACATTTACTGTCTCGTACTATATACCAGAATATAATCAGAATCTATTTATGTAAAAATGCAACACAATATGACTTCTCATTATTATATTCCTGCATTAGTTTTTGACGCATCAAGCAGAAAATTGCAGCATAGCAATGCCACTGATTATGTAACTTACAGAAAAACACAATAAGTTTCAACAATGGGAATATCTATCAGAATATAAGTTTGTTGAAATTCTTAATACATTAGTTCTTTAGATAAGGCTATCGCTATTATCGTGCAAACCGTAAAAATTGGCAGAAAATCAGAGCTACGAGCTTGATGATTTACTCATAAACCTGATGAGTAGCATGTTATATAACTATCGAACGAAACCTGTAATCTGGTGAAAATCCATTCATGAGATTTAAGCATTGAGGTAAATGTGAAAAATGCAGCTTATCATTGTGACCTGTTTGGGTGATTTACGCCAGAATATAATACCAAATATATAATTCTTTATTAATTATCAAATATTCATCTGTTCTAAGATTTTTTGACGATAAATGAATACTCTTCGGACAAGTAAATAATTCAAAGATAGATAACTTACATTATAATAAAAAAATCTTGTTAGATCAAGAATTCTTACTTCCTTACAGTATGGTAGCGAATCTGATTTTTTTCCCTATAAATCTAATTTACAATTCGCTTATTATCATAACATGGTAAAAGCCTATTTTTATTTCATTAAAAAAGGGATATTTTGTTTTTTATGCATTTAAATATATTCATTTTTTTCTAAAAATTATAATACAAAGACAAAAATAAAACTACGAAAGATCGTAGTTTAAAAAAATAGAAAAGATGGAGCATCTGTTTAAAAAGATGAAAAGAAACTTTAAAAAAATATTTCTTTAATGGTTATGGGAACTATTTTATATAAAGCTTGTTTGTTATTTTATATGTATTTTGAAAGTGAAGCATGACATTTTTTTATCAGAGAAAGTAGGACATTAAATATTTTCTAGGTTAAACAGATTGACAGAAACTTTATTCTATGCATGTATTTAAACTTGTTGTTTAAGGCTACAAGAAATACCTGAATGGCAAAAAATGTCTAATTATAATATTAATACTAATTACAATGCAGTCAATTAGGGTAACTTTATTTCACCTTTACAAAACTTTGATCCATTCTGCCATTGTTCCAATTTACAATATTGCCACATTACACTACTGATGTTATCTATATTTTCAAACCAAAACTTGGCCATTAACTCAGTTGATGTAGCATATTAAATATCTTTTCTCTTTTGGTCCAAAGTTACCCTGATTGAAAGTATTCGAATCATTGTGAATATCACAGAATTCTTCCGATTTGAAATGTTAATCTAAATTTTATGGTTGTAAGTAAAGAAAAAAGATTGTTGAGAACCTGTCATACGAGCAAAATGGCAACTTTTAAAATTTCTGTCTGGCAACTTTTTCTGTATTTTTGAGTTTGTAGTTGAAAAATCAGAATATTGTAGAGGTGAAACAACTTAAAAATCTACGAATAATACGGATGTGAGCAAAATAAATTTTGTAAGTAAAATGGTGACGGGTTACACATTGATTTCGTAAATATAAATAGATTTTTAGTAACTGATGTTAATAAATTTTTTATTAGCAAATTTTTGGCTTTCATCATAATAAAAAACGCGAAAATTCATTTCCAAAATAAATAAATAAATAAATAACAATAAATAACAATAAGCTAAAAATTATGGAAAAATAAATTCCTGGAAAGTCCCAAAATGTTGTGTTTCACTCAACTAAGAATATAGTCTCCTGCTTTTACTTACCCATTATATGTATTATTGAAAAGTCATCCAATCATTTTGAAAAACGAAAAAAATGACGAATTTATACATTTCAGACACTGGAGATTCCGAAAAACATATTTTAAAAAAAATGCCGTGTGTCTGTCTGTGTGTGCGTCTGTAAATGGCTCTATATCCCGAACAAATCGAGAGAAAGATTTGGAATTTTGTATGTATTTAGTATGTAAAAATGAAAAGTATTCTATTTAATATAAGTAACCTCGATTATTCGGAACTATTTTGGGAAGATTACTGTCCAGAAATTTCGGCATTTTGATAAATAATACAGTGATCACTACACTTTATACACTTGTAAAAGTCTCGTGGATCCATCATGTTTAAAGGTATATTTGCATTAAATTTTAGTTGTGGATAAAATTTTAGGACATCACAGAAAAAAATCTATAATTTTTTATTTCTGCAATGATAATTTTTTTCCAAACTTAAAATATACAGAATGTCCCCTCTCAACGGTGGCCAATGGCTAATTTCTAAACCGTTAATCATAGACATATAGTTCCAATTGCAAAAATGCTTTAAAAAAGGTAAAGAATTGTTTTTCAAGTGATTTAGCTCAAAGTAAAATTTTATTAAAAATTACGAAAATTAACTTTTTATACGCCCCCCCCCCGATCCTATAATTAATATTTAGAAAATTTTTCCCACTACTGTAACAAATAATACAAAAAAAGTCCCATTAATCTGCGATTAAAACTGACCGAATAATAGCTGTTTAAAGTTGAAGCATCTTTTTTGCTGCAAATTAGGGGTCAGTCACAAATTTACTGGAAATAAAAATAAACGCAAGATATAAAATTTCACATTAAACATTGAGAGTAAATAATATTTACAATATTATTTTTAAATTTATGTTGATGATTACATATTAAAAAAAAAATTGTACTAAAATTATAAGTAAAAAAATAACAGAAAGTTTGTTAAAACTGTTGTTAGCTTTCGTTTTTTCAAAACTAAAAACTAAAACAAAATCACTTCACCTTTTTTTTTTCATTTACGTATAAAAAACATTTCATATTTATTTACTTAGAACAGGTGTCACAAATAAAAAATTAAAAAGTTGACATGTTTCGGATCATTCATAAGAATCGTATTCATAACACATAAAATCAGTAGAAAACTATATGACACTGGATATAAATAATATCCAGTATTTATATCCAGTGTCATTTAGTTTTCTACTGATTTTATGTGTTATGAATACGGTTCTTATGAATGAACCGAAACATGTCAACTTTTTAATTTTTTATTTGTGACACCTGTTCTAAGTAAATAAATATGAAATGTTTTTTATACGTAAATGAAAGTTTGTTAATTTAATTTATGAAAAGCAACAGTCATAAATCGTTACAAAATTTGCATATATTTACTATTCTATTAGATTACTTAACCTAACAGAATTAGATTTAATTCTATAAAATAAATAAATGGTGCGCACTTAAAATTGTATTAATATTATACTGTCATTGAATATAAATAAGTGTGCAAATTGAACCTCGATCGGATATTTGGAAGTGAGTTAAAATTTGAATAGAAATTTTGAGCAAGAGAAAATAAGTACGAATTTTTTAAGCAAAATAAAGGCTTATCAAAATACCACACCTTTTAAAATAAAATTGCGATTTCCCAAAATTTGATTTTCACGATAAAGAGAATTTTAAAACTCACGTCTTCAAATATTTTAACCAATCTAGAAGTTAAATAATAAAAATTAACATTATCGTAAAACTTATACGGTGGTAGCACCTTCAGTTAAATTGGTTTTAAAATATTTCTTTATCTCATTTAAAACCTTTTAGAAATTGGAACTATATGCCTGTGGCAAATGATTTAGGAATTAGCTATTAGACAGCGTTGAAAATAGACCCCTTTATAATACTTTAAGCACTTAATGAACGTTCCCTTAAAGCTCAGTCCAATTCATCCGTATTTAGCTACAGAAAAGTGGTTTAAGTCCTGAAATTTAAAGCTTTATAACTCTGTCATTTCTAATGTTATGTGAATGGGACCTTTTTTCTCTTACTTGTTAGAGTAGAGGGGAAAATTTACTAAATATCACTTATAAGACCGGAGGACCGTATAAAAAGTTAATTTTCGTAAATTTTTAATAAAATTTTATTTTGAGCTAAATCGTTTGAAAAGCAATTCTTTACCTTTTTTGGAGCATTTTTGCATTCGGAACTATATGTCTATGACTAACGTTTTAGAATTTAGCCATTGACCACCGTTGAGAGGAGACACCCTGTATACTTATGATCAACATATTCGGGTACAGTGGTTATTTAAAAGCATCCCGTTGTTCAATTTCATTTTTGTTACATCAGTTCCTTTGTGATTAGTCTTTTGAGCCGCACTGCATATATAAATACACGCACACACAAACACACACACACACAAACACACACACACACAAACACACACACACATATATATATATACAGGGTGATTCTAATTTATTTTACAATAAAAGAGGGGTGATAGTACACATCAAGAGAAACAATATTAAATAGGAGACCAAGGGTCCAAAATGTTTTCCAAAGGAGATAACCGCCTATTAAAGTTTAGGGACCAAAATTTCAAATAAACATAGAAAACGAAAAAATCTGTCGATTGATTTGCGGTTTTCACTAAAATTATTCTTTATGTCGGCATTTTCTTGAATTTAAATTATAAAGATAAATTTCAAAAAATGCCGATAGAGGGCGCTTTAGACTTTGAAGTAACGAACAACTATTTTTGCCGGTATTTTTTGCATCTCATTAAATGTTTTCGTAAGCTTAGACTCAAACTTAAATTTTGAGCTCAAAATCTGAATAGTTGGGAGTGGTTAAGTAACACAAACTGAGCTGTGTTCAGAGAGTTCAAATTTCAAATGATTATAAAAAATGGAAAAATTGGTCGATTGATTTACGGTTTTCACTAAAACTATTCTTTATTTAGGTATTTTCTTAAAAATAAATTAAAAAGATAAATTTAAAAAAATGTCGATAGAGGGCGCTTTAGACTTTTGAGTAACGAACAACTCTTTTTTGGCGTTATTTTTTGCATCTTATTAAATGATTTCGTAAGCTTAGACTTGAACTTAAATTTTGAGTTCAAAATCTGAATAGCTGGAAGTAGTTAAGTAGACAAACTTAGCTGTGTTCAGAGGGTTCAAATTTCAAATGATTGTAAAAAACGGAAAAATTGGTCGTTCATTTGCGATTTTCGCTAAAACTAATTTTTAAATAAGCAATTTCATGAAAATAAATTTTAAAGATAAATTTCACAAAATACCGATAGAGGGCGCCTTAGACTTTGGAGTAGCGTACAATTATTTTTAACTGTTATTTTTTTAAATCTCATTAAATGCTTTCAAATGCATAGACTTAAATTTGGGGCTCAAATTCTGAATCGTTGGGAGTGTTTAAGTAGCGAAAATTTGAATTGTGTTCGAAGAGGAAGGAGGGTTAAATTTCAGCTCCTGAACACACTTCAGTTTGCGCTTCTTAACCCCTCATAACGATTCAGAATTTGAGCTCAAAATTTAAGTTTAAATCTAAGCTTCAAAAAACATTTAAAAAGCTTTTACAAGCATTTAATTAGAACCAAAAAATAATGGTTAAAATGAATTGTTGGTTACTCTGAAGTTTAAGGCGCCCTCTGACGGAACTTTTTGAAATTTATCTTATTTTTTTTTTAAAGATACTGATTTAGAGAATAATTTTATTTTAAAAAGCAAACGAATCGATCAATTTTTCCATTTTCTGTAATTATTTTAAAATTGAACCTCCCCCTTCCCCTTAAACAATCCCCTTTGTGCTACTTAACCATTCCCTACAATTCAGATTTTGAAATCAAAATTTAAGTTTAAGTCTAAGCTTCCGAAAACATTTAATGAGATGCAAAAAATAGTTGTTCGTTACTCCAAAGTCTAAAGCGCCCTCTATCGACATTTTTTGAAATTTATCTTTTTAATTTATTTTTAAGAAAATACCAACATAAAGAATAGTTTTAGTGAAATCCACAAAGCAATGAACCAATTTTTCCGTTTTTAAAAATCATTTGAAATTTGAACCCTCTAAACACAATTCAATGTGTGCTATTTAACTACTCCCAGCTTTCAGATTTTGAGTTCAAAATTTAAGTTTGAGTTTATGCTTAGGAAAACATTTATGAGATGCAAAAAATACCGGCAAAAATAGTTATTCGTTACTCCAAAGTCTAAAGCGCCCTCTATCGGCACTTTTTGAAATTAATCTTTATAATGTAATTTCAAGAAAATGCCGGCATAAAGAATAATTTTAGTGAAAACCGCAAATCAATCGATCGATTTTTCCGTTTTTTATGTTTTTTTGAAATTTTGTTCCCTAAACTTTAATGACGGCTATCTCCTTTGGAAAACGTTTTGGACCCTTGGTCTCCTATTTAGTATTGTTTGTCATGATGTGTAATATCACCCCTCTTTTATTGTAAAAAAAATTAGAATCACCCTGTATATATATATATATATGTGTGTGTGTGTGTGTGTGTGTGTGTGTGTGTGTACATATACCATAGAATTAAAAAAAATATACCCACTTTAACAAATAATCAAAAGAAAGAGATATTTATAATTTTTATATCAGTTCATAAAATAGAATCCTGTTGAGTTTAACTATCTAATCTATTTCATAACATTACATTACTTATAACTCTAATAGCTACACAATATTTTTCCTTACCATTCATTTACGGAAATTCCTATGTTTTATTACCCTTATGTGTAACATTAGATAATGGCGCGTTTTCTTTCGGCGCCTTTAAGCGTCATAAACGTCATTTATTGTGCTATTTACTATTCGAAATGGTCATTGGAATTACGCAGCTGCGAGTTCCACATCAGAATGGTTCTAAAATTAGAAAAATACTTTCATGCTGACCATAAAAGTCTGGTATTCCTTTAGGAAGAGACAATAAAGGTATGCCGGAGTTAGTTTTCTTATTTATTCTTGGCATTAGAAATTTTACTAAAAGTAGAATTTACAAACATATAATAGTTTCGATAATCATTTTTTACATTAGCTATGGTTTAATTTTCATTTGTAAAGTACAAAATATATTTGTACAAATGTATGCCCTCTAACTATATGTAATCATTTAAAGCAGTTATAATTTTTATTAAAACACAATTTTATTTTTAATTTATTGTAATTACTTTGTCTTTCTAATATTATATTAAAAAAATTTATTTAGGCTGTTCCATCAACTAACGACCAGAATGTAGTTTTATCTATTTATTAAAAACAAAGAAATATAAACAGAATATTGGCTGTATAAATTTTGACATGAAGTATTGCCCCGAAATTTGATGTATTCCTTTTATTTTGCCATTAATGTTAAAAAATATAAATATCGATAACGTAAAGCAAAAGTAAAAAAAAACAAAATAAAATAAATAAACCAAACAATATCGTTAGTATGATAACATTCTCATACTACGTGGTTTTGCTAGTCAATGTGTTAATTTCATCATGATAGGGAGTTGTTTACAGATTTTTCTGTCGCATTTTAGTATCTTTATATGTTTTTTTGCATAGAATATATTAGTTCTATAAAATGTATTATGTATTTGAAAATGTTCATTACGTTTACATTTTTTTTTTTTTTTACATGACGATATTTTTATTTTTAGAACCGGTTCAACTGGTTTCAAAGGCAAAAGTAATAATGAAAAAAATCGACAACTAAAATAGAAAACATACAAACTCAAAATGAAAAATATCGAACTCAGATATCATATGCCAAAGATATCATTACGATCACAAAATCTGTAAGAAAAATGCTCCATAGGATTAACATTAGCAAGAGCGTTTCTTTACGTGTCTTGTGTATGCTAAAAAAGCAGGTTTAAATTTCGAAAAATGTATAACTTTTGTTTTCTTTGCCTTTCAAATACTCTACATTTGCTACTCTTCAATACTATTCACCTATTTTTCGTTCACCTATAAATGTTGATTTGCATATATATAAGTCTACTAGCTGACCAGCCCAGAGTTGCCCGGTTCCGTGATAACTATGATGCATTAAATAAACCTATAATATTGACAAAAATTTAAAAAAAAATTCTAAAAGCAGAAAAAATCGAAAACTTGTTAAAAATTACTTAGAAAACTGCTCAGAAATTCGTATTAAAAATCGATGAAATTCAAAAATCATAGCAGATAAAATTTAGTAAATTAGGCTAAAAGTCGGAACAAATTTTCTTTTTATCAATGTCAAAAAATCGCCTCAAAAAAAAAAAAAAAATAAAATAAAATAAAAATAGAAATAAAAATAAAAATAAATAAAAATAAAAATCGCAATGTAGAATTCATTAAAAATTCAAAAATCGCCGCATGAATTCAGAATAAGCTTTATTGAAAAGAGAACTAAATTTATTATGTTGGGTTAAAAAAATGAAACTGTATTCCTTTCACTAACGTGGAAAAACTGTCTCGAAACATAAAAAAGAAAGCTAAGAAACGACTAAAAAAATCATATTATCGAAAATTGGGCTTTGATGTACAAAAATTCATATAAGATGTAATTTCCCTCCAAAATTTGTAACTCTGTGTGCAGCGGTCTCTTCAAAACAGTGCTGACACATTCACAAACTTGTCTCTTTATTATTATAGATTTAAATGTACTTCTTAAACGCAAAATAATATTTGACCAAAATGTGTGTGTACGATAAATATAGGGACATTGATTATATACTGGCATGAAACATTATCCGGACATTCGATGCATATACAGGGTGTTCCAGCTAAGGTATTGCAAACTTGGAGGGAGTGTAGGCTTCACCTAGACGACTCGGAGTCGCATAGCAATGGCGTGTCGAAAACGCCTTCTAGACCAAATAAAGACACTGAAAAGGCTGGATTACACAAATCTGATTAGTGGCCGTTGCAATGTCGCCAGTGGGCTACTTTTTAAATTGAGATTTCCTGATTGATACCACTTTTTTCTAAGAATGAAAATTTCAACTTATTTTCACTGCAAATAATATATATTTGAGGAGGTCCAGGGATACTTCCGGGAAATCTTCAAAATTCCCCGCCAAAAAATTATTGCTTTTTATTACGTGTAATTTATATTTCTATCTTAACTGGGACAGAAAATGTTGATTTTTTCGTTTTTGGTTCTATTGCAGAATCTATCTTTAAAACAATAGTATTCCTGAATACGACTTTACGGGAAAATGCGTTTGTCTTCATGAAGCTTTTTTTTTCACCATTTTCCTATTGAAATTGTTATAAGTCAAGAACAGTGAAAGATAAATGGTTCAAACTTTGAACATGTTTTTTTCAATTGTTTTACTCTAATTTTGAATCAGCAAATTTGAAAAAAAAAATCATTTTTTGATATATTTTAAATGCAACACCATTTATTTCTTAAAATTTTACCTTAAATAATTAATTTTTATTTTGATAAATATTATGAAAAATGCAGAATCAGCATTGAAATTTTTTTATACTTTTGATTTTTTCAATGTTAAAAAGATGACATTCTACAAATAATATTTCGAGTTATAATAAGATTTTAAATCACGTCACTTTTTTAATAAATATTAAATATTAACTTTTTATATACAAAACAAAATTCTGAAAAGTTTTATCACGTGATTTTGTTTTCAAATGATATCACTGAACAACAACAACAAAAAAAATTTAATTTTTACTGAATAAATACAAAATTTAAAATATATAAATCGTATCCTAGACCCGCTTAAATACGACAATTTTTTTTCATTTCGAAAAAGTGATGCTGATTGAATTTCTTTGAAAAAAATATGGCCCCTAATGTTGCAAGTGTGCCAGCAAGTAAGATGGGCTCTTTCAAGCACAGTGATCACAAGGCGGGGGCCACGTAATTTTCAATTGATGAAGCGACACCAAGAATATTTAAATAAAATTTTAGTTTTATAATAAAAGTTTAAAAATATACGTTTTTACTTTTGAAGAAGTTATTTGTAAATTCTGGTGCTAGTCAATCATTTAATCTTATTACGAATCTTTTTGCAAAAATATTTTTAAAATGATCCTCGACCTTTACCGGTCAGGAAGACGTTTCCGAAGCCGCATTCCTATGTGATTCCGAGTTGTCTACATGGACCTTACCTCTCTTCTCATTTTGTAACATCTTTGCTGGTACGTATATTGCATAAGTCGGTTAAAAAATCTTCACCAATATGTCAAAAACTTAAAAATATAAACCAAACCACATTATATATCTAGTTATAACTTCACCTAATATCCTTAGAATGTTTTTTCATTACTTTTACACAAATTCTTTTATCCAATTGCTTTTATCAGTAACATCAGATTGTGCATTTCAGCTCATTTAAGAGTTATAAAAGTCATTTTATTGCTATTTTTACTATTGTAATAGGTCATTAAGCGTACGTAACTACGATTTTCTCATCAAAATGGATATTTAATTACAGAAATATCCCGCGCTGGCCTGAATAGTTTCTTTTTGGAAGCATAAAGGGTATCTTGAAATTAGTTTTTCTTTATTTTCTTTTGCAACATAAATTTCAAATAGAAACTCCATGCTCCGAAATGTTTTAATCTTGTGATTCTAATTTTCATTCTAATTTTAAAATTTTAAATTTGGTAAACAAAATTAGATAATATGATTTTTTTTCTTACCAATATTAAACATTTTATCTAGCACAATATTATTCTGGATATTTCATTCACAAATAAATGGCGACTAACATGGAATAACACACTATTGTGTATTCTATTTAAATATACTTCTTACTAACAAAACAATAGTCTCGATTGTTGGCCATGTATTGGATAAATATTGGGACATTGTCTAAATACTGGCATGAAATATACCGAATCCTTGAGTAAATATATACATTATATGGCCAATCGTGACCGGCCAATTGCGATTTTTCTGAAATACCTAGAAAAATACATGAGGAATTTTCCTGAAACTCAGGGTGTGTAAGAATAATGGTCATATATTACCGTGAATCTTTTTCCCCAAAACTCCATAAGGGGACCGTCAACAATTTGAAAAGATTGTGTATCTTTTGGATAACCCTGTCAAAAATAATGTAGCAAAAGCATTCAAACTGTAGATGTTAACTAATGGGCTTATTGTTATAAATTGCGTTCATTTTTGTAAGGATTGCACACAAATTACAGGATTGCATTAAAGAAATTAAGGTTTTTGTAAAAAAAGTCCCAAATTTTGCCAAGCTTTTTGCACATCAAGATCTCAAAAAATAACATTCATTGTTGTAACATTTTTCTCGATAATAAGAATAAAATTATATATTCATATACAGGGTGGTCATAAAAAAACTTTGCCGATATATGGAGCTCTAGCGGCCAGTCCGCTCAACCGATCGAGGTGAAATTTCAGATATAGCTATTCAGAGGTATGAGCCCAAGATTCTGTGAACGGCAACAAAATGGCTCGCACGGTTACGGTTATAGTTACAGAAACTCGAAAATTTCCAATGGCAACACCCATTTTTTTCATCGCAAAATGCTCAGCGCATGCGAAAACTCGATTGGGGCGCAAGGAGGAAATTCATATGCAAATTTCCTCCTTGCGCCCCAATCGAGTTTTTTCGATGGGGGGGGGAGGATTCCCAGAACGGTTTTTTGTGCGTGCATAACATGTCCGTTTCTTGCGATACACGCACGGTTCCAATGATCTTTAGGATTTTCGCATGCGCTGAGCATTTTGCGATAAAAAAATGGGTGTTGCCATTAGAAATTTTCGAGTATCTCTAACTATAACCGTAACCGTCAGCGCCATTTTTTTGTCGTTCACAGAATCTCGAGCTCATACCTCTGAATAGCTATATCTGAAATTTCATTTCGATCGGTTGAGCGGACTGGCCGCTAGAGCTCCGTATATCGGCAAAGTTTTTTTATGACCACCCTGTACATTGAAATCAAATAATTTGCCAAGCTTGGCAAAAACTGGCAAAATATCGTCTAATTTGGCGAATAAAAATAATTCGTTGTAAATGAAGCCAACGTGGCTATAACTGACAAATTTGGCGAACTTCCTACTGAAATTCAACGCTGATGATTTTTCCTTTTTTGGGTTTCGCATTTTAGTTTCCTATTTTCCTATAAAATTTGCTAAAATTTTAAAACGAAGGAATAGGGAAGTTAGAGTTACCCAGCCCAAACACGAATTTTTTATTTCGTGTTCTACATATTTGCGTTTTCAAATGTACATCTTGTGAAAAAGTGCTTATCTCAATCACTTCAGAATGTTCCCTTGAATTTCAGTTGTAACTTAGACTTATTAGGAATTAAAATCGTAACCTTCTGCAATCTATACGGAACTTAAATGATTAAATTTGCGCGCCAAACAATCTTCAATAAATTATTCAGACTCCCATTCCGAAAATTTCCCAATAAGACGTACATACGTGTGAATGCAAATAAAATACATACATACATATTGCTATGAATATACATATAACTATCATATACATGACATTATATTTGTCTAAATTTTTTCGATTATGATTAGTTTAGTTGCCATGCGTCTAATGCTTAAAATTGTATTGTCCGTATTCTATTTCTTTTCATTTCTCAATATTTAAAATTCAAACTGTATTGTGTCGATTTGAAAATTTACCAAAAAAAAAAAAAAAAAAAAAAAAAAAAACTAGTGGAATTATGTACATAAAACTATTATTTCTGAAATTTAATGTCACAAATGTCAACGCCACAACATTCCAGATGATGTTAAAATCCATAATTTGCAACAATGGAGTTAAGGTTTGAATAAATAGATAAGTAAAACCCACAATTTTGACGAAAGAAAATTTTTTAAAAAGGAACTTTTACATTGGTTAGTTTAACTCTAAAAATATATTATTCATCTAAACTTTCCAAAACACTAATTTCATAATCTTGGACTGTTAAAAGCATTGAAAAACTTAAACTGCATTAGTATGCCAAATCAAACTAAGTAATTATGACGAAGTTACGTATTAGTGCTCTTAGACTTGAAATAACTGGTAGAAAATTAGTAAAAAATATTTCACTTTGACTCAATCGTAGAATTATTTTTCGCGTAAAATCTAAGCCTAATATCATTTTAACTCTCTCGATGTTTGCATGTAGATCGGGAAGCAGGGAGGCAATCACCTCATCGAATTCACATTTGAAATTTTAGAATTAGTTAAATCTTGATCAGAATATTAACAGCCAATGCAATTGGTCTGCCAAGTCATATCTTGGTGGAAAACTCTATCGTTTGACCCGTAGGTTTACTACTGAGTTTTCTTGCGCCCAGTCCTCCATGTTTTCATTCTCTTGGGTGCAGGAAAGCACGGTAGTGAATCTACGAGTCAAACATTAATTTCGGATTTTCAGGTATTTTCCAACAAGATATAACTTGGCAGACCGATTGCGTTTTAATATGTGAATCAAAATTTAACTAATCCTAGAATTTCAGACGTGATCTCGTTGAGGTAATTGCCTCTGCTGCCGCCTTCCGGTCTAATATGCGACTTTCATATTTTTATTAACCATTTCAAAATTATTGCAGTGCACAATACGTTATTAATACATATAAAATATATAGGGTTATAGGGTTATAGGGCATATTGTATATAGGGTTCGTACGGATAACGTTATTTTGAAGGTGATATACCAATATTTTTACGAGAGATCATTTTAGTTGAAATGCGCAAATTTTTGCCTTTTTTAATTGGAATTATTCTAAAAGAGAATTTTGGTGCCAAAGAATTTCCTGGTCGTGAAATTCCAGAACGAACTCTGATATATTTCCAAACTTGAAATCATGTTTGTAGTTACGTCTTTACCCGTGAACCATAACACTCTTCACTTGAGATTATAATCCCTGTACTGTCAATTAAAATTCCATAAATTTATACCTTTTACAGGAATTCTTAGTAAAATATTTTGATTCATCAAAGAAAGTTATACTTTTTATTTAAATATGTCTATTCGTTTCACTGTAGCATTCCACTTAGCGCCTCAAACTCACAAGGAAAGTCTCCATGCGGGCATGCGCTGAAAAATCTCAAAAAAATTACTGAATTTTCTCCTCGTGGGGCTATATACAATTATAAAAAAATCGGCGGAACCTTCAAACAGTGCCCGTAAAAAAATAATGACATTTTCGCTATTTTGCGATTTTTATCGGTCTTTTATATCAATATTTATATGTATTTATAGTGAAATTAATCACCAAAATTTGCGATCTTAAACGAAATTCATAATTTAAATTAATTAAGATTATTTAAAGATCAAAGTACAGTTGATCATTTTCGATTCCATTTTGTTGATATGGGGGCATCTGGCTTTTATTTTTGAATATGCTTTAATGTATGAAAATAACTAAATAAATATGACTTTTGATGAAAATTTTTTTTCAGTGATAAATAACTACAGAAACATGCAATATATATATGCTTATCATACTTAAACCCTCTTATTATTTATGTTTAAATTCATTAAATATCATTCTGCTCGCCAAATTGAGTGACGTTTTCATCTTTTCACGCCAAATACTCGTAAGTCTCTTTATTTATTTATTACAGCTTTTCTACTGTAATTTCGCCGCTAATTGAACACTCGTTAAGATTTTTGTACTACCCGACGCGACGTCAGCTCAGTTTTTGTGCATTAAACAAATGCTGTGGAAACTATCATTCTCACAAAAGTGTCATTTTTGCAGTAAAGCCAGAGAAGTTCTCCGATAAAAATGGAATTTGTTTTATTTGTCTTTCAAGTAATAGACATTTGATGTAATATAAAAATATTCTAAATGTCTCATTCACTAATAGATGGTCATTTAAATCTATTAGTCTATTTAAGTCTATTCTTTAATAGCACAAAAAGATCCGCCGAATATTCGCTGTACATTGGCTTAATTTTGAGACATTAAATAACAATTGGCATGAAATAAAACTCGAATAGTAGAATCGTAAATTTTAACAATATTTGTTTCAAAATATTACCCAGGAAAATTCAAACGCCTTAAAAATGTTATGCTAATCGCATCGTATTTCGGATTATAACTTCAGTTAATAGCCGTAGAATGATTTTTATTACTTTAACGCATTTTTTTTAATCCGAAATCTTTATAAGTAAAATAGGGTAGTATTTAAAAATTAGAAAAAAATGGAATTTATGCTATTAGTAATAAATTTAAAAAATCAGAAATATGTATAATGTATGTACTGTATCAGTGTATCGTGGGAGATAAAATATATACGACATTAAATAATTTACATGACTTTTAAAATTTCAAAACGATGTTAAGAACTTCCATTCAGTTTCGTAAAAGAACAACATGGTCATTCTCAAGGAAATAAATACCTTGAGAATACATGAAAGAAATGGACTCCGTTGAAAATGGCCGAATTTTTTGTCGATATTGTTGAAAAGATTCAACACCGTCTTGAAATTTTAAATGTCGTGTATATTTTTAAATATCATATATATTTTATTTCTCATGATACACTGATGTAGCATATATGATATAAACATTTGTGAGTTATTTAACTCATTACCCACATTTAATCAGATAATTGCGCACTCTCTTTTGGCAACTTTAAGCGTAATAAAAGTCATTTAATTACATTAATTACTATTCGAAAAGTACGCAACACAGAGCTCATCATCAGAATGGTTATTTAATTAGAGAAAATCTTCCATATTAGCATTAAACGCCTAACTTTTTTTCCAAGACGTCATAAAGATATCTAGAAATTAGTTTTGTCACAGAGAAATCTAGATATCAGGGGAGAAACTTGTTATTGCATAGGATATTTTACTACTAAAATTTTGATGCATGAATATTAATACAATATTCTAGGCTAATTTATCTGTACACTAATTTACGAACATAAAAATTAAATATTAGCAAAAACAGTTTTTTTTACTTTTTGGAAAAAAAATTAAATATAAAATATAATCAGTCCATCTTTTATTTATTTAAATTGTCATTGGATTTTCACAAATGTAAGACAACATTGACATTTCGGAAAAAAAAATATCTTTATACCTGGACATCACGATAATTTCATAAATGTTAGTAGTTCACATTATTCTTTAAATAATTGTATTTAAATATCTTATTCAAAAATGATACAACATAATAAATAAAGGGTTAGATTTATATTTTATTTGATAAAAATATCCTCAAGCAATACTTAATAATTTTATGCATAATTTCAACATACATTAAATAAAACATGCTTAGTTAAAACCTTAGTTAAAGTTAGGGTTTCGTTCATTTGACGAATTTTTATTCGTTTCTGTGCTCTGTCTGTCTGTTCGTCTCAAAATTCGTAAACAAAAACTGTGCAAGTCAGAGACTTTAAACTTTGTGTACTTATAGCTAAATATCTCGTTTCAGACGATAAATTATAAAATATTATTTTAATTAAATTAATTTTTTCAATGTCATCTGCTTATTTTTGTGATTTAAATTTTAAAGAGAACCTTAATTTTGCTAAGCATCTCGCGTAAAGCATCTCGCTAGTAAACAGAAGGTTCTTAGTTCGAACCCCGGTGCTGGAATTTGAAATTTTCATATTAAGATGTATTTAATAACAAAAAAAATTACATTTTTGGCCAATTAAAGAGTTTACATAATTAAGATTTCATTCATCTGATATTCATTATATTCTATAGAATTTAATTTCCTTTCGATTTCAAAAACTTTTCTGACTTATTAATTTTTTAGCATTATTAATTTAACTTTAAACATTTCTTTTCAAATTTAATATTTCTTTTAACATATATTGTTTAACGATCACGATTTTCTTCTTCTTAATTCATTTTTAAAGAAAAGCCCATCGGTTAAAGCAGTAACTAATAGCAGACTTTAACAAATGACACTTCTCACTGTTTGAAAAATAGAACTTCGGGACTAAGCTACTATCTCTATTATCTCTATTTATAATATTTTTCTCATCATTAACGAAAAAGTGTAATCTGCATTGAAAAGACAACAGCAAGTTTTACACGGTCAAGAAAAATAATGGAAGTCATTGTTCACAGTTTATTATTAGGACGGGTATTGGCGGGTTTCTATAGATTATTTTAGGAGATTATAAAGGATGGATACATTAGACAGAAATAGAAAATTGTTTTCCGCACAATAGTTCCATATTTTATGAAATCTAAGACATAAATAACGCTTTTATAGATTTATAAACTCTAACAGAAGGCTAAAATATTTACCATAGTTTAATTCTGGGATATAGATAACAATTATTATTGCACCGTGTATTACGTGTCAGAAGTCTAAGTGACTTCTTACGTAAGTAAAACAGCTTTTCAATTTCTCTATTGCCAAATTATATTTTACCCTGCCTTTCCATCTCCCTTAAATGTTCATTTTATTGAAATTATTTGTAAAAATTCTAATAATCGTGTCAATGATCTCACATCATCTCTATCACTCTCTCCTGCGTGGAAGTTGCTTTCATAGTTTTTTCCCTCATCTCTTCTCTATTTTCACTTTGTTTGTATTTAAAGCATATTTATTATTTTTCTTTATTTTATTTTGTTTATTTATTATTATTTATTCCACTTTTTTCTCTCTCTTTTACTATTTTGGTCATTAAGTAGTTCAGGATTTGATTTAAGCTCTTGAGTATTGTTTTCAAATGTACACCTTGATAGATAGTCAGCAAGTACATTACATGATCCAGGTACATGTTCGAAGGAAAAAGTATATTCAGAAAGCTCAGTTAACTAACGTGTGGTTAGATACGCAGGGTTACATATGTTCTTTTGTTTTTTTTAAGGAAGCACTATCTGACAAAATTACAAATTTCTTGTTATATAAATAGCACTTAAATGCGATTACTGATTTATAACTGGCCATTAATTCAAGTTTTAATGCCGAGTAACGTTTTTCTGCATTATTTAAAGAGATTTAGAAAAATATGCAATAAGGAGTAATTGTCCTTCATGTTCCTGTAATAATGCACCAGCTATCGCTACTTTAGATGCATCAGTGTTGACATAAAAGATTTTTGACAAATCTGGTAAGCGAACCATAGGAGAATTAAAGAACACTTGTTGCATTTTTTTTGTATAATTCTTGATGTTTTTGTGTCCATTTAAATGTAACTTTAGGAGTGATCAAATCAGTGAGAGTTTGATAATATCCGAAAATGATGGAACCAATTATTTATAAAAGGTTACTAAACTAATAAATTTTTTAATTGTCCCTTAGTTTTTGGTGTTGGAAACGAATTAAATTTAACAATGTTTGCATGCATAGGTGCAATAGAGTGATTTTCAATATGGAAACCTAAGTAGTCATCTGCTGATGTATGAAATGTACATTTGTTTGGAGTCAATGTTAAATTATATTTAGCTAGGATTTTAAGTATTTTACCTAACTTTGAACAAGTTTCCTCAAATGAGTTTGACCCAAATATCAGATCATCCTGATATGAATATATTCCATCAATTTGTAATTCATCAATTAAAGAATCCATTAAATTTTGGAAGAACCCACTTGATGACTTTAGACCAAATACTAGGCGTTTATATTTAAAAGTCCCATAGATACATGTAAAGGTTAGTGGGTCTTGAAATTGTTCCGGAAGGTCTATTTGATGATACGCCATTTTAAAGTCTAGCGAAGTGAAAAATTTGTAAGCGGATAAATTTGAAATTATGGTTTGTATTTTAGGTAGCGGGTATGATGAACCTTGTAACACGGAGTTCAATATACGTAAGTCTAGAGCGAGTCTGTGTTTTTGTTTTCCAGATTGATCAGTCTTCTTTTTTACTAGGAAAATGGGACATGCCCACTCAGAACAATTTCGTTCTATAATATTTGCTTCAAGAAGTTGATTTATTTGCTCTTTCATTTCGTTGTGTAATGCTTGTGGGAGGGGAAAAGGTAGTGTTTTTATGGTATACTCATTGATGAATTTAAAATTTGGAACAACTTTATCTGTGTGGCCTAGTGTTTTTATGGACTTGGAAAATGATGCATAATTATCAAGCAATAATTTTTCGAACTTTTTCGCATTTTATTCCTGCAAATGTTTTAAATTAAAGTCATTAATTTTTAGTTCTTCTTTACGTTGGTTTTATATTTCATTTGATGCCTGAATATAATTACAAATGTAATCCTTTAAGGTATCCTGAGATTTAAGATTAAAATTCGAAACATTTTCACATGAATTCATAATTTGATGAAAATTTGTGTTTTGTGACGGGTCCGTGATGTCCAATGTTTCATATAAAGTTCCTAAGTGCATTTTTATTTATGTGTACAGGTTTACAAGATGAATTTTGTATAAAAACATAAAACTGGAACTTTTGTAGGGACTTAGTTGTGTTTTGAGTTCCTTCCTTATCTGATTCATAACTATGACCACCTACAATACTATCAAAGAAATTATATTCGTTTTTATTTCACTTTGAAAATAGTAATGTTTTCTCGGGTCTATTGAATCAGTTTTTATGGAAATCCACCTCTTTTCCTGAGGTTCCAGTTTAAGTTTACTCTCCAGTCGAAATCCTTTTGGGAATGTTTCCGATTGATGTATTTTATTAACCCTGTTGAACGCTGTTGAAAGTTTTATTACTGTTGAAGATGATGTGTTTCATTCTCACTAAAGGCAGAATCGAGCATTGGTACGCGAAATTCATTTGTTGACATTTTATTCTTATGAATATCTATCACAATTCTGTTTTTGTAAATAAAATCAAAACCTAAAATGCCCTGAAAATTAGCGGAATTCGAGATGTCAACAATGTAGAAATTATGCGAGAATGACTTTTGATGTATGCGAATGGAAGTTATAATGCATGCAGTGAAATGAATATTTGAATTAACTGTTTTAATAGTGACGGCTGTTCTTAATCTTTTATATTTTATTTTGTCTTTAATGTTATCAAACAAATCTTATGATATAATTGAAATGGATGAATCAGTGTCGAGCAAAAGTTAGTTTTATATCTTGCAATGGAGGCCTTTATGAGGGGGAGTGTTGGGGATGAATTATTTACATTGCAAATAACTGCAACTTTGTCATCACATATGCTGACAGTTTGTGAAGATACTTCATTATTGTTTTCAACTGTCTGCGATGCGGAATTCTTGGACAACTTTACTTCATATTTTGTTTGCGAAGCGACGGATTTAACCCTACTGTCGGAACAGAGTGGAGGCAGTGTTGGGTCATAAGTCCATGGAAATTCATCTGAAGTTGCTGCTGTGTTAGACTTATTCTGAGATGTAAAGCCATCAGCTGAAGTACATCTCAGTAGTAGTTTAAATTATCATTTTTGTTATCCTTTCTTCTGTAATTATTATCATATTTATAATTTTGTTTATTTCTATTCGAATTTGCTCTACGCCATTTAAAACAACGTTTTGCTGTATGGCCATGTTTTGTACACAGCTGGCACGAGGGCGGTGATGTAGATTTGCTTTTACGTGTGTTATGTTTAGGTGAAACAGTATGCTTCCTTTTAAAGTCCTTGTTCGCACACTGTTCACGACGTTTTGAATTTTGAGGGGTTGTGCTTTAAATTGTGTCTATCTTTTGTTCATTTGGAATATTTGTTAGGGTTAATACATTGACGCTTTCAGCTAAAATTTTTAACTGATTAGCAATGGAGTCTACTACAGGATTTGTTGTGTTACATATTTGTAAAACATTTTCATTTTGCATTATATCCTGTAGCATTTGTGCCCTATCAACAGCAGTGTCATAATCAAGAACGTTTTCTTCTTGTAATTTAATTCTTAATGGAGGTGGGATGCACGAGATTAGTTTCGTGTATTTATTATTGTCAACTACACAATTGTCTACAATATTAATTTATTATTGTCTAGCGCTACTTTATCTGTTATGTTATCGTGTACTCGTGTAGTAAGAATATTTATTCGGTGTGCAAGGTTTCTAATCGTTTCTTGAGGCAGCATAATCAAATTATTAAACTCCACGAGCGCTATTGTTTTACTAGGGGAGAAAAAAAATTCTTTTTCTACAATATTTAGTTTATCAGCTTTATAAATGGCTGGGTTCTGTGTAAAGAAAGTAAGCGCAGGTCCGGATAACTTACTGCCTAAATATTGGATGGTCTCTTGATCCTACCATCCATGTGCTTTGGCTAATGTTTTAATTTGGTTGAAAAAAAATCGACCAAATTGGAGTCGCCATCAAAAGTGATGGTTTTGAAAGTAATCTTCGAATTAGCCTTACTAGTTAAGTACGCAACTAATTTAATGAAAACAAATAATAAAAACTTAATATATTGTAACTGTTAATCGGTAGGGTAGGGCTATTATCTAATCGCACACTTATTGCTTTGATTAACTTGTAAAAAAATCAAATTTGTAAAAAGACACAAAACCATTTAAAGTAAAAAAAATATATATTAAAAACACAAAATATCAAGTAAATAATAAAGTAGGGTCAATAATACAAATTTTTATAGCGTTTTAGTTTAAAAAATCTATGTTTTAAACCTAAATCTCAAATACCATTACATGTAACTACAGAAACATTTCTCTTTTTTTATCTACTTTTAAGAGCATCTATTTGATATCTCATGACTACCTAAAAATTCATCAATTTCAAATTACTTACTTGCTATCAATTCATCAAATAAATGTTTTTTTAATTAAAAAAAATTCCCATTTTACGCGTAGCACTAATGTCCCACAAGGCTTACATATGCCTGTCACACAAACTTTTTTTTTCACAGACACTTGTTGAATACACACAAGGCATAAATATGCCTGTCACAAACACATTTTTTTTGCTGGCACGGACACTTGCTGAACGGCAGAGAAAACGGTCGGGGGCGAATGAAACTCTTTGGTCTTTCCCGAAATCCACTGATGCCTGCAGCGAGCTGAATGAACTCGAGAACAACGAATGAAGCCGCTTCCTTGACGGTGCACCTCTATCCGGGCAGGGCCCGAACCAACTTTCAAAAGCTGGAACCTGTTTCCAGGCCGCATTCAAGATTTCGCGAGATACATGAAAAAAGAAACTTGAAGATCTTTTCTTTTTTCAAACGCAGCTGCGCATGCAGCGATCGTTGTCAGCCGCGACTTCTTCGGATGTTATGGACACCCATTCTCTAATCGGGCGGGTCTGAAGCACCAATGTTTATAAAATTATTTTCAGACGAGTATACTGTATAAATTAAACATACTGTCTATGCACAAGGTATTATTGCAGTGTGGTGAAATGGAGAGAGTAGCCATGACAACTATTAAAAGGACTAGGTTCGAATAATTTTATCCTTTATTTTTGCCCTTTCGAGAAATGGATGCCCGTCAGCATAAAAACAGAAGCGAGCAGAGAGAAGCAAGTACCTTCACAGACCGCCAGAACTGATAGTCTAAGAGCTAGCAACGTCAAAAATCACGTCATTTTGTCAAGGCTCATTTTTAATCTGATTTTCCCTTTTATGGTAGAGTACATTTGCAAGCGGTCTGGCAGTCGGGAGGCGTTGCGTTTACCTGTGGCAGAAGGGGTTATGCAGGTCCAAAAACTTCAAAATCACGTCATTTTATCAAGGCTCATTTTTTAATATGTTTTTCCTTTTATGGTAGAATACGTTTGCAAGCAGTCTGGCAGTCGGGAGACGTTGCGTTTACATATGGCAGAAGGGGTTATGCAGGTCAAAAAGCTTCAAAATCACGTCATTTTCTCAAGGCCCATTTTTTAATATATTTTTCCCTTTTATGGTAATATACGTATACAAGCGGTCTGGCAGTCGGGAGACGTTGCGTTTACCTGTGGCAGAAGGGGTTATGCAGATCAAAAAACTTTAAAAAACGTCATTTTATCAAGGCTCATTTTTTAATGTGTTTTTATCAAGCTTAAAAATTACAAGATATAACACTTTGGATAGCAGATAACCTATAATTAATTTGCCAGACATATATTTGGTTGCAAAGTTAATGCCAGACGGCTTTAAATATGGCAACGAAAGTGCCTGTTCCTAAAGTAGTTATAATTAAAAAATTATAAGACCTCGTTACGTCATTTTATCAAGCTTAAAAATTACAAGATATTACTCTTTGGATAGCAGACAGCCTACAATTAATTTGCCAGGCACAAATTCGGTTGCAAAGTTAATGCCAGACGGCTTTAAATATGGCAACGAAAGTGCCTGTTAAGAGAGGTTTATAATTTAAAAATTATAACACCTCTTTACGTCATTTTATCAAGCTTAAAAATTACAAGATATTACTCTATGGATAACAGACAACCTACAATTAATTTGCCAGACGAATGTTTGGTTGCAAAGTAAATGCAACCAAACCAGACGGCTTTAAATATGGCAACGAAAGCGCCTGTTTCAAGAGTGGTTTATAATTTAAAAATTATAAGACATCTTTACGTCATTTTATCAAGCTTAAAAGTTAAAGATATTACACTTTCGATAGCAGACAACCTACAATTAATTTGTCAGACACAAATTCGGTTGCAAAGCTAATGCCAGACGGCTTTAAATATGGCAACGAAAGTGCCTGTTCCAAGAGCGGTTTATAATTTAAAAATTATAAGACCTCTTTACGTCCTTTTATCAAGCTTAAAAATTACAAGATATTACTCTCTGGATAGCAGACAACCTACAATTAATTTGCCAGACACAAATTCGGTTGCAAAGTTAATGTCAGACGGCTTTAAATATGGCAACGAAAGTGCCTGTTCCAAGAGCGGTTTATAATTTAAAAATTATAAGACCTCCTTACGTCATTTTATCAGGCTTAAAAATTACAAGATATTACTCTTTGGATAGCAGACAACCTGCAATTAATTTGTCAGACAAAAATTTGGTTGCAAAGTTAACGCCAGACGGCTTTAAATATTGCATCGAAAGCTTCTGTTCCAAGAGTGGTTTATAATTGAAAAAATTTAAGACCTCTTAACGTCATTTTATCAAGCTTAAAAATTACAAGATATTGCTCTTTGGATAGCAGACAACCTATAATTAATTAATTAATTAATTGATTAATTAAAGTATTAATTAAATAATTAATTAACTATTAATTGGTCTTATAATTTTAAAATTATAAATGTTGGAACAGGCACTTTCGTTGCCATATTTAAAGCCGTCTGGCATTAACTTTGCAACCGAATTTGCGTCTGGCAAATTAATTGTACGTTGTCTGATACGATACCCAAAGAGTAATACCTTGTAATTTTTAAGGTTGATAAAATGATGTAAAGAGGTCAACTTTGCAACCGAATTTGTGTCTGGCAAATTAATTGTACGTAGTCTGCTATCCAAAGAGTAATATCGTGTAATTTTTAAGCTTTATAAAATGATGTAAAGTGGTCTTATAATTTTTAAATTATAAACCGCTCTGGAACAGGCACTTTCGTTGCCATATTTAAAGCCGTCTGGCATTAACTTTGCAACCGAACTTATGTCTGGAAAATTAATTGTAGGTTATCTGCTATCCAAAGAGTAATATCTTGTAATTTTTAAGCTTGATAAAATGACGTAAAGGGGTCTTATAATTTTTAAATTATAAACCGCTCTTGAAACAGGCACTTTCGTTGCCATATTTAAAGGCGTCTGGCATTAACTTTGCAACCGAATTTGTGTCTGGCAAATTAATTGTAGGTTGTATGCTATCCAGAAAGTAATATCTTGTAATTTTTAAGCTAGATAAAATGACGTAAAGAGGTCTTATAATTTTTAAATTATAAACCACTTTAGGAACAGGCACTTTCGTTGCCATATTTAAAGCCGTCTGGTATTAATTTTGCAATCGAATTTGTGTCTGAAAAATTAATTATAGGTTGTCTGCTATCTAAAGTGTAATATCTTGTAATTTTTAAGCTTCATAAAAACATATTTTATACGTTTTATACGTTTTATACGTTTTATACAGACAATTTTATACGTTTTAGGACAGAAATCTCGAACAATTTTTTTAGAAAGTGTCTGTCTATATTTGTCTCAGCGTGTGTCTCCCTCTGTCATTGAAAAGCGTCTAAATATCTGAAGATAACTGAAAAAACCCAGTTGAATTTGGAAATGTTCCATCGAAAGGGAGAACTGTGATAGCGTTTTTTGTAACAATTTAATTATTGTATCATCAAAAACTGTATCACATTATGCATAGAAAAAACAAGTACATATTTTTGCTAGGGGTTAGAATGTTCCAGTTGAATTTTGGAACATTAATATGCAACACGTCTCTGTCATAAAAACTTTGTGCGATTTTGTCGATTTTTTGCAAATTATTTGAAAAATTCATCACCGTTTTTAAATGAAATTTTATATTAATGTATAATGTAACAGCTTGAAGTTTGCTAATGTAGTAATGTGTAGTAAATGTAGTTGTAATGGGGAAGTAATGATACTAACTTGGCCATACAAGGAGTCTGCCCATCACAGTAATAATTACAATAAAGGCTCCAACCAGAAGTAAGATACAATAAAACCTCCTTTGACTGAAAACAGACGACTAAAGATAAATTCCTCTTTATACACAATCTTTAAATTACACAAAGCTTAATTCCATTTTTTGTAAGGGGCAGGGACTAAAATGTGTTTCTTTGTTTGTTAGTTTTCAGTTTATTGCACAATTCCGTTATAGGCAGGCTCCACTCTATTAGAAAACACATTTTCTATAGACAGTACCTTTTTTAAAATCTATAGTATTTGGTTGCAATTTTATTATTTCTTTTTCACTATTACAATTTATAATATATTTGTACTTACTTTTTCATCTAAATATGATGCATACAAATTTAAGGTATTGGAAACATAATTAAATCTTAATTGAATTCGTCAATTACTTTTAAATAAAAGATCTTAAAGTAGGAGACAAATAAATATTCAAAACTTTAACCTATGACTGTACAGAACTTCCCAACTGAACAAGAATTGGGCACGACTTACACAGCGTCCGGCACCCCCCCCCTCTCTCTGTAAGGAACTACAATACAAATTTCAGTTAATTTTAAGAATAATATTACGGGCCCGGGTAACGTCAAACGGAGCAGCTAGTATATATACATAAATATATATTTGTTGTTGTTGTTCTCAGAATTAACTTAATTACAATTCCATTTTTGTACATCCAAAATTCACCGCGTTATGATGCTATACCTAAAACGCGTTTTCCATTTCCAGTTTCACAAAATGAAAGCAATTCCTAAAATTGTAATTATCATAATTCAGTATATTTTGATCGTGTAAGAATGATTGGATATTTTTCTGTTTTATTTATTTGATCAGTTTAAATGTTTTCTATATATAACTTATATGAGACAAAGACTGAATAAGGATTTTTACTTCCTAACTTAAAATAATATGTTACTGAATTTTTAGATACTTATGAAAAAATACATTATAAATGTGAGAACGGTACTTTATTAGAACATTTTTTAACGCAATTATTTAATTGGTGATAAATTTATTCTGTTGAGCTCCTTCAGATATCAGACCAGATAGAGTTATCATTATATTCTATTTGAGTAAATTTATCCACCAGATACGTCCGGAAGGCTCAGTCGGTAGAGATTGGTACTAGAGAAATTTCTCGTTCGAATCCTAATCTAGGCTTTCTTCATCCACTTGGAAATTTATAGTTTTTATGACTTATTTACCAACTGAATAATTGATTTAAAAATTAATCTAATAGATCTAAGCATGCCAGAGTAAAAATGCAATTCCATATAATAAACTTCGATTTATTGTGTTGAGCTGATCGAAATATCACACCAGATGCAGTAATGTTAAAGGTTAGCTAGGTGAATTAGGCCCTCAGATTCGTCCAGGATGGATCAATCGGTAAACATTGGTGATTTCTATCAAGATATCTAAGGTTGGAGTCCTGGCCCTTGTTGCTTTATCTGCTTGGAAATTTACAAATGACATGGAACTATATCTCTGAAACTTACTGTGTAAGAGTTATTATTTACATATCACTGAAGAAGTGAAACACCCTGTATATAATTTTTAATTAGAAACAGTGTAATTGTTTTAGACGCTATACATCAAGCAAATGTGTTATTCGAAAATTTATTCAGTAAGTTCTATTCATAATATTTGTTATAATCAAGGCAATAAATAAATAAGTGATGTCTCTAATAAAATCCAGCTATGGTTTAACAATATCAGCAATTAACATTAAACCGGTTTAGCATTCATCACAATCTATTTCAACTTCCATTTAAAATAAGTTCAGAAATCCTGTCATACATATAATTCTTAACAAGTAATCCATTTGAATACTTAATTGAATACCATCTCATTAAATGATTAACTGTAGATAGATGATTATTGAAATTCATCTTACCAGTTTCATATAATTAATGTGTTGCTTTGAGTTTAAGTTATGTGTTAAATATATTTTGTATAGTAATTTATGACAGAAAAGGAATAGAAATAAAATTAAATAGCCTTTAAAAAACACATATAGCTGTAAAAGTTCAATTAAGCACTTAAGATTGAGAAATTGTACATCAATTTAAAGTTTTTTTTTTTTTTTTTTTTTTTTTTTTTTTTTTTTTTTAATTAAGTTAAATGTACTTTCTCTGGGTTTGTTAAATATTACAAAATATTCCATATTAATGCATTATAGAAGGAGGATTTTACTTTATTCCTGAGAAATTTCTTTACAATATATGTGTGTACAATGATTTACAATAAAAAACTTTGGGTGTAATTAATTATATTAATCATATTAATTACATTATTTTAGATAAATATTTCTTGTCTATGATTCTAAAGCATTAGCCACCAAACAATATTTAATGTTAATTTTCACATTAAATAATAACTGTTTCTATTTCATTATTTCATTTAAGAAATAATGAAATGCAAATATTCCTTTTCTGTTAAGTACAGTACTTTAATTGAATTTGCAAATTATATCATTTTAATAATTTCAAATTCTCTTCATAATCATTTGAGATTTATTTCACTTATAGCCAGATAAAATATTTTGTAGATAATGAGTTCGATATATTATTTCAAACATTTTAAAAGTTTTCTAATGTAACATAATATTTGAATGAAAATTTATTATTCCCATTTTCAAATCATTTGGGATAAACTTGAATAATTCTCTTTGGACGTTACTTTCATATGTGTAGCAAATTCATTTATAATTTAAGAAATAAATCATTAGCTTATAAAAGCATTAAATATTTAATGATTGTAACAGTTTGACGACTACAATATATTGATTTATAAAAAAGATGATGTAATTCAAAAAGAAACACATTTTAAAGTGAAAAAGTATTAGTGTTTTCTTCGGTTTCATTATATATATATACAAGAAAACTAAATACAAACTGTTTGCTTTTATTAAGGAAAATTTTTATTGCTACTGTTTTGCACAAAATTAATTATTAAACCATTTTGAATTTAAATTAAATAAAAGAGACAATCATAAAATTTCCTTCTATGTCATTACATATATTAATAGCTCAAATACATAATTCCATACACATTAATAATTCAAAAATCGCTATCACAGTGTTAAAATTTATTACATATCTTTGACCATCATAAAGATTTTAAAGATATGAAACCCGATGAATTAGTTCTTCAGCTATGGCTATCGCCAAAATCATGTAATTTTTGCAAAATGCAGAATAGCAGCACTACCTATTGGATAATACACAATAAATCCTAACCAGCAACCACATTTGACTCTGCAGTTTAATGAAAATCCATGCAAGAGTTTTTGAGACAGGGCTATTGCGAAAGTGAACAATAATCCAGCATAACAATTGTACTGATTAATTGTGTAATTAAAAAAAAAAATAAAAATAAATAAAAAATAAATAAAAAAAATAAAAACTCAGCAACAACTTATGTTAACATCTAACCGAATCGGAAGTTAGATTAAAATCTATGCATTAGTTCTTCAGATAGTGTTAGTGAGAAAACTGTGAAAAATGCAGCATAGTTGTTAAAACGATTTACGCTTAAATATAATCAGCACCTATGTTTATTAAGGTGTATCAGAATCTGAAGTCTGATAAAAATTCTTGCATTGGTTCTTGAGATACAGCTGTTACGGAAATCTTGAAAAATGCAACTTATCACAGCCACCTATTGCAAGATTTACACTAAAACATAATCAGCACCAATTCCTGTTAAGGACTACATTAGCACTTCTGGATATGTACACTAGTTCTTAAGATAGAGTGTCTACAACATTTATACCACATACAAGTGGAGTCATACACTTACAGGTACAGACACTTACAGACATTTTGTAAAATCATGTTTTTAAGGTTCTCTGAACCCTTTAAACCTGAAAGTACCGGAAAAACCAGAAAACGAAAATTTTTAGGAAATCAATACTTCCTCTAGTTAAGATAGAAGAAAGTTATTACGAAAATAAAATTTCCTGATGCCAGTCAGTATAAAGTACCAATATGAAACACAACTATTTTTATAGTATGCGAAAACTACCTAGTTAAATATAATATCATATCAATTTTTTTCCGCGATAACTTATAGTAAAACGTTCTACTTTTCTTCAAAGCAAAAGATTATTTATTTTAAATTTAGTTTTTTATTTGTTTACTTTTAATTGATAATCCTATAGATATTTTTATCTTTTTTCAAACTGTCAATTCTATTGGCCAACGTATTGAGTTTTTTTTTTTTTTTTTTTTTTTTTTTTTTTTTTTTTTTTTTTTTTTTAAACAGAAAATTGTAATAAACTCCCTTTCCATGATGTTTTAGTTACCAAATGTGATTCTTCTGTCAAAACTTGTGTTTATAGAAAACAATTTTCTGTCTCTAACCGATGTCATGCTCTCTCAAATCATTCTTTTAACCGAATCATCTGTATTCATGTAAATCGTGCTCTCGAAATTGGTTCAATCTCTAAATACCTTAAAAAAGAGCTGAGTTACTTTTTTTTTTGTTGTTGTACAATTTTTTAATAACATTTCCATGTTTATAATGTATTAATCAATTTTTCATACCGAAATTTCCTTTATTAAGATGTTACAAATTCTCACAAGAATATATATAATTGCATCACTGATTAAATACATTTAAAATTAACAAAATAATATACTTTACTGCTAATATTGTTAATTTGGTCATATTTATTTATAAAAAAATGATCGTTGAACATGAAATATTTTACTTAAGAAGTCTCAGTATTCGAATGTCTTATTTTTTTATTTAATAAATCTGTTTAAAATAATCATTCAAATACATGTAAACATGTTCCAAAATAAATGATAAAAGAAGAAACAATTTTCTTTATAAATAAATCTTTAAATGTGAAAGCGTCATTAATATCTGAACTTTCTAATGATAATTTTACTATAAAAACATAACTCGAAGTTAATTTTTCCAAAATATTTGCCAATATAAACATGAAAATATTTAAATCAAGCATTTTTTAATTTTTAAAAAACAATTTAATTTTTTTTTAAATACTGAAAATAAATGAAGTAAAAATGCTTTATATTAAAAATATTTAGCGTACAGATAACAAAAAATTCACCTATTTTTTAATGGCTGCAGACCCCAGATTTATTTATCTATTTTAATTTTAACTATGGATTTAAATAACAAGCTAATAAATAAGAAAGACATGCGGAAAAATGAATTTTTTATACATAAAATTTGATAGTACATGGAGACTTCAAACATGCATTACTTGACAATTTCTTAGGATTTTTAAATTTCATTTTATTATTTTGCATTGTAAAATCATTTAAAATCATCAAATAAATATATATATATAATAGTTTTTTATTACTAATGCACACTACAATGGTACCTTAACGCTCATTACTTAAAAAAAAAAAAACTTATATAACATTTTATTAAAAACCCTTTTCTCAATGGTATGTAATAGAAATAGTGTTATCATGCCTTCCTGTAAGTTACATATTTTTACTGCATAATAAGATACATTTATATGTTTTTTTCTTATTGGTTTGTGACATTTCATAAGATAAAGGAATACTTTTGAGATGTGAATGATTAGGAAAAATTTGTATAGTTTTTGAATACGTTTATGGTAGTTTAAGAAATATTCGTTTCTTTGTGCAATGCACTGTTATACATCATTCATAAGTTAGCAATTTTAGATGAATATGTTGTTCACTTAACCATTTCAGAACTGGTATATTCTATTGGATATACCTTTTAATGTTTTTTTTTTTTCAAATGTTTAAATAATGTTAAGGACAAAGAAAATGACGTGAATGGAGCCAATAACGAAGTAGAACTAAATAAAACAGCCATTAGTTTCAAATAGTGCTTTTTAGTGAACTACAAGTTATATAAAAATGGCTTTTAGGAGAAATATACGAAATGTTTAAAAATGAAAATTTAAATAATATTATTGTGCTTTAAGATACCATTTTTAAAGTCCATCAGTAATAAAAAATAATTCAATATATATTCATTTGATTTTTTTAAATGTTTTGACAATGCAAAATAGTAAAATAAAATTAAAAGTTACTAAAGAATTGTTTAAAAATCATTTTTCGTGTCTTCATGTATTATCAAATTTTATGTATTAAAAAAGGTAACTTTTTTCGCTGTTCATTCTTTCTTATTTATTATTTTGTTACTTAAATCCATAGCTAAAGTTAAAATAAGGCCATAAATAAACCTTTGGTCTGTAGACATTAAAAAAGTAGTGAATTCCCTGTTATATGTAGGTAAATATTTTATAGAAAGCATTTTTACTCCATTTATTTGCATTATTTAAATAAAAATTAAATTGTTTTTTAAAAATTAAAAAATGCTTCTTTTAAATATTTTCATGTTTATATTGGTGAAAATTTTGGAAAAATAAGCGGCAAGTTATGTTTTTGCAGTAAAATGAAGTATGATGATGTAAATGTCTTTCAACATTTACAGCGTCATTCAACCAGTATCGTAAAAATTTTACACCACAATCTTTTATGTTTTCTATTCTTTTAAAGTTACTCCTTAGCATTTTGTCATGTTCTTTGGTTAGATAAACGACATCACAAGGAATAAAAACGAAACTCTTATTCTCATGCGGAAGATAACGTGAGGAGCAAAATGTTTTCTTTTCCTTTAGAGGATTGATTTTTCTTCTTTTCTTTGTTGAAGAAGATACAGTATAAAAACACGTTCTCTGTTATTTTATAGTTGTAGATGTTGAACTACTTTTTTGTAACTTTTATAGCCAAACAAAAACAAAACAAAGCAAAAAAGAAAAAAAACATTTTGTTCTTACAGTGTAAATAAGTATTTTTTGGCTAAAACTTTGCGAAACTGATTAAAAAAATCTGTAAAAAATACATTATAAATGATGTATTATACATTTTAATATCTAAATAAAAACAAAGTCCTCAAATCAAATTGTTGCACATTTAAGATGTTAAATATTACACATATGTTTTAAAAAATGGACACGGAAAATGATTAATTCTTTATACATTTGTTATTAGTTCGAAAAGTTTAGGTACACATTTACAATAAAAGTATCGCAAACTGCCTAAGAGAATAAAAGCAACTAATAATAATTATTACTATTACTGAATGCCTAAACACAAATGAAGTCATATAGCAAATGCATAGGCATATATTAAAATTAGTATACGTACGTAATAGCAAAAGAGTTTCTTAAAACAAATTCGAATCCCATTAAAAGACACAATTATCTTTAACAAATCTTCTAATATTTAAAAAGTACAGAAATTAGTGAATTCAGTATTTTAGGTAGATTTCGTATGAAATATTACCTATTGCGGTCGCTCAAATAATGGAACTTCTGAAAAATTTTTGCAGATCTACGCCGATCATGACCTCTAAACCCAAAAGCTACCACCAGTAAAAAAGTTTATATATATATATATATCACTTTCTTCTGGACACGATAGCTTCTATAGTTCTGCTCCAATATCTTCTAAACTGATATATAAATTCTAGGGGTATAAAATCTCTGCTAAGTTCGTTAATGGGCAAAATTGATCCAAGAGGAGGGGTTTGTGAAAACCGAAAAAATGGCATAACCTCTTTATTAAAATAGATATCGAATCGGTTTAAAATTTATATTATTTCTTAAAAATGGACGAAAAGTTTATAGATGACAGATTTTTGATAAATTTAGAAATGAGCTCAAGTGGCGAAAAAAACAGGTGTCTGGCAGGGAAAAAAATGTATAGCTTCGTCAATTCTCAAGATTAAACCCAACTAAATTTTGTATAAATGACCTCAACATTATTTAAAACTTTTGTATTTACAAGTTTTTGATGGGACTATTTCTTACTGATAAAAAAATTAAAAACGAAATGAAAAAGGGGGGTGAAAAAAGACAAAAATCCATGACTCGTTCAATTCTTAAACAATCAAATCTAATTAAATTTATTTTACAAGTACTTGATAATATCTACAACATTTATACTGACAAGTTATTCATAGGACCAATTGGTATAGCAAAAATAAATAAAATAGAAATAGGAGTTGGAGAAAAAACCTCAAATTCAAACTTCTTATATTCTGTCTCATTTTTAAATTCATTTTTGATTTTAATCGCATCCAAATGAATGATCCTCTTATTTAGGAACTATATAATGTGATGCATTGGTCAGTTTTTTGATAAAGACAGAAATATTTCACAAAAGTCTGCCAAAAAGGGTATTTTGAACAGAATTTCATTAAGTGATCGCGATTGCAAGTTTGAAGAAGTATTCAAATAACATATTTCGTTTTTTCTGACTCATTTTTAAATCCATTTTTTTTGCTATCAAACGCATCCAGTTTGCAGGTCCTCTTATTTAGGAACTACATAATGTGATGCATTGGTAAGTTTTTTGATAAAGGCAGACTATATTTTTTAAAAAAAAAGGCTTCCGAAATGAGTATTTTGAACAGACTTTCCAGAAGCGATCGTGATTACAAAATTGAGGCGTTTAAAACATCAACAAATTGCGTCTTTTCTGACTCATTTTAAAATTCCATTTTGCTCTGAAACGCATCCAGTTGACAGGTGCTCTTATTTAGGTGCTGTGTGCCATATTGGTCAATTTTTTTGATAAAGGCTGAATATATTTTTTAAATGCTGTCAAAGTGGGTATTGAGTTTGTATTAAAAAAACAAATTGGTTATTTTATAACTCATTTTTAAATTAAATTTTGCACTCAAACGCATTCATTTGATAGTTTTTTGTTATTTAGGAACTATATAATGTGCCGTTTTGATCGATTTATTAATAGTCAGGTGTCAGAATATATTTCAAAATATGTTGTCAAAATGGGCATTTCCAGTTCTTACAGAAAAATTAAATTAATTTTTTTTCAAGAGAGGCCAAATAAAGTTGTTAATGCTTATCTGTAATCAAATTTTATTTGTAATCAAAGGTTTATCTGTAATAAAATTTTATTTTTTGTTGTTGAAATCAGCCTCTTCGAAATTTACCTCCGCCTATAGGCCAAACCGACAAGGATTTTTTAGATTCGAAAGGATACTTCTCAACTAAATTCTCAAACAAAATTTAAATTTGAAAAATAAAGGAATAACACATGTTTTACAGATAGATAATTAATTACGAGTTCAATCACTGATAAAAAGAGACAAAGACAAATGTTTATATAAATAGTAAAGTGGTTCACAATTGGCTCATTCAAAAGTACCAAAAATTATTTTAAAATAGTTTATAAACAATCTAGGAAAATATTTAAAATATGAAGAAAAAATTACAACTAAAAAAATATTTTTTATGGCATCAGGATATCAGATATCTTTAACTGGACAGTTTTGATTTCGAGATTATTAGTATACATATTACTAGAAGTTATGTAACGCGGAATGATTAATTTTGCAGTGCAAAAATACATGTAACGGAATTGGTTACATGAATTTCTGCTTTTACAGTTACATAAAAATTCTAGAAATTCCTGTTTTCCAGAAAAAGTTTAGTAATTTTAGAGATTTTTTTTACAGTATACCTGGTGTAAAATGAATCTGGATAACATTATGAAATGAAAATAAGAAACATGCTACGGTGTAACGTTTCCTAATAGACACAATTATGTAGTTTGAGCCCACAAAGTTATTGGGATAGGCATGTATGCGCATTAAATTACATTTTTTCCCTTAAAATATTCGTTTTTCTTGCAATGCACGGAATAAGAGAGATGATAGAGAATATAAACTATTTTAGTTCCATTAATTAAATATTACAGTATAGTTTGCTTTCTTCTAAATACTAGCATAGAATAAGCCTTTCCATCCACATTTTATTAGATTTCGTATCTTAGTTCATTTTTAATTGGACAAAAAGGGGAAGCTTTATTATTTATTTAACTAATTCATGTATTTCTTTTTAAGCTGTGTATAAAAATTGCATAAAAAACGTAACATATGTACGAAGTTCGAGTCTTATGAAATATACATGAAATTCTCATTTCCATTATCATTGTCTTACTTAGAAATAAAAAAAACCTTGCTTACCCAATTACATTCAAATATTCTCGTGCACTTGCAATATACATTTATCATAAACATTGATTTTTATTCTCATTTAATTTTGTTTAATCTTTTCTTCGGAACCGTCTATATTTGGAATTTTAAAATATGTATATTAAGGAAACTTTTTCCATTAATATTACTTAAACTTTCTTTTACTTACTCTATATGCAAGTGATATTACAAGAACTAAATGAATAATTTATGAAAGAAATCCCAATGGGTGATTCACTATTAAGTATAGAAAAATATCAAAAGTTAAAATCAATAACATAGCAATCGAATTATATTTGCTGCACTCTGTAATGCATAATTATAATTATTGATATTTCTTTTCTTTTATTTTGAGATTCATTCGTGAACGCTAGAAGGTAATTTAATGAAAATTACAATTGAGAATAAAATTTTAATTCCCAAAAAGATTAATGAATATTTAAGTGTGACTGTATGAGAAAACAAATGTGCAAAAATATCTTATTTCATACTTTTCTGTCTGTTACATATGAATTTTAATTGGATGAACAAATAAATATATTCGCGTATATCGATATCGAATATTTATTTATTTATGCATTTGTATGCTTAAGCCAGATATGTACAGAATAGAAAAATAAATCTCTTGGTAATACAAACTTTTATTAACGTGTAAAAATGAAATACATTTATATTTGGAAACTTTGGTATTAGATTTTAACACAAATATTTTTATGTAAATAGTTATCCAAAAAACTTTTGTAAAAGCAGTTTCTGTATAACATATTGATATTTCGAACATTATTATCTTTGTATGTATTTACTTACTGAAACAGTTTTATTAAATACAGTTGTTATTTTATTTTGTTTACTAATTTTATTTGTTATTCTGTCTTTTTTATGACAAAATAGATTAATGTAAAACTAGGATTCAAAACTTTTATCTATTATTTTAAAACAGCCATGATATAATATTTTTGTGTACATGCATAAAATTACAACATTTTCATTGATTTTATTTACAATAGATTTGTGATACTGTTAATACACTTTTAAAAACATAAAAACGTCAATGTTCACTTAAATCAAATTCATCATGTGACTCATTTATCCAAAAATAGTAGTACGTGCCATATTGCGTATTCTATATTAACACTAAACAATGGATAAAAGAATGCAACCCCTCATCTTTTTGCTTCATTTTAGGAATAACGGATTTTGAGCTTATTCTATCAACGATCACTTTTAGAGATTTTCATCAAAGTTGCTCTATACAGTTAGCTAACACAATATGCAAATGAAATTTTGATAGGGTTCATACATTCGCATTGGAAAGTTATTTAATAAAACTGCTCATTTTTCGTATAATTTTTATTATTTTTCAATTTTTATTACAGGGTATTATGTAATATGTTGTTTGTCATCACTCTCAAAAAAACTTCCGTCTTTTCACAGAAAATGCACTGGCAGCACTGCTGCCAGAAATTGTCTGTATATTGACGATTTTCTGTTTATTTTTTTCTCTGTCAAAAGAGGAAAAATATCCGTCACTTGAAAAAAGTTTGGAAAAAATCAATGCGGAAGAGGCGGGGATCGAACCAAGGACCCCAGGATTACCAGACCAACGCTAATCCACGGCGCTACGGCTGCTCATGATGATTGTGCGTTAAAATATAACTCTTCATTTCATATGGTGTGGGTTGGTGTATTTCGTTAAAAAGCTTTTAATTATGCAGTTAATCTCGGAAAGATTTCATCTTTAATGAAACTGTGGCTGGGTTTTTTTTATGTTTAGTATTAATATAGTATAAAAATGTGAATTTTAAATATATTACGTAGAATGTTAGAGAAAAAACATGGATGTTCTATTTGTGAGAATTTTTGAACGAATAAAGAAAGTAATTGTTATTTATTTTTAAATTCGAAAACATTTTTGTCTTTTAAAACTAAATTAGACATTTTAATCAATAGAATATTTTTGTTTTTCATTTTAAAAATAAATTCGAACTTATTACTAACAGACCCAATGCGCATGCGTGCTGGATAGAAACGGAAACTTTTCCTCATTTTTCGACGCTCGGAATGAACTCACAGAACAAATACGTTTTCTGGGAGAACAGAAATTATTTGTGAAAAAATAACGATAACTTAGTGTATATTGACGAATTTTTCTGACAGTGATATTTTTAGAAAATAACATTGTTTTATGATAAGAACTCTGCAAATTATAAGCAAAAAACTTGGCAAAATTTAGAACCGATTTTATAAAAACCTCAATTTTTCTACGAGTATACAGGCTTCAAAAGATACATATTCAAAAGATATTCATTCTTTTACAATTTGTTGACAGTCCCTTACAGTGTTTCGGGAAAATATCTTCTCGGAAATGTATGACCTGTACTATTATGTTTCCACACTTAGAAATTTAGGATGATTCACATGTATTTTTCTAGATATTTAGAAAATATCTAAAACCACAATTGGCCGGTCACCTTTGGCCTTATAGTCATTCCCTACACATTAAAACAGCCTAATGTTGTTTGGTCGAATTTAGGAAACTGGAGGTCCAACTTGTATGACCGGTTCCGGAATTCGGACCACTTTTGACAAGGTTTTCAAATTACAATAAAACTTAATATTTAGAAAAAAATAAATTATTCTAAAGATTTATTTAGTTAATGGATGTAATACCCACCACATATAATGATATTTTGCAGCTATTCCAAAAATTAATTAGGTTACATCCGAAAACAAGCGAAGTGGTCGAAATTCGGCTACTCTCCCCTATAGTATTTAAATTATACATTTTTTGTCTAACGAAATGTAAAGCATTAGTATATACCGGGTGTCCCAAAAATGACTGATGGATTTTAAAATTCAAGATTTTGCAAACGGTGACAGCTATTTAAAAAATTTTTGCAGGAGAGTTAAGTATAATGTCAAGAGTTTTTTTACCGTAATTTTTTATTTTAGTTCGCTTCTCAAACAATAGGTGGCGCTGACGGCGTTTGAAGGCCAGGTCGACGCTTCACTCAGCACTGCTCACCTGGCCTTCAATCGCCGTCAGCGCCACCTCTTGTTTTAAATGCGAACTAAAATAAAAAATTACGGTAAAAAAACTTCTGACATTATACTTAAATCTTCTGCAAAAATTTTTTAAATAGCTGTCACCGTTTGCAAGTTATTGAATTTTAAAATCCATCAGTCATTTTTGGGACACCCGGTACATACATACAGAATGTTCCAAAAGTCTTCGTACAACTTCAAAAATTTATTGAAAAATAAAAAATAGACCTACAGCAAAAATAATTACAACAGTATATAGAGTAGCTTAAAAAGTTGTTTTTTTTCTGTTGATAGATGTTATTTACGTAGTTTCTATTGGCAGGGATGACCCCATAGCTTGGCCTCCCCGGTCCCCTGACATGTCTTCAATGGACTTTTTCTTTCGGGGTTATGTAGAAGATGTCGTATACCGAGCGAAAGTGAACAGTCTTGTGGAACTGAAACAAAAAATCCAAACGGTTGTAGCTACTATTGGTATTAGCAAGATGAAACGCACGTGCATGGAATTGTAATATCGACTTGAAACTTTCCGTGCAACGAAAACATCTCATGTAATATACTAAGGCAGTAGAAAAGAAACTTTTTTAGTTACTGTATGTATTGTTGTAATTATTTTTTTTGTAGACTTTTTATTAGCGTCCGATGCTATTTCTTTCAGACAAACTATAAAATGTCGTGTCATCAGCCCTGAATTTTCTACTCAACCTATTTTGATAATTATTATTTTAAATAAAAGCTATTTATTTGTAGTTGTGCCCATTTTAGTTATTTTTTAATTTATTTCCATTTTTATATATATATTTTTAATTTTAAATGCTTTTTACGATATTTCTTCAAAATGGTGGAAACTCAGTTTAGCTTTTCTCACGATAATAAAAATTTATTTTCCAAAATGATTGCGTATAATTATGCGCACTAATTTAGGTTAAAAAAATATATTTACTGAGAAATAATATTAATAATGTAAATAAAATAACAGAAAATAATTTATGATAAAAATTAATGTCTAAAGCAAAATAAGAAAAATTCCAAATGAGGAAAATGATGTCATTCAACAACCAGATAAATGGGAATTACAATAGTATTACGGATGCCTTTTTCATATTGCTAATAACTGTAACTTTTAAAAAAACATTTGAAGAGAAAATGGCGTCACTATTTAAAACATCGCATTTTTACTCATAAAGATATTAGGTACTACTCTGTTATCCAGTCGACCAATTTCGCCAAATTATACAAATCGCCAAACTAATAGCCAAATTATACATATTGACAAAATTGTTATTTTAAATAGCGAAAAAACAAACAATTAGTAGAATATTAATAAAAAGTCGAAATAAAAATCACTTAATGACATTTTAAACACATGAATCGTATTTAATGTCATTGAATGTGACATTCACGATCATCCATTATTGGCATTTAATCTCATAGTTTGGCGATAATTTTTTGGTCGACGGGCTAACTTAGTAGTACCCGATATTACATTTCAATATTTCTTTTCATTATGGACACTGAGATTGAGATTTTACTTTCAGATGACTTCAGTTATTGAAAATAATGTCACAATTAAAATGAAATTAGTTTATTATTATTATTATTATTATTATTATTATTATTATTATTATTATTATTATTATTATTATTATTATTATTATTATTATTATTATTATTATAAAACTTATTTTCTGTGAGTACATATAAAATAAAATTTCTTGATTTCGCCGGCACTCAGATTACAATTTTAACTGAAGATGTGCGAATATTTGCATGCAAAATTGTAACTGGCAAATTTGACATTTAGTTTGTAAATATATTTATTATATATTGATTCAATAATGTAATTACTTTTGCTTTTTTTTTAACCAAATCGATCGGGTCTTTTAAACATTTCACTCCTTGAATTCGACGGGATTCCACTCGTTTTATTGTTAAATTGCATTTCCTTTTACTCAGAATCTATAAAAAAGCGTTTAAACTAAAGAAAAAATCCGTTTTTGATGAATCTAGTCAATGAAGAAGTAGCACGTCAAATTGTATCTCTTTATTATTCCGCAATTCCAATGTCTCAGAGAGAAATTGCTATTCAATTGGGTATTTTCACACCGTTCTTTTTGCTATTATATTGATAAACACAAGAAAAATGAAGTTAGTTCATTGCAATCTAAACCCTCCCTTCTAAAAAACCTCTATCGATTTTTTTTTCTAATCGGAGGCGAAACTCAATTCTGCAATGGCAGAATCTACATTCAACTTGTTATTAATTTTTTGGTGTTTTAAGGAGACATTTTTTGGGCAACCTGAATATCAATCACGTTTGTACCTGGAAAATAACTGGTTGATATAAATGTAAAATTCTAAACAATTACATTTATGAAACAATATTAAAGTAAAATTAAAAATTAAAAAACAAAATTGAAGTTTAATTCATTAAAATGAATCATAAAATAACTGCATACCGTTTAGATTACAGTAAATTTATAATAAGCACTTTCATAAATCATTTCATATATTTTACAAAAGAAGTTAATTTTGATCATTGTTTAATGGTTGGTAACAGATATCGTGCGATTTCATCTTTTGTATAGAATAGTGATACAATTTCATTTTATTATAGATATTTATATTCAACATGTGCATTTTATCCACATGTAAAATCTTTAGAAAGTAAAGAATGATTATTTAATAATTCGATTCCATGTTAGATCATTTAATAGAATTGAATATACTCAAGCTTTTCAGCTTGAAATTCAGTTTTGATAATGATACAGGTGGTGTTTAAAACGTCACTATATTTTATGATATTTAATGTTCTCAATACTATCTGATTTAATAATAATAAAAAATTTTATTTTAATTACAATATGGGGCTTATTTAATATCATTTCAAGTACTTGTGAAAAAAAAAAATTCAGGCAATTTATCTTGTTCCTGAGTGTTTGTTTTTCGCTAGTTAGTAAAATGAGTTGTACAGATTCTTTGGATAAGAAATCTTACACAGGCTAACTATTCCTTTACTAATAAATGCAGAGTGCCTACACAATAATGAAGAAAATCCATTCTTATCCCTTGCGGGATGAATTTAATCTAAATTTTAATCTACAATTTACAAAATTAAAAAAATGAATTAGGAATATATGGAAAAAATGTCTTGCATTTAATTTTCATAAAGTTAAACATTTTAAATTTCAATATTGCCACCAACACCTAAAATTCGCATTAAAAGTTTTTTTAAAAAAGTAAAGAAATGATAAGATCAAAATTTACCAAGCTACTACACTTTGAGCTTACATTAAATTACTGATTACAATTAGTAACAAAAAGAGTCTGGCCAGTATTGCCACACTATGGGCTTATTGTCGCTGTTGAACCACACTAATAAATGTTTGACTTGTTGTACTATTCATGAATACATCATTAGCTAACAAACCATTTGCCAAAAAAGAAATTATAGTGGTCCAAATGTCGAAATCTCACTCAGATATGTTTTAAATCAGAGAGGTGTTTTTCTCCAAACATTTCTCAACCAATTAACAACTTTAACATTAGCTATCATACAGTTTCATCATGTTATGCCACAATAAGATGTATCTATATTGTCGTGCCATTAGTATATATATATATATATATACATTATTTCTTTTAAAATATAATTTATATTTATATGAAAATTAGAAATGCAAATTAACTTTATTTAGTGTTTGATTATGTATAATTTATTATTTTAACAAAATTACTTTCTTCACAACTGTAAGTCTAATACACACATACAAGCATACAAAACAAAAAATAAAACGTAATTGTACCATAAATATTACATCATTTCATTTATAATATAATATGTATTTTTTTTTTCAAAAAACATTTCTTCAAAATAATATGAAGACTAAAACACAAAAGGAGGAAATTTTGAAACTTAATGTTATTAAAAGTTAACACATTGTCATTGTGTAAAATTTAAATGACAATTTTAAATAAATCTGCTTATTTTTTATATAAACAAATACATTACCTTACTTTAAGAAATCGATAATGTAAATTAGATTTTCGGCCATCTATTTTTTAGCTCACTGCATTTAAAAATAATCCTGATCACCCGGTAACATTCCGCAATCTTTACTTCTTTAAAGCTCAATTAATTCAGTCCATTTTATCGATGTACGTGAAATCGTTTCAAGCAAAAAATTACAATAATAATAAAAGGAGAAAGAAAGAAAGAAATATTTAAAAAGGAAAATTCAAACTTTTGTGTGCATTTTATCAGCATGATTGAATACTGATAAACTCTTAAAAAAAATCACTATGTTTTAAATCTACGCATAATATCTGGATTTTATGAGTTCAATTTAACTCGACGCGTCAGCGGGGTTTTTTCCTTATAAAATATAATAAAATAGCTGGAAAACTGTTAACCGTAATCAGTCATCGCAAATTATAAATTCAGGATCATAAAAAATTAATGTATATTGAAATATCCTTTTTTAATTTTAGAAAATAAGATAATGTATTAATAGAATTTTTAGCTTTTTTATAGAAGCTAATGTAAAAAGAAATCATTTTTAAATATGCTATTGATAAAGATATTGTTGTTTTTAAATATTTATTACTTAATTTTAATAAAATATTTTTTATTAAAATTTTAATAAAAATATTTTTTAAGAACTAAATACTAACTTTTACTAAATATTTTTTGAAGTGTGAAATTTTTTTTTCAGACAAAAAAAGAAAAAAAATCCATAAAAGAATCCATGAATTAAATTAAATTAAAATTATAAAAAAATAAAAGTTTTATAAAAGAAAAAATTTAATTTTTTAAGATATTGTAAGTAAAAAAAAAAGATCTGAGTGTAAAAGTATGCTTTATCTATCAATTTTAAAGGTGTGCATTATCCTCTACCAGTACTACATTATGTAGAATCGTTTTCATGCAGACTAGATGACAAAGTTTACAGGTTGTCTGAGCAAAATGTTATTTTTCCCATGTCATCATTTAAGATCACTGGTAATTTACACCAAAATGTATGGATTCTGCACCTGTCCTCTCATTTTTTCATTGAATTGTTACATTTCAAAATTAATTTCTTTTCTTTTTTCTTTAGAAAATTTCAAATTACATAAAAATGTCTATTTTGAATATGAACTAATTAAAAAACTTCACGATTGAGTTCGTCAGATTTCTCGCTATAGTAGCATTGAGCATGTATAGATGGAAAAGTACTATAATTATAGAAATTACGCTCATCGACAATAATAGAAAATTTAAAAAGGAAAATTGATTTCTAATCATTAGTTTCATTCCTTGTATTTAAAAGTATTCATGATCGATTATACGGCGATGATTTTATTCAATAATCAGTTTTCTAATATACATAAATCCGTTTTAAGTACAAGGAAAAAAACATTTAAAACATTTTAAGAAAATTTAAAGGACTTTTTTTTTTTTTTTTTTTTTTTTTTTTTTTTGAATGGAAATTAGTAAATCACTTATCTGAGCCTATAACTTTTAACAAAATAATTCTGTTTTGTGCTGTGAGCATTTCTACTTATTTCTTTCGAAAAAAGGTAAGCATTGCAATGTATACATATATATATATATATATATTTTATTTCGAATTAACGACGGAATTACACGTTTATTTAAAAACATGTTTATACAAAGTGTCTGTTTCTCAGTCCGCAAATTTATGTGACCTTATGTGTATGGATATCTTCGTATCATTGAAAAGAGTATAATAATATGCATATAATTGAACCAATTTTTGTATATGTTTCTGAACATAGTCTACAATTCCTCTTTCATTCCGAAAGGAATCTACCAGAAGAGCCCACTTTAATAGGGATTCTTGTACTATTTGCTTTATTGCAGTATCGGAAAATGTATGAATATATGCATAGAATTGAACCAAAATTTATATATCTGTTTTTAGGAATCGCAAACACGCTTCTTTGTATTTGGAAATCTTCCACCAGTAATTGGCACTATATTATCGCCTTTTTCTCATTTTTTTCTCAATTGTACCTTAGCCATTCATGCACCAGCGAGCATTCAATTCCCATGCAACTAGCCCCAGTGATTCTAAAGCTGCTTATGTACAATACATTAGCGAACAATATAGATTATAATAAATAGAACTATGAATATTAAATTATTTTTAAAATTTAGTAGAAACTTAAAATGAAAATTAGACTTTCAATAGTTTTGGAATAATAATATTGTAAGATTAACCTTTGTAAGACATTTTCGAAATATAAACATGCATGATAACAAAGGAAAATTTTCCCATTGGCACATCCGACTAATTATTTAACACAATTAAATGCACAGTACATTTGTCTTTATGCTACCATTATGTTTTTATGATCGAAAAGATCTGATTTTTCTTTCAAAAAACTCAGCATATCACAATCCATTTTCTGTAGTAAAAATCGAACAAATAATCTAAAGCTTTATATGAAAACACAAAGAAAAAAATTATATTTTCAAACTCTGTTTTTTTTTTCTTTCAGATAAATTGTACTATTATTGATAGTTTTGTCACAAGATTTTATTTATTTTTTAAGCTCCAATTATAAGTCTACTTTACAGATATCTGTGATGTATTTAAAATAAAAACTAAATAAAAATATAGATTAATTTTTTTAACATGAATATAATAAGTCTAATCTGAGATTCGTCAGCAATTAATCCTATTAAAAAACTTATTTATTACATTCCATTTTACTTTAAGTTGATGCACAGTTATTTAGGGTATCCACCATTGATTGTTTTTTATGTTTTTTTTTTTTTTTTAATTATATTTATCAAAAGTTTCTATAGAAATGCGATGAAAAAAATAATTATGCATATAATATGGATGCATACTATATTAATTTCATTAAAAGTATTAAACAGTTTGAAATCACTTATGCAGAACATTTAATTTAGAGGGGAAAATACTTTAATGCTTGAATAAATATCCATTTTTAATTTTGGAAAATGGAAGTGCATAAAAAAATTATATTGTTTAAAATATATTTATTTGCTAATGGTTTAAAAACTACCAATTTGTGTTAGTTGATGCACCTGTAGCAAAAGAAAAATGAATATTGCTTTATTACGAATACAAACATTTGTTTTATTTTATCAAAATATATGTATAGAACATATTCATTCATTATTCTATATCCGAGAATGTGGAACTTTTTTCAAAATAATACTTATAGTGCACAAACAATTCATATATATATATATATTGTATTTTAACTTGTATTTAATTTGTAATTTTTATAAAACTTTTACAAAAAGTTCTAGATAGTCAATTTTTATATCATAGTAAACAACATCGTATTTTTTTTTTCATTTCAAACAATTCATCTAAAGATTTCAGTGCTGTAATTATCTATTGAAGAGTGATAAGCTTAGATCCCATTTTATACCTAATATAATTATTAAAAAAAAATCCAGGAAACATTTTATGAACTCTACAAGCTCAGCGACAATTTTTTATTATGTATAAAAAATAATGTTCAAGAAAATTATTGGATAATCATACATGTAAACTAGATTTTAAATTCATTTTTTACACTTTCAAACACAGTTGAAAAGTATTTTCTGTTTGTAGAATTACTCACCTAAATATATTGCGATTGCCCTCTTGCTAATATATGTCAATGAAAATAAACCTCTCATATTCAGTAATGAATATAAACTGTCTAGAATGCATAAAAAGTGTTTCGTTATATAAATATCAATACAGAAATCCCGTTTTCAGTACATCTTATATTTTAATAATGTTACATCACTTTAAACTTACAGAAATTGATTGATTAAGTTTCATTGTCCCTTAAACACAGTTCCATAGTCCCACACTAGGACGGATCCATTAGTCCTTTAAGGTGGACTAATGAACGCGTGCAATAGAATATGATATGAATACCAATTACATTTGATTTACAGGGACACACAAAACTATTTGCTACAGCCCTATACATAAGCAATTTATTCTAAAAGCGCGGTTTTAATTGTTGAGTGCTTTATTTAATGTTGCTTTTTCCATATTATTTGTTGTGAGTAATTTCTACAGATCATATTCATGATAGCCGGGGAAAAAAATCGTGTAATTTTTTTTTCTTTTTACGCGAAATGCTAAAACGGAATTTTCAACTTCGTAATATATTTCCAAACTGAAGTAAATTTATGCATAATGTATACAAATCTAAAAATTACATACAGGATTTCACGCAAAAAAAATTGATTATTTTTTCCAATTATGGTTGGCAATTTTAAAAATTGTATTTTAAAAGGAGTTATTCGTTTTCCAAACTGATCAACTAGGCCTCATCTATTAACTTATAAAAAGGTAAAACTGTAAAAAATCTGTCAGTAAGTAATTTGTAAATTATACTTGATACAGGATTTTTTTCCGTAAAAAGATTTTATATTACTAAAAATGTATTTATTAAAAATACAACACATTGCTCAATGGTTCACAAAACAAGAATTTTAATATCAACTTGTACAATTAAAATAAAATAAAAATATCAACGTTTCGCGCCGTCTTCAGGAAAATATGATAATGGAAGGATTAAATTTGCTTCTTGATCGAGAGATAATATTTCTAATAAATTAAAATCGAAATGAATTAAAAGTTTAAAAATGTTGCCACTTACACGTGAGTAAAAATTAAAATTAAAATATTGCAACGAAGTAAAATTTTTAAGTTTTTATGATGTTATGCCATATTTTTGGTATATTATAGGACAATTTATCATTACAAGGTTTATTTTCTCGTGCAATGATTTCGACAGACTCTCTTATTTTACCTTCAACTGGGTTATTGCAGGGAACTATGATTTCGGCCTCATCAAAGTTAATACGGCAACCCTTGTTCGCCAAGTAGAAGCGAGAAAGAGCAGTATTCTGTTTATACTGTTTAATATCTCTGCGATGCTCTTTAATTCTAATTAAAAGTTTGCGTTTTGTCATGCCAATGTAGACTTTTTTAACATTATTTGATAAAGTGATGGGGATTTCATAAATACCAGATTTTTGATCTATTGGAATTTTGTCGATTTTATCTGTAACGATGTCAATGAGATATGGAGGTGAAATGGCGACAAGCTTTATGTTATATTTTTGTGCGATCTTTTTTACTTTTTCAAATATATAAGGGATATAATGAAATTTTCTGTAAACCACAAGCTTATCCTGTCGTTGGCCAGATGTGGGAAGAGTATTGTACTATTGAACTGTTTTATTTGCAAATTTTACAGGAAAACCATGGTCAAAAGCTATTTTCTGTATAAATTCAATTTGTTGATAGTAAAATTGATATTAAAATTCTTGTTTTATGCACCATTGAGCGATGTGTTTTATTTTTAATAAATACATTCTTAGTAGTTAAATTTTATGGTGCAATTGTCCAGTATATATTTCTGATTTTATAGTTTTAACAATTTTCTATTAAATACTTTACGATAAACTTACACAATAAAAAAATTTCTCCAGTGATTCTACTGCAGCAGACAATGTCCGTAAAAAAAACGGACTTTATTATTATATCAATGGATTTTGCCCGTAAAATACAAAAAATTACGGAAGTTGACCATTTATGTGAAAAAAGTGACATTTTCCGTAAATAATTCACGGTAAAGTACCGTAAATTTACAATTTTATTTTTACAGTGTACTATAAACCTGAGAAACATTATTCTCAACTTGATGTTAATGTAATCAGGCTTATAAATCTAAAACACCATTTAATAGCTTTTATTTCTTTATAAAGTTCAGTTTAAAATTTTTGTACTAAAAAACGGTTCTTTTATTTTAATTTAAAAAATTTTTGTTCTTGTTAATTCATTTAAAATTTTTGCTTCTAGTGTAAAAAAAATCCCACCATTTAAAAATAATCTTTGCATTAGAAGATTAAATTACTCTGAACAGTTTTATTTTATAAAATTGCTCATGGAAAAAAAAGTATTGCACATTTTTCATGATTTGAAGAAAATTTGCAATTTTTTACGAAAAACTCTTCGTTTATTTTAGAATTTTACAAACGACTTAAGAAAGCAAACATACGTAATTTGAGATTTTCTATTGATTGAATTATCATGTTTAAAAAGATCATTAAAGTGGGATTACTTCTTTTATTTTTTTTAAGGAGCTAGAACATACTGCAGAAGAAAATGTTTTTATTAAATGTTATAAGGCCTTACTTATTCTTTTCTTTTCTATGCATACAAAAAACAATAAAATAAGTAAAAAATTTTTAAAACATATTTCATTCTAATCCTTGAAAAAGTATAATAAATAGGAGGAATCGATAATTTTTTTCGATTATGAATATTGCGGGAAAGGTACCACTGACGGCACCAAGTTCACTTAAAAATTTTGAGTTTTAGGAAATGTCCTTGATTTGCTGAAAATATCTTAAAAATTTGCTAAAACGGTGATTATTTTTATTTCTAATTTGTTAATTTTAATTTGCTGATTGTATTTATTTCAAAAGCCCGCTTAGTGTTCAAAATGTATATATAAGTACTGATTATGCGTTATTTTAATGTTATATGTTTTAAACATGCACTGATTTCTACTTGTTTTTCTTTCAGGATTAACGTCATTCATTTTTGTACACACCACGAGGTGGTAATTGCTTTGCCTTTACGGCCACATCCTATCCAGGAAATGTCATATTTAGACTGCATAGCTTTTTAGATAACGAAGTCTTTCTCCGGAACGGATTTTTTTTTTTTTTTAATTCGTGCTTGCAGAATTACTTTGATGAAGATAACTCGCAATTCAATTAGAAATGTTTTTGATGCAAGTTCTCTCAGAATTTTAACAGCTGCATTTTTCTGCTTCTTGGAAGTGACATGGAAAACAAATTTAAGAATTATCTAACATGGAACCTGTTTTTGTTTTGTCATTAATTTCTGTTTTTTAGTTTGAAGTTTATTTTTTACGACATAGTTTGAGCCTAAAATTTAAAATGCATTTCAAAATTGAATGACGTCCTTGAGAGATAAAAAAAAGCATTTCAGGCTTTTTTGATTTGTAGATTGCCACCCAAAACAAATTTTATATACAAAATTTAAAAATAAAATTTTCTTCCAAACTTTTGTACTTGTAACTTTTCTCTAATATAAATGCTAAGTTTACTTTTCTGTCTAGGATATTTACATTTTCTTTGTCATGACAGTACTTTATATTTCTAGATTAGAGATTGACAAAAATTACATCACTTATTTTGTTCGTCCATCATGCTCTAAAATATTCAATTGCGAATTATTTGCATCACACTCACTTACGTATAAAATTTTAAACTAATTGCGTTATCTTCCACAAAGAGATTCACTGTTAAAGGACATATTTTAGTGTGATTTTGCGCAATTGGTATATATATTGAAGCATTGCTACATATTGAAAGCATTATAAATTCTTGTGTGCTAAAGTGAGGGTTATTTTTGGTATTTTCCGGAATTTAAGTAAATGTTCTTATTCTGAAATGTTACAAAAAAGAAGTTGCTAAATAATTTTTGGATAAAAAAAAAAGATATTTACATATTAATAACAAAACTATAAATAAGAACAATTAAAAGACGAATAGTTAAATACGAATATTTATTTATTTTTTTTTTTTCAAACATATGTACAAAATTCTACGAAAAAGACAAAAAAGAAATTTCAAAAGTCCGGAGCATGTATAGAAAACAAAAATCATTTATAATATCTATTTGTAAATTCTGCATCCATAATTAAAGATTCGAATCAAATGATGAAATGCGCCATTTTATTTATTATGAATTTTAAAATTTTAAATTTGTCATCTTTTCTACTGAAAAATTATTATGGCGTCGCAGAAAAACATTAGAACGAATGGTTTAACTAATATGAGCCAGAAAACTTTATAACTAATACCAATTATCCCACCAACTTACTTATCTCACTAGAAACTCATCCAAAATTCCAAACCAGATTATAAATGAAAATCACGAAGACAGTAAAAATAAGGTAAATATTAAAAGAAAAAAGTGTATCAAACTAAACATTCTTATTTAAATATCAATTGTATTTATGTATGACACTTTAAATAAATCTTAATTTTGTAGATTTTTTAGCAATTGGCTAATTACAGTTTATTTTTTAGTCTAATAACCAACCCTCGTTGCTAAAATGACACTTCATTTTTACCTGCATTAAATTCTAACACTAACAAATAAAAAAAAATCTATTTAAAACGCAGTATTCGTGTTCCTTTTAAAATGTTTCAAAATGATCCCACTTACTAAAAGCCTTTAATGTGTTACAGCCGCTTTAGAACTAACGGCTGCTTTAAATTATGCAATTACCTTTACGGTTAGGGTAATGTTAAATTAGAGTACCTAATGTTTGAAAAAAGCATAGAAAGAGGATCATTTCATGCAAAAGTTCTTTAAATCGATAAATGAAAGCTTGACAAAATATTAATTTGAATGCAAAGTTAACTTATAAAATAGCATATGGTGGTGAGAAGAAACATTATCTTATCATAAATAAATATTTTGTATGGTATTCTAAGTCTATTAAGAGATAAGTGATGAAGTTATACAGCTACAATTAAATATAAAAATATATTTCCCCTTCATAAAATGCAAAAATACCATTCTTTAAGGGCGACAGAAACGTTTAAAATAAGAAAAAAAAAATATTACCATCATTTTTAAAAATACTAAAAACTTTAATAAAAATAGCTCCTTTTTCTTTAGAGTCATTCTTAAGTTCATGAATATGCTGCTGAATACTATGAAGGAACAAGATTTTAAATTTGAAATGATTTCGAAACACTCATTTTCATCGGCTTTGCCATGGCAAATGTTGAGCGAGTTTACAAATCTAAGATATTTTCTTTTCATTAAGTAAAGGAAACTAAATTCTCGAAAAACTATACCTGAAATGAAATTGTTTTGATATTCCAAAAATTCTAACAAAATCATTGCCAACATGTAATAGTGATAAGTTCCTTGTTGGGTGTCGTTCTATGTGGTTTAGTCGGTAGAACGTCTGTGCGCTATGCTGATGGCCCGGGTTCGATTTCCGGCATGGAATCTTTTTCACTAGGTTGGCATTTGTGCCTTTTAAGCAATTCGAAATTTGATTTCCATTTGAAATGTTATATTCAAGGCGAATTTTCTCCCTGGAAAAATTTCCACGTATTAATATATTCAATCGATGCTGGATTAACCCTTTCGCTACTGGCGTCCATGATCAAGGACATACTTTTTAGAAATTTTTTTATCAATTCTAATTTAATTGAAAGTAATTTTAAATTTTTTGTCTATATTTTTAATCATTTCCCTACTAAAAGCACAAATATTTAGAAATCAAACCAATATATGGCAGCACCTAGGAATATTTGTATCAAGATGGATAGAAACACGAGCTCTTGTCCCGGTAAGCCTTTTAAGAATCACATTATTTTGATATAAATTTATATAAGCAGTAGCTAAATATATTTATTATTTTATTACGAAAACTAGAAACTTTGATTTAAGCTTATTTTGAAAGTTCTAAGTAATTACAATTTTGTTATAGAATTATTTAAAAACATGTGTCCATGATCATGGACAAATTTTTTCAAACGGTGTGTGTACCACTATACTGTAACTTTATGATATTGTTTGCTTTCATTTAGTTTTTATTGTATATTGTTCATGTAGCTATGGGGGCAATGAAATTGGCAAGAGTTGGGCTCTACCGAGATAAAACCCTGGGTACTGACCTTTTCCAAAATTCTATGACTTGCAGTAGATTTTTTTCATTGCCATATAATTTACATATTGTAAATAATTTAGACTGCCCTTCAGACAATACTGATGTCTTTTATAAAGTTAGGCCACTTTTTGATGCTGTTCAAAGTAGATGTAAGCACTTGAAAATGGAAGAAAAGCTATGTGTTGATGAGCTGATGTGTCCAGAGACATCTAAAAGTAAAACAATACACCAAAAACAAACCAAGCAAATAAGGAGTAAAATTATTTCTTTTGTGTGGGGTAAGTGGAATTGTGTATGATTTTATATTATATCAGGGAACAACCACAGTAATAAATAAAGATCTACAAAGCAGATTTGGTGAGGCAGCAGCAGTTATGCATTTGAGTAGGAGAATAATCACCGAGAAAACACCGTTATATTTTGATAATTATTTTTCGTCTTATGCTTTGTTGCATATTTTAAAAAGTCATAAAATGTTAGCAGCTTATACTGCAAGAGTGAATAGATTTGGAAATCCACCTTTCATTCCAGAGAAAGCAGCAAAAAAAAAATGAAAAGGGTTTTATAGCAGAGCTATATAGTAAGGACAACGATATTGTACTTGTTAGATGGTATGATAACAAAAGTGTGTATATTGCAAGTACCTTTCTGGGTAAAGGCAACACTGATGTTGCTAAACGATACAAAAATTCTAAGCAATACATTGATGTGATTCGACCAGAAGTTATGAAGAAATATAATGAACCAATGGGAGGAGTTGATACGATGAATTTTCTAATTGGCCTGTATAGAATTTGTATTGGATCAAAAAAATGGACACTTCACCTCATATTTCATGCAGTAGACCTGGCTATATGTAATAGATGGCTTGAATATGAAAGAGATGCTGCTGAATGTAATATTCCAAACACAGAAATTATGGATGCCAGAAAATTCCCAACACGATATTTCGCGCAAAATTACAGAAGAAGACCATATAAGGCAATACATCTCGATGCAGTGGATCATATCCCTATCCATAACAGCTGCAAGGAAGTAGGCCGCTATAAAAAAAACAGTGCAAGGGGAAATCACATTTTAGGTGTGAAAAATGCCAAATTCATCTATGTTTGAGTAAAGAACACAATTGTTTCAAATAATTCCACTTAAACACATAGTTATCACAGCATTTGAAATTTAAACAGTATTTTGTAACAATAAAATAAAATTTGTTTTTCCATCAACAGTGTCTTTTCATTATAGTCTACTCTACACCCATTGAATACAAATGTCCTTGATCAAGGACATTCTCTAATTAAAAAAATTATGGTTATTAATTTTTTTCTAGGTGGTTTTTAGCTTATTAGGACCTTTATTAACAATATGTAAAAACTTCATAATTTTTATTTCATTTTTAAAGTTTTGGTACTGAAAGGGTTAATTTGACTTTGATGATTGCTCCATCTAGATGGTTCGCGGATTGTATTCCATCTTATGCTGCGTTTGTAGCCTTGCCAACATGTAATAGCGATAAGTTCCTTGATGGGTGTCGTTCCATGTGGTTTAGTCGGTAGAACGTCTGTGCGCTATGCTGATGGCCCGCGTTCGATTTCAGGCATGGAATCTTTTTCACTAGGTCGGCATTTGCGCCTTTTAAGCAATTCAAAATTTGATTCACATTTGAAATGTTATATTCAAGGCGAATTTTCTCTCTGGAAAAATTTCCACGCATTAATATATTCAATCGATGCTGGATTAATTTGAGTTTCGTGATTGCCCCAGATAGGTGGATCGCGGATTGTATTCCATCTTGTGCTGCGTTTGTAGCCTTGTCAACATGTAATAACGATAAGTTCCTTGCTGGTTGTCGTTCCATGTGGTTTAGTAGGTAGAACGTCTGTGCGCTATACTGATGGCCCGGGTTCGATTCCTGGCATGGAATATTTTTCACTAGGCTGGCATTTGAGCCTTTTAAGCAATTCAAAATTTGATTTCCATTTGAAATATCTACGTTTTTTCTGTAGTTAAATACAGAAAAGAGTATCACTAGGAAATCATTATCTATCTTCTTTGGTCCCTGAGTCGCCATTTGAGAACCCCTGCTCTTTTCCTCACAAAAACTAAAATATCCGATTTTTTTTTTTCATTTTCACATCATTTCATAATATTTGAATGTTTTTAGCGTTGAAAGCAAGCGAATAAATGACAGCTTCTAAACTGAGTTCCTCCTAATATAATCGATATTTCATCAGATTTTGCAAAATGCCTAAAAATGCCAAAGGACAGTGTGACTAAGAATGTGATAAATTTTTATAAATATTTAACTTAAATCTTTTTTTTTTTAGAATTTGTAGATTATTTACTCGTTTAAAGCTCTTAAATTTGCGATTGTATTAAATTTTGTTAATGATTATGAAATTCATTAATTATTAAGGGAGATGTAGTTTTAGATTTATATTTTTGAATTAAATTGTTAAGTGCCTGAAGAATCAATTTCTAAAAAGATTTTTTTTCTATCATTTATGATGTCATTTTGCTTGTAAAAAATCATAGAATAAGTATTTGCCTTATTTTTTTAGTATCGGAATTGAAGAGATTAAATAAGCGATTTTCGCTCGTTTTAAATTTATATAAGGAATTTTTAAAATAATGGTGTCATATCGGCATTAGCACTTTGATTCAATCCGCAAGTATCGAGGGAAGGCACTTATCAAAAGTAACTGTGGATTTTCATAAACAATTTCCTTCTTTTTTCATTGAAATAACTCTTATTTCTTTTAAATTGAATTCTAAAACATTTCTCTCAATGTTTTTCTATGCCTTCATGTCAGTTTTCTGCAATGTTATGCACTACAGGTAATAAACAATACACTATTATAGCACCAGTTTGCAAGCGTAAGAAATGAACCAAGATCGTAAATAATAATAATAATAATAATAATAATAATAATAATAACTGATTCTTACATGCACTTTTTAAAAATTTTAAGGCACAAAAAGAAAGAGAAAAAAAAATTCTTCAATGTAGACACAATGTAACAAAGAAACAAGAATCAAAATTTGGCATATATTCATTTAAGTCAGTTAAGTAAATATCTTGATAGATATTTTATTTTGATCTAAGATTGTTTGAAATTGAAACATCTTGCTCCGAATTTGATAGCTTGAAACATCTTCCGTTTGGTGGTGGATGGGGACCTGTGATTGTAAAAAATCAACCTATAAAAAAGGATATATTTAATATGAAACGATGCATGTAAAGTGATAATGGAGAAAGGAAGAGGGGTATACAGAATTAACTCCTATGAAATGAGAAATGGTAACATACAAAATTCAAATTAATCTGGTAGTTGGCTGGTTGGTTAAAATTCGCGTTTCGCGGCCATTTTTTGACATTCGTAAAAGGAAAATGGTTGAAGTCTTTCAAATCAATGTAGTAAATGTTTTGTCTGAGAAAAATTTCATACGATTTTTAAAGTTACTTCTCGTTTCATGGCGTTCTTTTGAAATTTTTTAAGGGAAATTGGAACTTAAACCTTTTAGCCCAGTGATTTTTTTACCTTGACTTTATTTACATTTTTTTCCCACAATGTTTAAAGAAATTCATGTCTTTATATATCGATCCCTGTCGAAATTCACACTTTTTACCTCAAACTTTTGACAAAATTCGTACTATTTGCAGCGAAAAATTCGCATTTTTAAAGCAATTCATTGGCGGCGAAATTGAAATTGGCTCTCCATAATGGCGAATTTCGAGAATTTTCTCGCTTTATTTCACGAACTTTTGAAAAAATGCGCTTTTTTCTCGCATTTTTTTTTCAAAATTTGAGTTTTCTTTCCGCGATTCTTTGATGAAATTTGCGTTTTCACTGCTATCCATTGACGAGATTAATTTTCTAATGTGACCGATGGAGAAATGGATTTTTCGTGGGATTATTTGTCAAAATTCGAGATAGTTTTGCACGAACGATCGGGAAAATTATCTTTATTTATTACTAGTAGAGTTTCATGGGTTGGATTTTACAAAACGCACAAAACATAGAATTAAACAAATGTATGATTGGGGAGGAGATCATTGCCTTTGACAGCGTACTCCCAAACAATCAACGGCTACACATGTCTCGAGAAAAGTGAATCTGGAAAATGATTGCGATTTTTTATTTCAAATCAAATTAAATGAAAAGATCTGATTTTACATTCTACGAATCAAATTTAATTAGAGCAGTAACAAAAATAACCGATTTTATAAATAAAATTTTAAAAAATTACTTTAAATCACGAAAAATGCTGTTAAAAATTGCATTAAAAATTTGGAAAATATTCAAAAATTGCAGAGAATGAGATTAAATAATTGAGTGAATGTTTGAAACCATATTCCTTTTACAAATGTCAAAAAATTGCCGCTAAAGGCGAAAAACCCGCTAAAGCTAAAATTTGTGAAATATTGAAAAATCGCTGTAAGAAACTAGAAAATAAAAATTTAAACGGCTAATCAGATTAATGGTTAATATATTGAATTCGGAGTCATTTTTACTAACTTGAAAAAAAAAATGTCGCAACATCCGAAAAAATTCGCATAAAAAATTAAATAAAAAATGAGTAAGCATGTGCACAGAAATTACTAAGGTCTCGACCAAATTCATTGGTTAGCGTCACCCACCATGATGTTTTAAAACGGCGGATACTTCAAGATATCACCAAATTTGACGCCCAAATATAAATTACTTTAAATAAAACTAGTTTATACAAAGCTGACTAATTTCGCGAAATTTTTATTCCTATTGAGCATTGAAGAAAAAACTAGTATTGAATCTTCTATCATCGAATTTCACTAAATTCAGCTACGTGTGTTCAAAAATATAAACTGGCTTTTTAAAAATAAGAAATATGAAAGGTAATTCTTCGTTCCGTCATTTTTCGGCCTATTGTTTTTTTTCTTTTTTTTTATGAGAGAAATATTTATGAACTGATTGTTCTTCCATATATTCTTATTAGGAAAATTATTTATTTATACAGCAGGGTTCATAAAAAACAAGAAGTAAGCAGAGTTAAAAATCAACTACAATGGTTTTATGTAATTCACATGGTTCGTAATGAAATAATTGCGTGAATTTTTTATTAGCGAATTAAAATGAAACTTATTTTATTTTAATTATACCCAAGCATTTTTGAAGACTAAAAGCAAAAATACAAAGTAAACAGAACTTTTGACAAAATACACTTTTAATAAAATTAACTCAATTAAGGACTTTTAAAAGACCGCATGAGCTTCAGAATCAATAGTAAATGAATTACGAAGAATGACGCTTAAAAGAGCATGGAATAATTAATCTTATGAATAATAAATTTCGATTCATTAAAGAGAGAATAACTTCAGTAGAATTACGTTTAGTACTTTAACTAAGGAAAAAAACAATTTAGAAAATTTTGCTTACATTTTATTGCGTGCATTCATTTTTATACCATTTATTATTTATTGTTAAGTATGGGAAATTGTATTTTTTTATAATTTATATAATCAGAAATATTATGATAAAAGATAGTAGTTATGCAAAAATTACATTTACAACAAGATTAATATTAAGATATTACATCAATTAATATCAATATTAATAATTCAAAAACAGTATTTCTTTATAATTTATATAATCAGAAATATTATGATAAAAGATAGTAGTTATGCAAAAATTAAATTTACAACAATATTAATATTAAGACATTACATCAATTAATATCAATATTAATAATTCAAAATCAACGTCACATATATAACATCTTTGTTTAAAATCATTTACGTGTATCTTTCTGATTTAACATTGGCTTAATACTTTTTTTTTCTATTTGTTTTTTCTTTTATTTTCATCATTTATTATTTTTCGTCATCTAAATATATATATATAAAGACTACTATTGAAACAAAACATTCAAAAATTTTTTTAGAGACAGAAAACTTTAATTTAGTATATCTATACCAGTTTTAACGTCTCGTAATTTTTAAATAGAATAAACATCTAAAACTTTAATGTTTTTGATTAAATCTATTTTAACGATTAACTAAGTTTAAAAGCATTAATATTAAGAAGCATATTCTTATATATAGTTTAATGTAGATTAATTAGCGTTTACAACAAAATTAATTGCAACATTTTTAGTGTTATAATAGTTCAGTTAAAAAAAAATACTAATTGTGATTAATTATCGTAATGAAGACATTAAGTTGTCAAAACATTCTAAAATAATTAAAAACAATCAAAAAAATTATTTTTTAACTTTGAGGTGATATTTCTTTAACAATAGATTGATAAACATCTCCAATATATTGCCATGTAGTCTAATGTCAAGTAAGCAGTCTCACTATATTGCAAGATACTTTGCACAAAGTGCGTTTTCATACTTATATAATAAATAAGAGGGACAAATCATATACTATATTTCCAAAACTACTTTCATAAACGTATTTTTTTCGCAATATATTTTACATTTATAAACAGTCCGATGCGTTTTAATTATATTCATATTTGGAAATTTATATTACAGTGCAGCCATCCATTTAATTTACATTTTGTACGCATACCCGACACGATACTAAAATTACTATCTTTTATTTTTAAAAGCATGACATAAAATACTTTACATTTTCAACGTAAATATTTATTTTTTTTTTTTGGGGGGGGGGGGGGGGGAGACGGCATGGTTTCATTTATAATAATAATACTTCGTTTCTATAAGAAACATTTGATAAAAATACAGTTTCAATTTCGTAATGTTTGAAGGGATACAGCTTTATTGAAATGTACTTTAATCACATGTACAATTACATATATAATTAGCGAACATATAATAAATTAATAAAATTTATTTTTTGATCTTGTCAGCAAACTGTAATTCTTACACTCATTATTTTGAATAGGGCAGCCATTACAGTGAATCCCTATAAAATATTTATTTCCTGACATAAGCATTTCTCTCCCCCACCCATGAGCGTTTATTTCCTAACATTTGAAGTTAAATTATGAATTTCAATCTGTGAAAGTTAGACAAACATATAGTGAGATAGATAGAACAACATAAAGACATACGAACCAAAATCTCCAGAATTTTTTTTTTTTATTCAAAAATACTAAAGATTTCAACATATCCATCTAACATACAGCATAAAAATACAGACATAAAAAATTGATCAAATTTAAATAAAAAAATATTTGAAAATAATTGTATACCAAACTTAAACAAGCATTTGTTTGAAAAATGTATTTTGTCTAAATATGTGCCTAACCATGTAACGACATAAAAATAAACATTTTTATGTGGTTTGAATTACTTATCTCAATTTGAAATTATCTTTGGACCACAAAATATACCCGTTTTAAAATAATTAATCTCTCGGACACTTATCGTACGAATTGCATGAAAATTTGTTTTTAGGCTAATAGAAAGGTGTTGAGTTTCTTTATGCTGTCAGAATTGGGTACTGCTATTGAAAAAAAAAAGCTAGGGTGCGTTTTAATAAGTAGATGACACCCTAAGCAAACTTTATATACATAATTTCAAAGTAGACTTTATTTCCAATAGTTTGTTATCAATAGCTTCCTTCTACGATATTTTTTCAGAGTTAGTAGGAGAAGGAGGGGTACTTTTTTCCACGTGACTATACCTTCCATGAAGGCGATTTTCTCATCTTCTACCAAAAGATTCTCTCGAGTTAGTAGTGGGTGGTTTTTATTTTTATTTTTCGACGACTGCGCATTAGGGGAATAAAAAATTCAAAATGAGAATAAAAAAGTCAAAATGTTGGCATCTATGTTCAAGTATATTATGAGAATAATCTTGAAGTCTTGTTTTAATTTTAATCTGCTCAATTGTATTTACGAAATACTTTCATGTTTGAAACAGATTAATTTGTATCACTTTACACAATGCATTGCAACACATTTAGAAACATTTAAAGACACTAACAATCTATCATGGCTCTGGTATGACTTAGTTGCTATCTTTTCACACTGACAAGAGCTATTATTGTAAATACTTATTACACCTGAATAATGTCATCTGTCAGCTGAACCTAAACTCCATTTCTCATTAAGTGATGTTATTGAATAAACACTTCCTGTTTATCTAGAACCTCATATTGCTGTTAGAGAAGTATTGTTGTGTGTAAGAGGCTGTGAGTATTCTACAAGGTTGTGTTATCACTTATCTAACTATAATTAATTGCATGTTTAACTTTTATTCAAAATCATTAAGATTCTATTTCATCTGTTGTTGTTGAAAACTAATAATAATGTCGTTTTTTCAAATTCGTAATAATAGCATATATAAATATTAATAAAAGATATTTTGTAATAACATTCTTTTTAAAAACTTAAATAAATAATTATAACAATTGGTAAATATTCAAAATATTATTTTGTTGCTAATATTTTTTATCTCATGTATAAGTGTTGTCATTAATCGTATTTTTTTAGTTATTAACTTACGGTGTAGTTTATCTAATTGCTAATAGTGTTTAAATGTAATTTGGAAGTACGAGATGAATAACTGTTTATTAGATATTGAGAAAATTATTAATTATGGAAAGTTTAATTAATCAATAATAAATGTTTATTAAAACAAAAGAAATTTACTGCTAAAACTAAATTTTTAAATGCACTAAGTGCTATTTAAACATTGACATGCTCAATAAAATTTAGTTTATTTTTTATAGACTTTTATGAACGCACAAAATTATACATAAAACCAAAATAAAATACTCAGATTACATAAAGATGTTTTTTATTAATCTGAATTAAGTAATCTGAGTATTTTATTTTGGTTTTATGTATATAAATAAGTTCAATTAAAGGATTCGACATATATGATATGTTATATCATTTTAATCTTACACAAAATTATTTTACATTTAATAAATATAGAAACTGATTAAAATGTGCATGCAAACAATTATCTTCATGTAGATAACATATAATCAAATAAAACATAAATATACATACTTTTCCATATAAGTAATTAAAATAGCAATTTGACAAAAATATATGAAGTACTTAAGTTTTCTGCATCAATAAGTTTCGATAGGTATTAACTTTCTCATCAGAGAAAATTTCAAATATTATGCACACTTGCAAACACTTGTATTTCATTTCAATGTAATTTTCAATTTCATGGAAAGTTAATATTTTACCCTTATACCCAATTTTTAAATGGCTTGTTCAAAATTAACGTACTTCAACTGCCAATAAAGTCAACACACATCTATATGCTCTGGAAATCAATGAATTTTCTGCGGCAAACTCCTTTAACATTTTATCATAATTAATAAATATTTATCAGCTGTTTGAAGAAGTTTGAATGATAACATTTTATTTTAAAAACAATATTAGTAACTTAATAAAAAATAAAGGATAAAAATGCGCCATGCAGAGATTATGATACACTTTCGAAGATGAACAGAATTCTATAACAAAACTAAACAGAAGAAACAAAAAGGAAACCTAAATCCATAATTTAGAAATTGCATAACACAGCTAAAAACCCTATTTCAGATAATAAATCTAAATGCAGACAAAATGCGCCACGCATAGATTTTGATACACTTTCCAAGATGACCAGAATTCTGTAACAAAAGTAAACAAAAGAAACAAAAACGGAAACCTAAATCAACAACTTATAAATTGCATGACAATGCATAACATCACGCAATTACAGATTATAATACTCAACACAGAAAAAAGACTTGCATTCTTAAAAATTGTCATGTATGGGATCGATAAAATTGTTACACTTCACATGGCTTGTTAAAAATTATTTCTGCGATAAAACGCAAAATACATTTGAAAATATTTTTTGGAAAATTAACGGTCAGCATATGATAGTTTGAAACAATATATGCAGCATGTAAATAATCTACAGATTGTTAACCATACTCAAATTGAGCGAAAATTCAATTGAGATAGAAAACAAATAACACAACTGAAAGCACACTTTCACCAATCATTATGAATACATGGTACATTTTTTTCGTACGTGAAATCATTGATAAACAAAGACATATTACTGTATGATACCTAAATGTAGAAAACCATAACACATGTTAAAAATGCATAATACAATTTAAAAAAATACTCTCACCAAATCAGCACACTGTTAAATGAAAAATGCTCACCAATTTATTTACGCATCACTGTACAGGACATAAAGAAATTTTACGTATACCACATAATGTGCTCACATTTAGTGAAGTCTTGAAACGTACACCTAACCTAATAAAAGAAAATGCATAGGTTAAAATTTAATATTCAGATAGAGCTTGGTGCAATGCAATGGAATACAAAAACTAGCAACATTAAAAAGCACCAAATATTGTATATAAACAGCAGACCGGTTTCGATAGCATTTAGCGTACCGTCGTCAGTGTTAGCACAGGTAGAAATCTGCTCATATATATAGTAGAGAAGGAGGATTGAAGGCAACCGATAGGATGGCAGAGGACTGCAAGTAAAGGCCAATCGGAGAGGAAAGGGACCGGAGGAAAGAGAAAAACGTCAAAAAGGAGCGGGAAAAAATAATAATAAGCATTGCGAAATAGAGGCTTTAATGTAATATTTCCAGCAATTCGAAAGAGGGGGATAGCGAATTCACAATTGACAATTTTGTTATTTTTTTTATAAATGTGAAATGTTTCAAGGAAGTTAAGTTCATGAATAGAGGTAGGTTTTGAAATTATTTTCGCTGAACAGGAATCGAAAGTATGGTTCATTTCCCATAAATGTTTAGCAATAGAGAATTTATTGATTTCTTGCTTCTTAATATAATTTTTATGTTCATTAATACGTTTTTTAAAAAAGCCTTTGGTTTGTCCAATGTAGGAAAAACCGCACTGAGAATTAATATTGTAAATTGCCCATGAATTAGATAAATCTGTAGTATCTTTGAGCTTGGAGAGGGTGAGTTTATTAATAGATGCAAAAATTATTTTGAAGTCATGTTGTTTGAGAATTTTAGCAATGGTAAAGCTTGTTTTAAGGAAAGAAGGGTAGCACGATGCTGATATCTGATAGAGTACAAGACTGCGGGGAATTTGAAGAACGAGGGCACTGCAGTTTAAATAGGGAGCATCAATTATAGAAGGATTGTAACCCCTATCAATCGCAATGGCTTTAATGTATTGAATCTCCTTATTAAATGACTGAGAAACAGAGCAAATATGTGATGCACGATTTATAAAGGTATAATAAGCGGCCATTTTTTGGCTCGGAGGATGACAGGAACGAGCCTGGACGTGGGAGGGGGGGTAAACAAACGATAAAACTTTATCGATAAACGGACGCAGAAAAAACAGTTACCGTGCGAGTTACAAAAGTATCAAGAAATGGAAGGGAACCATTATTTTCAATTTTGTAAGTGAATGGAATATTGTTACCAATAGAATTCATAATGTACAAAATATTTTCAATATTGTGAAGAGCGGTGTCAATCAATGTGAAAGTATCATCAACATAGCGAATCCAAAAAGGAAAAGAGAATTTACTGAAAAGGGAGCTCTCAAAATAATGCATGTAAGTATCACCGAGGATTGGTGACAAGGGAAAGCACATGGCTAAACCGTCAGATTGCCTGTAAAAATTTCCTTGGAATGAAAATGTAGTTTGAGATAGACAAATACGGGTGTTGGATATGAGCTCTTGAATCTCAAAACATGAATAATGAAATTCACGTTTTCTCTGGAGAATCGCATAAACCTAATATACCTTTTCGTCCTATTGTATCGAACATTGGCACGGCCTCTTACCACCTAGCGAAATATTTAACTACGTTTTTACTCGTCTATTTTCTGCAAAGTCATATACTGTACAGAATTCTATCAACTTTGCTAAAAAAATTCATAATTTATCCCTGTCTAATCTTACTATGGTCTCCTTTGACGTGAAATCACTATTTACAAAGGTCCCGATATGTGGTGCCCTCTGTTGTCTGGAACAGAGACTACGTGAATTTCATTATTCATGTTTTGAGATTCAAGAGCTCATATCCCTCATGCGTAAATGTCTATCTCAAACTACATTTTCATTCCAAGGAAATTTTTGCAGTCAATCTTCCGGTTTCGCCATGGGCTCTCCCTTGCCACCAATCCTCGCTGTTAGTTACATGCATTATTTAGAGAGCTCTCTTTTCAGTAAATTCTCTTTTCCTTTTTGGATTCGCTATTTTGATGATACTTTCAGATTGATTGACACCGCTCTTCACAATATTGAAAATATTTTATACATTATGAATTCTATTGATAACAATATTTAATTCGCTTTTGACATTGAAAATAATGGTTCCTATCCATTTCTTGATACTTTAGCAACTTGCACGGTAACTGGTTTTTCTACGTCCGTTTATCGAAAAGGTTTTGCCGGTTTGTTTACCCCCCCCCCCCCATGCTCGTTCTTGTCATCCTCCGAGCCAAACAATGTCCGCTTTTTTCCTTTTAATAAATCGTGCGTCACATATTTGTTCTGTTTCTCAGTCATTTAATAAAGAAATTCAATACATTAAAGCCATAGCGATTGATAGGGGTTACAATCCTTCTATAATTGATGCTCCCTATTTAAACTGCAGCACCCTTGTTCCTCAAATTCCCCGCAGTCTTGTACTCTATCCGATATCAGCATTGTATTATCCTTCTTTCCTAAAACAAGCTTTACCATTGCTAAATTCTCAAACAACATGACTTCAAAATAATTTTTGCACCTATTAATAAATTCACTCTCTTCAAGCTCAAAGATCCTATAGATTTATCTAATTCATGGTGAATTTACACTAATAATTGTCAGTGCGGTTTTTTCAATACTGGACAAACCAAACACTTAAAAAAAGTATTAATGAACATAAAAATTATATCAAGAAACAAAAAAAACAATAAATTCTCTATTTCTAAACATTGCTGGGAGATGAACCATACTTTCGTTTTCGGTTCAGCGAAAATAATTTCAAAACCTACCTCCATTCATGAACTTAACTTTCTTGAAGCATTTCACATTTATAAAAATTTTAACAAAATTGTCAATTGTGAATTCGCTATCCCTCCCTCTTTCGAATTTCTGAAAATATTACATTAAAACCTCTATTTCGGAATGCTTATTATTATTATTTTCCCGCTCCTTTTTGAACTTTTTCTCCTCCCTCCGGTCCTTTTTCACATGCGCTCTCTGATTGGCTTTTGCTTGCAGTCTTCTGCCATTCTATTGATTGCCTTCAATCCTCCGTCTTTACTATATGTATGAGCAGATTTCTACCTCCGCTAGCACTGACGTCGGTACGCTAAATGCTATCGAAACCGGTCTGCTGTTTTATGCAATATTTGGTGCTTTTTAACGTTGCTAGTTTTTGTATTCCGTAGGTTAAAATTTATATGCAGTAATATAAAGAAGTTATTTTTTTTATATCACTGTTAACAAACAAATAAAAATTTCCAATGAATTTCAGTAATGTAGTGCGTATTTTGATATAACAGATTTCCCTGTCTCCGTTCAGTTTTTCTTTCACTTTGAATTTCCCTGCCAATCTCACTGAAATTAATTCACAATAAATGTGTGTGATAATAATTCTAAAATTATGACTTCATTGAACTTTTAGCATTTTAAAAGGAGATATAAGCAACGTATTTTTCACATAAATGGTAAGAATTTAGACATCTAACTTCCTAGGTACTTGCAACAAAAATACCTAAAGCAATGTCCAAAAAAGCGTTACCTGCCACGCACTACATATCAGATTATAATCAGGATCTATTTGTATAAAAATGCAACAAAATGTGAATTCTCATTATTATTTTCCTGGATTAGTTTTTAAGATATAGTTGTCGTATAAAGTAGAGAACTGCATCATAGCAACACCACTAATTACGTAAGTTTCAAAACAACACAATAAGTTTCAACTTATGTTAAGTTCTATAAAATTTAGTGAAACTCTTATTGCATTAGTTCTTTAGATATTATTATAGCTATTATCGTTCAATTCGTGAAAATTGGCAGAATAGAAGCGCTACCGGCTAGATGATTTACACGAAATTTTAATTAGTAACAATTTAAATAACTGTCTAACTGAATCTGCAATCTGGTAAAAATACATTCATGAGATGCCGCTATTGATGTAAATGTGAAAAATACAGCTTAGCATTGTCACCTGTAGGGCGATTTACGCCAAAATACAATGAGCAACAATTTTAATCATCCTGTAAATCTGAAGTTTAATGAATATATGTGCATTGTTTCTTGATATTCAGTTCTATTGTAAAAATCGTGAAGCAATCAGCGAAGCAATGCCTTGCAATCAGCAACGCACTACAACCAACAACAACCTATGTCGACGTCTAACTAAATCTGAAATTTATTGAAAATCCGTGTATTAGTTCTTGAGATAGAGCTATTGCAGAAATTTAATTGGGTGATCTATACCAAAATCTAATCAGCATCAATTTAACGAGGAACTGAATCTAAATTTAGATCAATACCCGTTCTTTAGTGCTTGAGACAAGGATACTGCGGTTATCGCGAAAAATACAGTATAGCAGCTTTATCTGTTGGGCGATTTACGGCAAAAACAAATCAGCAATAATTGATGTCAAGAACTATCTTCATCTAATATTTGATTAAATTCTGTTCTTTAGTTCTTAAAATAGAGTGCCCAAATAGTTTTATCGCATGCATTTTTATCAGACACATTTAAGGATAAACATTTTCTAAAAACTGTCAAATCATATTCAGTGGTATATAAAACATATAAATCCAAAGTCGAAAATTTTCGCGAATCTGATACTTTATTTTTATAAAAATAGAAGAAAGTAAAATTGATGCTAAATTTTTAAAAAAAATTATCTAGTTTTTTTGTAATTTAAAACTGAAAACTGAAAAAACTTTTTTAGCACACCGAGAAAACTGTTACGAAACATTTCAGTAAATAGTGGTCAATAAACAAAAGTTTGTTCTAGATGTTCTTTATTAAATCTCAGATATCTATAGGTTTTAAAATTTTTGACGATAAATGAATATTTCCTAGAGAGGTACACTGTAAAAAAAAGGTCGATCTACTAAAAAAACTTTAGTGATCCTTGTAATTACTAAAAAAATTTTAGTAATCTTAGTCGGTTACTAGAAAATCTGTAAGAATTACTAGAAAAAAGTTAGCAACGAATAGATTTAATAGTTTTATATTTTTAATAGCTCTTACTAAAACTCAGTTGGTGTGGCATTGATAGCATAGTGGTTATAGTAACGGACTCCAGGTTAAAAGGTCCCGGGTTCGGAACTTGCCACCGCCAAATACACCCCGAATGTCTGTAGTGTCTCGTTAATAAAGGGATTATGAAGATCCTGTCGGAGCAGTTAAGAGTGTTTAGTGCTGCCATCTATTGCGGTTTTTCCGAAAATCTTCCGCTTCGGATGTCTGGATGCAGCTCCAAGGAAGTTCCTTCGCTTCGGTTGCACGCAATGGTTATTAAAAGTAATTTTGGAGCTATTACTAAAATTTGCTTTGTGGCTCATTTAAAAATTTTTAAGTTAGTTATAAAAAAAATTCTTTTGTTCAGTTTACAAAAGAAATGCTTGTTTCACTTGCAAAAAAAAAGTTTGTAATGGTTACTAAAAATTCTGTGGAATACAAATTTACTAAGAAATTTTTAGTAATCTCTTGAATTTTTTTTTACAGTGTAAGTAACTCAAGAAAGAATAGATTACATTATCGTAATCATTCTTGTTAAATGTAGATAGATGAATTTTTTTTTTCTAAAAATCTAATTTACAATTCGCTTATTACCCTAACATGGCGATAGCCTATTTTTATTTCATGAAAAAGGGGGATATTTCGCTTTCCATGCATTTAAATATATTCATTTTTTTTCAAAAAATGATAATGCAAAGACGAAAATAGAAGTATGAAAGAATGTAGTTTTAAAAAATACAAAAAATGGAGCATCTATTTGAAAGGATGAAAAGAAACGTTAAAAGAAATTTCTTTAAATATACAAGGGACTATTTTAAATAAAGCTTGCTTAATATTTTATATGTATTTTGAGACCGAGGCATGAAACGTCTTATCACAAAAAGTAGGAGGATATTTATATTTTCTAGGTCAAACAGATTAAGAAAAACTTTATTTTATGTATGTAATTAAACATTTGTTTAAAGTTAGAAGAAATATCTGAATGGCAAAAAAAGTCTAATTATAATATTAATACTAATTACAATACAGTCAATCAGGCAAACTTTGCACGAAATTAGGATAACTTTGCGCCACCTTTACGTCACTTTGATCCATTCTGTCATGGTAGAATCTTGACGAATTATTTCCAATTTACATTATTGCCAAACTCACACTAGAAATATTATCTATATTTTGAGACCAAAACTCTGCCATTAGCTCAACTGTTGTTGGAGATTTAATCACTTTTCTCCCTTGGCCCAAAGTTACCATGATAGTTCAAAGTTACCCTAATTGACTGTATTTGAATCATGAAGAATATAGCTCAGTCCTTCACACTCAGAAATGGATACCCAGATTTCATGAAATTTTCTTCATTTTTGACGAAACCGTTTCGAAGGAAATGTTCGGAGCGAATATTTCGTCGTTTTGAGAAAAATTTGTTTCGTTGCTTGTTTGACAATAGAAATTTCGCCAAAAGTGTTTATTCGAAAAGAGCAATAAGATGATTGATAGTGCCATCTACTAAACAGTTTAGAGACTTTTGTATTTATTGACAGAGAATAAAATGTGATTTTCGCGGGGATTCGATCTCAAAACAACCTGTTTGGAAGACCGTTGCTTCAGCCTTTGCGCCAAAGTGTCTTTGAATAAAGGTGACTTTAAATGTATGTGGCGGATTGTACTGTGTGTTTATATCATTATAAGGTCTATTGTAAATTTTTCGATGTTGTTTTAACTCTTGTAAGTTTTAATTAATAAGGCAAATTTATTAATTTCGTTTTCCTATGATTAAAGATAATAATATGGATTGATTGTATAATTTATTAGAGAAATTTTCTTTGCTTAATGAAGGATTAAGATATAATCCGGTAAATTTGCTGCTGAGAAATAATGAATTTTGAAGTGCATATTGGGGAATTTTTTATCACTCTGCGTAGATGGTTAAGGTTTTAATATTTTATTTTTTTATAGAGAGAAGAGGGATCGATTATGTATCTTTTTTATTTATTTCTATAATAATATATATTTCTTCAATGAAAAGAAGATCCTAGAATTTTGAAGTTTTACTCGCCATTTATTTATTTATTTATTTGAATATTTTTGTAGAACACAGTAAATTTATTCCTTTAGATGTAAATCATAATGAACAATGCAAATTAATAAATAAATAAAAATAATAATAAACATTTCTAAAAACTTTAACAATAAAAAAACTAATGCAGAAACAATGGCTACATATATTTCAGTATTTTATGAAAAAATATAAAAAGTACGGCTTTTAAAATTAATTTTGACAAGATAACACATACAGCATATTATCTGCTTGTTAAAATCGCAGGATTTATGGAGGTACAGAAGGGCCCCTCTCGGCAAACAGCTATCCCAGCAATTTCCTTAAAATGTATTTAAGTCTAGCCGCGAGTAAAGAAAAAATATCGACAAATATTTGAAAGTTTGTGTTTCGTCAAAAATCACGTGATTTAGAAACAAAATTACTGTCAAAAACGACGAAATGCAGCTCAAGGATTGCTGCATCATCAAAATTGAGAGTTTTATTTCTGACAGTGCTTCGATTTAAAATTTTAATCTAAATTTTATGGCTGTAAGCACAGAAAAAAATGTGTAGAGAACCTGTCATATGTGCAAAATGGTAAATTTAACACTTTCTGCCGTCCAACATTTTCTGTGTTTTTGAATGTGTTGTTGAGAAATCAGAATATTTCAGAGGTGAAACAACTTAAAAATCTACGAATATACGGAAGTTTTGTAAATAAAATAGAGACAAGATATACATTGATTTCGATAAATACAATTAAAAATAGCTACTAAAAATGTATTTTCAACTGTATTAGGCATTTTTTTTGTCTTAACTAAATGTTGCTGTACTACAAGTGTGTTAACTTATTGTGTGATAACATAGAATTGTCTACATCTTACAGAAATTTGCACAAAATGTCATATGCATTACTACATCTGGCTTTGCATTTTGACCAGTGTTGTACATCAGGTTTTACTGTCAGGTTTTACTGTGTTGCAGACATTTTTTTTAAACATATATAAAAAGGAGATATGACATTCTGGTCGCGATTTATGTGCTGATAAACCTAGCCTTGATTCGTGATTTTCTTTTCTTTTTTCGATTTTTCATCACCAAGTCGCCTAATAGTTATATTTTCTTCAGTAACAACAATAAAAGAAAAAAACGACAGCTAAGATCTACAAATGCTTTCCAGTAATTTGAAAATATTTAAATATAAGTAACAGAAATACATTGACTAGAACAAAAGTATCTTTTATTGAATATAGGGAGTTTAGGTGTGTTTTATGAATAATAATGTCAAAGTTACTAAAATACCTAGACTTGTTTCTATGTGATCTGAATTTTATATTTAAAGAGTTACTAATCTTGATTATGTTGTTTATATGAGATTTTTTATGGTATTTTTTGTTTGTAAATAATAATGCAATAGGCAGCAAATCTACAACTTTTCAATACAAATAATGTAAATTATTATAACTTGCTACATCTATAATTACAGCTAATAATTTCATCAAACAAACACTAGATACATGACGCACAAATATAAAAATTGTATACTTACTTTGTAAGATTAACGTGAAAAATCAAGGAATAGTCATAGCTTATGCCTGAAATAATTGGTTTAATTATATGTGGAACATTCCAATAACTTAAGGTTAATTACACACTAATTCGATTGATTAATTATATACAAGATTTTGATTCTGAAAACCCTGTGAAGTTAGTGCTAAATAAAAATAAATATCTTTCGTAAAATTATGCTAATTATTCAGTTTAGTCTTTTATAATTATTAAGTTTAAAGGTACTGCTAAATCAAACTGATTTTTAGAAAGTAATTATTTTGTAAATGTTTAGTATATATAGATGTGTTCAATATGTCTTTAAACCTGCATATGTGATATAAAGGTATTCTATGGCATTATTTAAGTGAAGTTTCAATTAAAAAATACAGTAACAATTCTTTTCAAATTTAAAATTTTTCAAATAATTAAGGAATTCAATTTGAATGTATTCTTATATGAAAATATTAACGAAACCCGTGAATAAATTTCTTAAGGATTTTTTAAATTTCAGATGCATTGAAAAGGAATTATTATTCCACTGATACGGTTGTTTGGTATAAGTTTCCTTTTTTAAACACTAATTAACACCATTTACTGCATACTGTTGCCAAATGGAGCCACAAGAAAAATTCTGTTTGTAGTTTATTTACCGTTTCCTCTTGATAACTTTAAGCTTTACGTATTCATTTTGACCCTATATTTAGGTTTAGTTCATTAAAAATATCATATATGATAATAGTTGTTTATCAGTTACTAAACTTCTAAAATCTTTCATTTGACTACCCATAGATAAGTATCTAAAAAAAAATATTTAAAATGCAAAATTTCATTTGAAAACAAAAAATCTTTTTTCCAATGAATATGTTTTAAAAGTTATTTTAAATAATCTTCAGCATGGTTCTTTAGGACAAATATGGTAATCATGTGAATATAACGTTGAAACTGTAAATCATATACTGTATTTTGATAACAATCAAATATCAGTGAACGAAATGACACTTCTAAAATCAAAAATAAATTTATGCCTAAGAAGAATAAAAAGAAGGTACCTAATTCCGTGCTGCAAAATACCACTCGACAAATAGCAGAAAAAATATCAGATAGATACTGTCGAATATGTTTTGATTTTCCTTAATGCATGGTGTTGCCATTTTGAAACCATTAAAAATTATCCAAAAAAGTGAAAAAAGGTATAAGTGATATTTTTTTCTTTAATATATGCTTTTTTAGAGATGAAATATATATATATATTAAGGAAAATTAATAAATTATGCACTAGAGGTTTAAAATAATTTCGATTGCAAAAATCTGCAAAAATTGTTTAACTCTGCTTATCTCTTTTTTTTTAAATATAAGTTTCAAACATAAGCACGAGAATTGATGGCTACCTTATTACTATTAGCTAGAAATGTGATGTTTTATACCACATTGATTTGTCGGAAAAAAGTACTTAGTTACAATTAATATTCTTTTTTCAAAATACTTATAGAGATTTGACTTCAGTTAAAACGCGATCCTTTCTCATATTTTTTTAAAATAATATTTTTATGCAATATTACAGAAAATGGTGAGGGACTCCTTCAACTTACAGCCTACATAGGAGATATCGATTCTATATATCCACTATTCAAAATGGATTGATGCAAAATAACTTTGCTGTGCCATACATAACATTTTAGGAAGAGTCTTTTTACAAGATACATATCCCAACCAGTCTTAAATGCATTCGTCACTGATTTCTATTTGCTTGATAAAGTTGTTTATAAGATCGCACGATACGTACAAACCTAATAAATTAAACAGCATGAAATATTTCATTAAATAAGTTTGTGCGGTTGTCTTCGCCATGTATCCAAAGTATGCTATCAATGATTGCTACGACGAATGACACCCCGCCCCAAGTCAAAATTCATGCTAGTACCAGCAACAAAAATATGCTAGTTATTGCTATATTTTGCTTTGTCTGCTAGTTATCCCTGCTATTATTTGCTTTAAATTGCTAGCGAGCATCACATGCTATATGGCTAGCTTACACAGCAATAGCATGGCAAGCTATGTACAAGCATCTTATGCTTATTTGCAGATTAAGCTTTTTCCAAAGCATGCACAAGTAGGTACCTTAACATGCTATAATATGCTATTTTATGCTTTCCAGCATAATATGCTATGCAGCAAGTTTAGGGAGAAATAGCATGACAAGCTATGTACAAGCATCTTTTATTTATGTGCTATTTAAGCTATTTCCAAAGCAAGCAGAGTTAGTTTCCTTAATATGCTATAATATACTATTTAATGCTTTCCAGCATAATATGCTATGCAGTAAGTTTTGGGAGAAATGGCCTGACAAGCTATGTACAAGTATCTTTTGGTTATTTGTTATTTAAGCTATTTCCAAGCATGCACAGTTAGATACTTAAACATGCTATAATATGATTTTTATCTTGCCAGCATAATATGCTAAGCAGCCACTTTAGGGAGAAATAGTATGACACGCTATGTATAAGCTTTTTATGCTTTTTTTTTTTTTTTTTTTTTTTTTTTTTTAAACCTTCTTTCAAAGCATGGAGAGGTAGGAATATTATATGCTTTAGCATTACATGCTTTTTGATGCTTGCTAAAATGACATGCTAGGAAAACAGCATGACGCACCATGTGCCAATAAAATATTCTAATTCACTAAACAAGAATAGCAGCAAAAAATTATTTGTTGGTTATGAATTTCTGCTAGAATAACAGAATCTAACTTTATAAGCAATATTCATAGTATTGTAACTTTATAAGCACATTCATAGCATGTGCACAATTTTGCAAAAATGGGAGATTGTATACAATAAATTCATAAAGAATAAATATTTTTTAATATTGCAAAAGCATATTTTTTTCTGAAAACTATCTGAATTTTTTAAGCTTTCATATCAAAGCATATTTTATGTTTCAGAAACTGGTCACATTGTTTGCATAATATAAGTGCATATTCGTTTATCAAAATTAAAAATACTAGAGAAGGATTGTTATCACCACTTAAATTCATGATTACCTTTAACCACCGATTTGAGATTAATTTTTAACTTATAAACAAAAAAAAAAAAAAAAAAAAAAAAAAAAAAAAAAAAAAAAAGAAAAGAAAAAAACAGAACAAAGAATTTATTTTCATAGTGGATTTATAATAGTAAGTCTTCTCCTCTCCTAACGGAAAATTAACTGACATTTTAACTGATCTTTTAACTCATATTTTTCTTAGTTTTGAATTATTTTAACTTACATAAAAATTATAAATTTATTATTTCTTTAAGAATAGGATGAATTTTTTTTTTTTTTTTTTTTTTTTTTTTTTTTTTTTTTTTACTAAATTTAAAAAGCTGAGTAAGGAGAAGAATAGCTATGCACCACCATGTGAATAAAACACTGCCTTTTGAACTCGTTGAGATAATGCTTTAACACACAAACTTAACAAAAAATAATAACAATTGATTTTTATAGCCCCCCCCCCCCCTTCATGAAATGGAAGAAAATCACCGTCACTTTCTCATAGTATTTAGTTCTTTTAAGTTACTTCAAAAGTAAAATTTTATGTGTTTATTATAATAAGGGGAAAAATGTGTTTTTAAAATTTAAAAATCAAGAGGCTTTAGATCTTCTCTTCGGGCTAATACAACGTAAATTCAAAACTTCCTTCGTCCACCCGAAAATTATTAGCTTTCAATTTTGCTAGTGTTAATTAACTTAAGTTATTAAAAAATAATAAATGCGTTTTTCAAAACCGGTAAAAAACAAAATTTAGTCATTTAAAATTCAATATTCAAGGAGTAATTTTTCATTTATGAATTATGTTTATAACAATCGATTTAAAAATATGTATAATTGATTCCTCCTCCCTTTCCAATATGCATTATAGTTTTTAAATCCCCCATCTTAAACAGTATTTACCTCAAATTTATTCTATCAAAAATACATTTCATAAGTATTTATTTCTTGATTTATATTAATGTAATAATATTCTAATTACCCATTAATTATTTTAAAAAAAACTAGAAATAAATTAATTTTATTCATTGAAAATTTGAGGAAATAGTTGCATCGATAAATTCACTCTTAACCTTGTAAAAATAATAGCGCATGGTAGAATTAGCTTCGTCAACAATCACTAGCAGTTACAGGCGTCTATTGATAGGTCCCCGCTGGCAAGGTAAGTAGCGCGTGCGTCTCCTAAACCACAGGTAGTCAGTTCAACCCTCAGGGGTGAAAAAGTCCGATGGAGTTTCTTCCGCCAATATCCGTAGACGCTTCCAGTGTTATCAATAGATGGCAGCACATGCATTTTTTTAACTAGCAACTGATGCTAGAAAAGTAAAAATTTAAAGCAAATGATGGTAGAAAAATAGTGCTAGATAAGCAGAAAATACTAGCAAGTGATGGTCTTTATTGCTGCTAGTCCAGCTACATATTCAAGCAACACATGCTGGATTATGTATGCTGGCCAAGCAGCAAAGTGGGCCAAAACACACCACGACATGCTGGTAATACTGCTAGAACCAGCAAATATGTAATGGTCGTTTGTGCTATTTTACTTGCTGGGGAATAGCAAGTAATGCTTGTCTAGCAAACAAATACCAGCATGAATTTCGACCTGGGGCCCCAATCAGGATTGTGATGGTTCACCAATGATCAAGTTTTTTTCTTCTTTATAGTGTCTTCACGTTTTACAAATTTCTAGATTTGAAATCAATTTTATGTTCATTAAGTTTTTTTTTTATGGTAGAACAATAATAACCCAATTGGTACTTGTTACGTGATAATGACATTAGAATAAATTCACAGTAGCTATTATATTGTAGCTGTAATATGCTAAAAGCGCAAAAGACGAGAAATTATTCTTAGTTAGAGTGAAATGAGTCAATGGTTAGCTAATGCAGTAGAACTTAGAATATTTGTTTTATGATGGTTAACAATTTTCTCATCTGTATATAATAGTAAACAGATTATTCTTCAGTATAATTTTTAATGATTTAGAGAAGGATTTAGTTATTTTCCAAAGTTGTCGGTGTGATTAACCTTAAACTTTTCATTTATGTGTGTGTGGTTTGTTTAATTTTAAGATTTCTCAGTTGTGGTAGTGAAATCTAGTAAACGTTTATTTTGGGATTTTATAAATCGCATTGAATTTAATTTAATACATTTTTGAAATTTTAATTTACTTTCATATGGAAATAAAAAAGTTAGTTTAGTTTTCGATCAGGTACGGATTGCATTACCAATGTCTTTTCGATTGCAAACTCTGAAAAATTGTTAAACTCTGCTTAGGACTTTTTAAACACTTAAATTTCAAACCTAAGCACGAGAATTGGTTGTCACATTATTATTATTAGCTACACATGCGATGTTTTATTCCACAATGATTTGTCGGAAAAAGTTCTTAGTTACATTTACTATGCTTTTCAAAATACTTATAAAGATTTGACTTCAGTTAATACACGTTTCTTTCTCATATGTTACATGTTGTAGTAATAACTTTTTTGATTTAAATATTGTAAATAAACTGTATCATTTTCTTAATTTAAATATTTATCTCTTTATAATTGCATCATTTAATTATCAAACTTTTTCTTATAATCTGATTACTACGATTAATGGTTTAAACATTCCACCTTTTAGTATATTTATTTATTAATATTTTACTTTCATAAGCAAGTTTTCTTAAACTAAAACTATTCATGTGATTTTATGTTATATCATGCCATAAATTAATTTTAACTGTATAATCTCAGACCAGAAAATCTTTCGATCAAATTAAATATAAACACTCAGAAAGATGTTTGGAGATTAAAAAGTTTTAACTGGTATTTTTTTCTTACATTCATAATTTTTCCTATATCTCAGATCGCCGTTTTTTTTTTCATTTTTGAAATCTGTTCTACTATTTATATTTAGAAATATTCGAATCCTTAAAAATACATGATTTTTTTAATATTATGCAAGCCATTGTTCACAAATTATTCACAAAACTCAGAAAATATCTTACAAAAATCAATTTATTTGGCCAGTCATTGTGACTTTGCATATTTTTTAAATTTATATCGAGTGATTTTGAAATTAAATGTAAACTTTTCTGGAAATTTTTCAGAATAATAGCGTTTAAAAAAATTGAAACAGCATATTTAGTCAAAAAGAAAAGGAAAACAAATTTAAGTGAAATATTCTAAAATGTATGTTCTTTTGCCGACATACTTTATTCTTTATCCTTAAAAGAAAGTTAAAAATATCCCCTAAGAAATATTTATTTGTTAGTTTTGGATTTTTGGAAAATTCAAATCACTTTAATTTTTTTTTTTTTTTTTTTTTTTTTTTTTACATTTTTTACTTATTTCTCCTTCTCTTCTTTATATGCAATTATTCTATTTCATTTTGGACTAACAATACAAAATACAGATTGTCATATTTACAAAAACACTTTCCCTCTTTTCGACTACCTGATATTATTTTTTGTTGTCGCTATTCTATTTCTTTCTTTTACTTATAATAGGAGTTTTAACCTTTTCTAAATCAGCGTTTTGTATTTTGCTACGTTGTTCTTAAATATAAAAAAATTGTGTGTAGAATAAAAGAAAAATATTCTTTAGAGAAAACTAATCCTTGAATATCCAAAATAATGACGTAAAGCTTCCCATTTTAAAAACTGAAGATGATTGTTGGAATTGTGTCTAACTTAAAAAAAATAGAAATACATAAAATGTATTTTCTATAAAAAAAAACCCCAAAATTTGATAGAAATATATCGGAACGTTTGTAGTACTTTTAAAGGCTTTTTATTTTAAATCACAAAATGAACTCATAAATCTGGAAACTGACGTGCATTTGTGAAAATACCCTTTTATAAAATTATTTGTATTTGTTTATTTTTTAATCCTTCTGAAAAAAAGTAAAATGTATTTTTAAGATGAATAATAGGATGGATCGAAAAGTAAACGAAAAAGTATTTTTTCTTTTTTCGAAAATACTTTTGACACGGTATGCAAAAGTTAACTATTTTTTTATTGAAATCCATTCATATCTGCTTGTTGCAAAACGCTCCAAAAATATTTAAAAATTGAATTTTTTATTAAAATTTATATATTTTTTGTTTTTTAATTTCATTCTAATTAATTTTGGCACGGGTCAAAAGTTGTCTTTTTATGTGTATTAGTTTACATTTTTTAAATTCAAATCCATTTATATCTTCCGGTGCTCCAAGCGCCCCCAAAATTATTAAAAATTGAAAATTTTGTGAATGTTTTAATTTTAACTATTTAATTCAATTTATTTATTAATAGTTGTTTTTACTGCCTGGTGATAAAGTTATGTATAGGACATGTTGCATGTTTGTATATTTTACATAAAGTTTATCAAAATCCATTCATATCTTTCGATTCCCCAAATAAAGTTAAAAGCTGAAATTAATAAAAAGTGTATACAAAAATTTAATTTGCGAAAATTGTTTAATAATTTGGCAAAGTGTTTGGCTAATAAAGGTTAAATTTATAAATAATGACGATTTTATAACAACACATAAATTATGAATTTAAAAATAAAAGCACTAAATCATCTTCGTCCTTTATAGCTTTTATGTAGAACTTACTGCCTTTATTCATTTGAACTTGTGTGTGATCTTTTCTGTGTAGTATAAATAAAAATTATATGCATATAAATAAACTATAAACAAGTTTTTTATGTTTTACAGAGAGTACATTTTACGCTATATAAATAATTCTTTAACTCTTATTTTTGCTTATATCTTTTAGTTTAAAATTTGCATAAAATCGACTTTCGGCAAATATTTAAGGGCCTTGGGAAAGAAATTTATCGAAGTTGAAAATTTTTGTGTGTATGCTAACATGCTCAAAAGACTGTTTTCACACTGGGCAAAAAAATAGTTAAAAAAATATAAAAATAAAAAATATAAAATTTTATAAAAATTACAATTTTGAAAAAAATGGGGTACTTGGGGCACCGAAAGATATAAATAAATTTCAATAAATAATTTTGTTAAATAACATACATACCCTTTCGCACCCTTCGAAAAACGCAATTTTTATTTTATTTTTTTAATATCATAACAAATCAATATTTATCTAATTTTAGGTCACTTGAAACCAATGAAAAATATGGATCGATTATAATATCAAAAACACATGTAAACTAGTATACATAAAAGAAAAATTTTGCACCCAGCGCCTATTCGGTTATCCACATTTCGATTTTTTGATCATTACTAAAGAATAATAATAAACTTTACACACGTATTAGTTAACTCTGGAATTCTTAACCATCAGCATTTTTTTATGTTTCAGGCAAAAATTGTTTAACAGTTGTAAATTAGGATCACAGAATACACGCAGGATTACAAAATAAATAGTAAATGCACATTGTAATATTTTGCTGTTTACCTCAGAAATACGGCTAATACGAAATTGCTTTAAAAGTTAGTTTCACATTCAGTCATAAACAAAATGTGTAAATTTAAAACGTCAGTTACTATTCTCTATTTTCAACTGAGTTACCCTCAGAAAATTATACGCATTGCATATTGTTTTGAAATTCTTAAAGATAAATTAACTACAAAAATTTTAGTATTTAAAGTTTTAAAATTCATCAGTGGTCATTATCGAATGCCTTGTTGTTTGATCCTATTATAAAATTGAAATTTAATGTTGAAATTACGTTCAATATTGAAGTACTATGTTGTCACTTTAATAAATTTCTATATGTTTACCATACTTTAAAGTTGAACCATACAGATAATTTACTGGTAGTCTGATATCAATCATATTATTATATTGTGATTTGCATCATCACAATTAGAAAAATATTTTGCGAAGTTCATAAAGAAGACATTAAAAAGTGCATAAATCAAAATGTCCATAACAATATTGCGCAAAAAATTTAATATGTGTATATATATGTTTGTTTGCTTGCTTTATTTTTTTTTATTTCCATGTAAATTACTCCCCATATAAATTAGCCAGAAAAATTTTTCTCTAAAGAATTTTCTGTTAATATATTATATTAATGTTTTCTGAAAAATAATAAAGAAAATGTAGCATTATTTTCAATTGAAACAAATATCGAAATACTATCTAATTGTTTCACAAATAAGTGCGTCACATTATCAAATGGCTTTTGTTTGTTTGTTTGTTTGTTTGTTTCATTCATATTTTATGAAATAAAGCAAACAATTAGTTAAATAAGACATTGCTTGACAACAAACAAATATAATCTATTAATTTATTGAGATTATTGCATAAACATTCACCTATTTTAAGTATATTGAGTAAAGACCAATTTTTTTAAATATTCAATTTATATTTGATATATTGTGGTAACATTGGCCACAAAAAATGCGAAATATTACTTCTCATGATTGATGTCGTAACTGTACATCATAAATAATGAAATACAGAATATTTTTCCATGTAAATCCCAGTTTCCATGTCCTAGAAATCCCAGTTTCCTAGAAAACATTTAGTAATTTTACAGATTTTTTTCTTTTTTTACAGTGTATACGTATCGTGTCAGACGGATCAAGTGTGAGCAAGTGTGATGTTGCCATGATACGTTCTACTGTATAAAAAAAGAACTGTCCAGCATGTTCCATTCGCACTTCTGCCTAAATAGCAGATGAAGTAAGTCATACTCTTTGCGAGAGTAACCTTTGAACTCAAAGATTATGTCGCATGATTTAGAAATGACACCTCTCTGTACTTCAGGAACCTCGTGTGTACAGGACGTTCACAGAAATTTTAGATTCTGAGTCCTAAGGGGCTACTTTAAACATGTGAAAAGACCCACTAACTTATGCTAAACCTACGGAAGAAATTATAATTTTGATTTAAGAGCGTCAGTATAGTCTGAGAAAAACTGTAAAAATGGTAATTTTCAAATAAATGCTTAAATTATGTATTAAAAATTAAATAATTTAAAATGTCACATGAAGTGCACTTTGAAAAACCATTATCTTCAAATTAAATTATTTAATTATCATAGTTCAACGCATGAAAATGTTATTACAGACAATTACTCATATTTTGAAGCAGTTGTTTGTTGAAATTAAAAAAGTAAAATTGTTGATTTCAAATATCGTTTCTTGAAGAAATTTTGAATAAAAAAATCTATTATTATTTAATAATATTGATAACATTATACTGTATTTGAAACTTTTTTTCTTTAAAGCTAAGTATATGTATTCAATACTTTTAATGTTTTAAACAAAAGGCGTTTTAACAGAATTTATCTTAATATGGAAAAATATTATGAATATTATATGCGGAATTAATGTATAATAAGTAAGAAATTATTTCCATTGTGATAACATGAAGTGAGACGGCTTGTTGTACTAGATGCCGTATTACGTAATTTTCATCTGCGCAGTGCTCTAAGTGCTCTAAGGAAACACCGTGCCACTCAGTTAAAAGAAAGAGGGTTCCCTATAAATATTTTTATTTCGGTTTGCGTTATTTTTACAGTTTTTTTATGAGGGCTTTTAAATTGTTATTTCGTTTCATCACTTCTGTTAAGTGTACAAAATCACTTACGTGACTTATGTATTTGCCTTTAAATATCAGAGAAATAAATCTGTTTTTTAGAGAACACTGGCACAGCCCTCTTTGCAATGCATAAATGGCTGAAGGATCCCGCCTCTCCACGTCAGCGGGGCGATCTCCCAGTTGACCATCTAATTCATACATTAATGTAAGATACCGAAATGCAATGCTTTACAAAAACAAAATTTCGATGTTTTCTATAACATATGTAAAATTAATTATTTTTTAAATCATACATAAGAGTGCAAACTTTAACAAGAAATCAATGTATAATATATAAAATCAACAACACTGAAAAAAAATCCTTTAAATTTGCGGGAAAATTAGATGTAAATTTATTTTATTACATCTCATTTTACTGTGATTTTTACGGCAAAAGCTAATGACAACAATGCTGCCAACTGTTTTTGCTGTAAATTTAAAATATTTTTTTTTTCAGTGAAAATACTATTTTTAATACAATTAAATCCAAAACCACGGCATCTTTACGCAATTTATCTTACATATTTTAAATATGATTAATAACATAATCATTCCAAAAAGTAGTAATTATTTGAATATTTATTCACGATATCATTTTTTTTAACCGGTATCCCAATTTATAAATTTATGAAAATTTCATCTACTAAAGTATTATTCCTGAATTTTTGGAAGTACATTACAAGATTCAGACAATCATTTATTAAATTTTAGAATGATTTTACCAATTACAATAAATTATATATGAATTTATAAGGATTTTAGGGAATACTTATACCCTCAGTAAAATCTTTTATTTAAAATATACCTTTTAGAATTTTATAGAAACAGGGGACGTGGAAATATAATGCTGCTACATTAAAAGTATAGAAATATTTAATACATGAAAATTTTGCCCTCACAGTATGACAACGCCAAGAAAACTGAAAAGATGCAAATGGAAAAGTAATTATTACTAAAAAATAGCTTTGTTTTGTGCAACATTTAACACTTTTGGAAAAAGTTAAAGCAAAGTATCTCTAACTCATTTTAAACTGTATCACTACTAATCTATGTATTAAATAATTTTATAAGAAGTTATTTAATGGCACTTTAAAATACCTTCGAGGCATACAGTGATAAATAAAAACTGGTGTAGTTTAACTAATATTATAACATACATAACACATTAATAATAATTGTATTTTTTTAATTATATTGTTAGAGTTTTTAAGTTATTCATTTTGTTAGCCTCCGATGCTATTTCTTTCAGACAAGCTAAAAAGTGTCGTGTCATCAGCCCTGAATTTTCTACTAAACCGATTTTGATATTTTTTTTTTTAATGAAAGATATTTATTTGTAGTTGTGCCCATTTTAGCTGTTTTTTATTTTATTTCCATTTTTATATTTTATTTTTAATTTTAAATGCTTTTTACGACATTTCTTCAAATGATGGCAACCCAGTTTAGCTTTTCTCTCGATAATAAAAATTTATTTTCCATTATCACTTTCCACCAGTCAGAAGCTATATTTCATCTGTGAACTTGTCCTCGCATTTAAAAGAAAAAAAAAGGTAATTGTTTTCGTAAAATTTAACCACAATAAAATGATTGCGTATAATTATGCACTAAATGAGGAAAAAAATATATTTACTGAGAAATAATATTAATAATGTAAATAAAATAACAGAAAATGATTTATGATAAAAATTAATGCCTAAAGCAAAATAAGAAAAATTTCAAATAAGGAAAATGATGGCATTCAGCAACCAGATAAATGGGAATTACAATATTATTACGGATGCCTTTTTCTTATTTCTAACAACAGTAACTTTTAAAAAACATTTGAAGAGAAAATGACGTCACTATTTAAAACATCGCATTTTTACTCATAACGATATTACATTTCAATATTTCTTTTCATTATGGACACTGAGATTGAGATTTTACTTTCAGATGGCTTCAGTTAGTGAAAATAATGTCATAGTAAAAATGAAATTAGTTTTATTTATTTATTTATTTATTTATTTTTTAATAAAACTATTTTTCTGTGAGTGCATATAAAATAAAATTTCTGGATTTCGCCGGCAGTCAGATTACATTTTTAACTGAGGATGTTCGAATATTTGCACGCAAAATTGTAACTGGCAAACTTGACATTAAGTTTGGAAATATATTTATTATATATTGATTCAATAATGTAATTATTTTTCCTTTAAAAAAAAAAAAAAAATCGATCGGGTCTTTTAAACATTTCATTTGTCGAATTCGACGGAATTCCACTCGTTTTATTGTTAAAATGCATTTTCTTTTTCTCAGAGTTTATAAAAAAGCGTTTAAACTAAAGAAAAAATCCGTTTTTGATGAATCTAGTCAATGAAGAAGTAGTGCGTCAAATTGTAACTCTTTATTATTCCGCAATTCCAATGTCTCAGACAGAATGTGCTGATCAATTGGGTATTTCACGCCGTTCTATTTGCTATTATATTGATAAACACAAGAAAAATGAAGTTAATTCATTGCATTCTAACCGGGGTCGTCCTTCTAAAATACCTCTATCGATTTTTATTTTTTTTTTTTATTTTTTTTATCGGACGCGAAACTGAATTCTGCAATAGCAGGATCTACATTCAACTTGTAAATAGTTTTCACATATTTTATTTTTACTATTTTTATCAGTTAGTCTAGTTTAAATCTTAACTTTAATCTTTAATTTAATTTTATTATGAAATTTTATTTAAATACAAGAAAATTTCTGTTTTTACAATATTTGAATTGATTTCTAAAGATTTAGCCCAAAAGTTTGATAAAAACTTTTTTTTTTTTCTGCAACGGTTTTAGTCCAATAAACTTTTATTGGTATAAGCATATTTGAAATTTAAAAAGAACATACAATGATATTGATTCATTGAAAAATAAAAAGAAAGTCTTTGAAAAAAATCTTTATAAATTGTTTAACTTTAAAATATCCCGAAGCTAGGGAAGAATCAATATTTGAAATACTATTTGCGTAAATAGAGTTTTTCTTTTGCATTTTTTTCCCTCCAAAATGTAAGAATTTGTTCGTTGCTTCTAAATCAAGTTCCAATTGCAGTATTTGTATCATAGAAAAATCTAACTTTTTATTTTAAAAAATAAAATTTCGTTTGGTATATGTATTGAAAAAGAAGGTTATTTTTAAGTCAATTTTCTTTTTTAACAAGAGGAAAAAAAATCATAGATTTACTTTTCTTTCAAAAAGAATTTTTAAAGATTATTCAAAAGAAAACTCTAACGGATTATTCTTATTATCAACTATAATATAAAAGTGTAATCAACATAGTTCATTTTGTCTTGCCTAGAAAACAAGCATTTGCATTTAATGCCCAATCTAGGCAAATAATTCAGCATAAAATTTTATTGTTTATTCTATAACTTAGTTTGAGCGTTTTTGTTAGTTTTTAAGTGGTAAATAAAATTTTTAGTAGTCTATGTGGTTATTGAAATTACTGCAATACATTCCTAGAGGAAAAAATGAAGAAATTATGTTTTTGCCAACCAGACAATAACGAAAAACCTACAATATACTAATAGAGATTACACTAGAAAAATGTAACTTAAAAATGACTGAGTTATAGCAATTTGAATTTCTAGTGTGGCTAATATTTTGAAAGAGTCTGATATTTGTCACGTAATAACACGCGTATTTATGAATGGATTTGGATGTAATTTGGTGTGTACTGTACATAGTATGTACCGATGTTTGAACCGAATTCGTTGGCCAATTCCATCCACCATCTTGTTCAAAAATGGCGTCCATTTACCTTTTTTAAAATTTAAAATTTAAAATTAGGTACAAAGACCCCAGAATTTTTTTTCGACTGTATCTTTAAACAAGTTGGAAATTGCACGTGAAGCGTAGCAAATTAGGTGCGTTCGTACGATAACGAAGTTTTAAAAATATTACTTTCATGTATCAATCTCATAAAATTGTAAATAATGAATTACAATTAAAACGCTCATCAAACAATGTTCTCCCTATACCATTATGTAATGGGATACTTTTGTGTGGCCTTGTAAATCAATAACAAATGTTCTTTGCACCACAAATTATGTAAGATGTATATTATAATACGTACTTTATAGTTGCATATAAATTTTATTACGTTCGCATGAGTGTAACACGATTAAAATGCATTTGAAACATTTTTTTCCTATTGACCGTAATGTAACGGAATACTTTTCATTGTCCCTGTAATTGATCTATGCATCCGATTTTCATAAAATTTGAAATAACTCTACAAAATTATGTAATAATTATGTATTTTAAATTTCAAACGTATAGAATATATTTGAAACTTTTTCCCCATTGACCATAATGTAATTGAATACTTTTGATTGCCCCTGTAATTGATCTATGCACACGATTATCAAAAAATTTGAAATAACTCGACAGAATTATGTAATAATTGCGTATTTTAAATTTCAAATGATTAAAATGCATTTGAAACTTTTTCCCCATTAACCGTAATGTAATGGAATACTTTTGATTGCCCCTGTAATTGATCTATGCATCCGATTTTCATAAAATTCGAAATGACTCGACAAAATTATGTAATAAATACGTATTTTAAATTTCAAACGATTCAGTTGGGTAGTTTTTGCGTTGTTATATGCGGACGGACAGACGGACGGATAGACGGACGGACTGAACGACCACTATAGGTGCTACGTATTATATAATTACGAACGCACCTAAAAATGGCTGAGTTATAGCATTTTGAATTTGGAGTGTGGCTGATATTTGTCACGTTTAAAACGATATTTGTCACGTCATTTTGAAGTGATCTGATTTTTGTCACGTGATAACACGAGTATTAATGAACCGATTTAGATGTAAGTTTGTGGGTACATAGTATATATAAATATCTTAATCGAGTTTGCTGACCAACTTCATCCGCCACCTTGTTTCAAAATGCATGCCATTTGAATTTTTTTAAATTTTAATTTTTAACATAAAATGAGGAACAAAAAAATTAGAAAATGAAAGAGACTCTTTTTTATGTGTTTCACCTTGATACAATGAATTCGGAGCATTTTTTGCTGTATGTATAACTGAAACAATGGCTGAGTTGTAGGACTTTGATTTTCTTATATTCTTTGGCTGACATTTTTAAATGATCTGATTTCTGTCATTCAATAACATGCACATTTATGGATCGATTTAGATATAACTTTGTGTGTACATAGAACAAATCAATGTCTTGATCGAGTTTGTAGATCAACTTCATCCGCCATTTTTTCTCAAAATAGTTACCATTTAAAATTGTCAAAAAAATTTTAAATTTATAATAATGTAAAAAAAAATAGAAATAGGAAAAAAGTTTTTTTCTGAAGTGATTGTTTTTAATACAAAGATTACGGAGCATTTTTCTTTTGTCTTTATCTTAAAAATGACTTATAAATAACAGTTTGAATTTTTAAAGTAGCGTGATATTTTGAAAAATGTATTTGCCTGTGACAGCATTCGCATATATCAACCAATTTCGATGCGAGTTTGCATGTGCACAAGACTGACTAGGATCTCGATCAACCTCAATGGTTAATTGAGGTATCTCATCATGTTGTTTTAAAATGACAATTCATTATATCGACTTTAAATCGCTTAAAATAAAACCAGCTTGTGCAAAATTGATTTATTTCTCAAAATTTCCATCATATTCAGAATTGACAAAAAGAAGCATTGAATCTTCTATTACCGTGTATCACTATTTTTGATTTGTATGGTTGAATAATATAACCTAATCCTTCTATAGTAAAAAAAACTAGCCTTAAAAGGAATGACTCCTGGAATGATGCTGATGTGGAAGATTTCCGGAACTAACGAGTCCGGGTTGTCCACTCCTTCCATGAGTCGAATAGACCAATCAGGAAAGGGCCTATGCATCACCGTATGGGTTACCATAAAGAGAGGAAAGGCTACCATCGCCAACAATCGCCAAGTTTGTCGCCAACTTGGCGATATATCGCCAAATTTGGCGACCAAAATTAGTTGTCAAAAGTGACGCCAACTTGGCGATAACTGTAATATTTCGCCAAATTTTTAATTTCTTTACAACACCAGTCGTTTGATACATCATTTGAGAGGTTTACAACTGCTTATTCATATAATGGATGTCTTGTGTGTTATCCCCCATTCTGCTCCCCAGGGGGGACACATTTTTAATTTCTTTACAACACCAGTCGTGTTACAGAAGATTTGAAAGGTCTGCAACTGCTTATTCATATTATGGATGTCTTGTGTGTCACTCCCCACACTCTGCTCTCCCCAGGGGGGGGGTCACATTTTTAATTTCTTTACAACACCAATTGTGAAAGATCTGCAACTGCTTATTCATATTATGGATGTGTTGTGTGTCATTCCCCACTCTGCCACCCAGGGGGGTACATTTTTAATTTCTTTACAACACCAATTGTGTGATACATCATTTGAGAGGTCTACAACTGCTTATTCATATTATGGATATCTTGTGTGTAACCCCCCCCCCTCTGCCCTCAGAGGGGGCGCATTTTGTAATTTCTTTACAACACCAGTTGTGTGACACATCATTTGAAAGGTCTGCAACTGTTTATTCATTTTATGGATGTCTTGTGTGTCATCCCCACTCTGCCCCCCAGGGGGGCACATTTTTAATTTCTTTACAACACCAGTCGTGTGACATATCATTTGAGAGGTCTGCAGCTGCTTATTCATATTATGGATGTCTTTTGTGTCGCCTCCCACTCTGCCCCCCAGGGGGGCACATTTTTAATTTCTTTACAACACCAGTCGTGTGGCACATCATTTGAAAGGTCTGCAATTGCTTATTCATACCATGGGGTATTGGCGAGCGCAGCAAGCAGGGGTAGCCAATAATTTGGAATCGCGAAGCGATTACGCGGGGGGGGGGGTTGGCGAGCATAGCGAGCAGGGGGGCGGGGCCCCCCTAGTCTTTAAAAAAAAATAAGGAATACAAAAGCTACCTCTTCCTCCCGGTACAGACCGGAAAAACTTTTATTGTTGTATAAAGGTTTATTTATTATTCATAAAATGAAAATAAGTCTATTTAGATGGCGTTTTGGAAGAGTATAATTTTTGTATACATTTTATTTCATACGCCGTGACTTTCTTAGAAATTTAATAATAACATTATGCGTGTTTACCTGTCAATATCACATGAAAAATCTATCTTTATTTAAATCTTTTAACATATTTTCATTGGTTAAATATATTAAACAACTACGTATAAATAATTTTCTTTCTGAAATGTATATATCTCCTTCTTATATATTTTTTTCTTTTTTTTTTTCATTTATAGAGGCCAGTTGGGTACGACATGATAATCATTTTTCAAATCTTATAGTTGTTATTTTGAAAAATAGCAAGAAAAATCGTTCAAAGTTGCCTATTTCAGATGTCATAGATTTTATTTTTCTTTTTCATAAATGTTTTCTAATACTTAAATGTTAAAAATTTTATGTTAACAAAAAGAAGAAGCTAAAAACTGAATAGTTTATGAAATATTTACTCAGAAATGATACATGGCATTCATATAAATAAATAAAATTGAATCGATATCCAGTGAATAATGGAGATTTTAAAGGTATGGAGTTGTTTTAATAAAAATAAAGTTAGCTTTTCGTTTAACTAGATGGCTAGAAATACTTTTAGAAAAAAACTTATGCAATTTTAAAGATAATATTGTTTAAAAGTTTCAGCTTTTCTTTTAGATGTTTTGCTGTTACGTTAACCTTATTATACAGGAAGAATTTTACTGTAAGATATCACATGTGAATAATATTTGCAAAAGTTAGAAAATGTTCCATAATACTTCGAAATAGCTTTTTATGTAATTTAGTTCTTATTATCATCCAAAAGAAATCAGTAAAAACTCTACAATGATAAATATTATCTAGTTTCATTGATTTCACTAGACTTTGAAAAGTGACTTTTATATTTATTTTAAACTGTTCCATTTAAAACATATCTATGGCATTATACATATAATTAGTTTTTTGATAATGTAGGATTTTAAGTACAATTGAATGAAAATAATTTTACAACAAGAAAACCTTTTTTTAAATAAAATCTTTTTTATTATTATTTATTATTTATAACCCATACAGGCAATGCAATCTTAACAAGAATTTATGTAACTATTACTTTAACTTCTTAGTTCCTGACCTCTGTAGTCAAAAAAAGTTGTAAATTTAATAATTTTTTCGTTTCTTCAATCGTTTCCTTTAAAAAATGTGTATAAAATGCAGACTATTTTTCAGACAAGAGATTGTCAGAGATAACTCCTTATAAACCAAACAAACTTTCTTATATATAGATGTACACATAAGTTACTTTATATAAATAAATATAATTAGACATTAAAAACATAAATTTTCTTATATCATTTCTCAAACAAATTTCCTTAAATTACACACATTTCAGTTATTCAAATCATTTTTTATAAGGTACTTGTACCCAATATGGACAGTGCTCTCAATATGGACACTCCTAATATTTTTAAAAGTTACAATTTTGATAAAGAGATCGCGAAACATATCCGTGAAAAAAAAAACAGTTGACAAGGTAATTAAGCCTGAAAAGTACAAAAAAAAAAAAAATGTGCTGTTCGCCATTTAGAAGGAAACTTGTTGTTTCGTGGTGTGCTGATAGTAATTACAGGCAAGTTTAAATTCTTATCAGATATTGTAAAATTGCTTTAAATATTGAAAAATTGGGTGTTTTAGAAAGCTTTTAAAACATATTTTCGATTGCTATTGCATATATTGCTTAAAAAAGTTTTCTTTATTTATTTATTACAAGATCTAATAAAACTACTCCCGATTCCCAATATGGACACCTTAAGCCCACATTGGAAGTACAGCAGGTGAATCTTCAGATTCAGTAAAATGGAAAGCTAAGCAAAACCAATTACATTATTTCATAATATTTTGTAGTTACTGAGGTGCTTTGCATCGGTCTTCGAAGAGCCACAACCGAAAATGACCCCCCTCTCTAAAGTGCATGTTCTGAAGATGTTTACTGTGCCCTCCCTCGCAATACTTTAAGATATATTTTTATCCCCTCTCCTCTTAAATTCCATAGAAGAGTGGCTCTTCCCTACACCTTGTGTAGTAAGTCAATAAGGAGGCACTTGTCCATAATAGGGACTGGTGGTTCCTTATATGGACATTGGTTAAAATTTTTTGTTTTTATCATTTAAATAAAACCGGAATAGTTACAAGGTCGCTAATTTTAATAATGATATTCAACAGTCCAGAGATCATGGTCATATATTTTTGGAGTCCTATCACGTGTACATGAGGGAGAAAAAAATTAATTTTCCTTAGGGTGTCCATATTAGGCACAGGTACCTCAACTTTCTTAAATATAACAAATGAAAAAACGGTTTAGAGAAATTTGGAACTAGAAAAAAAATCTTTATTTTAGAAAATAGCAAGATGTTCTTGAAGAAATTTTGAATTTATTAATGTATATAAATTAAACTAATCTACACAGTGACAATTATTGTATTGTATAAAATAAAACGTGAATTATTTTTAAAATACTGAGTGCACAAACATTATTCAACATGTAAACGTCATTACAGATATCCAGATTTAGGTTATGAAATATTCGATATGACCGCCATCATTGACTATAATATGGCACTGACTAATAGCAAAATTCTACATGACTCACTGAATTGTCGGAACATTGATGCAGTCGATGGCCTGCTGAACGGCAGTTTTCAGCTCAGAAATGATTTTGGGTTTATTTCTGCACACATTGTTTTTTATGTAACCCAACATAAATGAGTTACATGTGCTCAGATTTGGGGAATATGGCGGCCACGCAAGTCCAGTTCCAACGGCTTCTGGGATCTCAGCACCAGAATTAGATCCGTAAAGTGTTCTTCCCAGGATATCAAACACTCTCTTAGTCCGATGGGATGTATCTCCGTCTTGCGTAAACCACATTTTGTCGAAATCAGAATCACTTTCGATAATGCGGATGAAATTATTTTCCAAAACCTTCAGTAGTCAATCATTCAGTAGTAACAATGCCGTCAACGAATATCCAACCGATTATTCCATTACACAGACTTCTCATATAAGTAGACTCCTTATTTCATTGTTCTTTCGACCAGATTTCGCTTTCAGCTCCTAAAGGGTGCCGTGTTTTAGCAATGATCCCTTTATTGGCAACTTTTAGATTTCGTTCTCGCAGCTCGGTAGATATGTGAGGAAAATTCCTCGGAAATTTTGGCGGGAGATAAACCGGCTTGGCGCAGTATATCCGCCCTCCGTCACGTTACGAAAGGCAAACATCCCGGCATCAAGGAAAGGTTACCAACTGGGAGTCTACTTGTATGAGAACTGGACATTTCACAACACAACACAGTCACCTGTTAACCCTTTAACATTCAGTGATCCCACGTTGGGATCACCAATCTTTACCGTTCCGCAAAGTGCTAATTTTCACACTAAATGCATCAAAATTCAGTTTAAAGATTACTTTTAACTATGTTTTTCAATACTAGATGGCAGCACTACACATATAATTTGATCTAAAGCTACTGTATATATTTTTTGAAAACCCACATTTTTGAATGAAATATTTCAGATTTTTTTGGGGTTATAAAAAAGTTCGTTTGCAAAAACAAAACAATGCTATTATATTGGCTATAGATCAATCTACTTAGACTATTTTAGTTTTAAATTTTTACTTTCATAGTTCTCGAATAAACAATGTTTGAATATGAGGTGCACCCGACCCGGGATCACTGAACGTTTGCGGACATGGGCAGTTTCATTACCGCTTCCCAGCATACGGTATCATATTTCACTTGCACGGCTGCGAGCACAGCTGTGTTTCCAAGTTTTGTTTTTGTCGGTGAGCTTAGGTCTTCTAAGGAATGTTTTTGCATGTGTGGGGAGGATTTGGGGAATGTCAAGGGGTGAAGAGAAGAAATTTTACCAGTTCACTCTTAGATATTCTCTGGAGTGGGTGTCTTATTTTTTCGTTACTTGAGTTTTCTCATAGTAAATTGCAATTAAATTTTTTTTTGTGCGAGATTTTTCTTAAAATGTCTGGAAAAGGGCTCAGCATTTCTGAAGCACTCAGAATTCTAAATGAATTGCCTGATGATGTTTCAGAATTTACGGATTCTAGTAGTAATACAGAAGAATATTACTCGAAATCAAGAGATATTTCGGATGATGAAGATATTGGCACCGACGAAGATGGGGATGCCCCTTCATTACCAGGAACATCTGCAGAGCAGGATGTAATATGGCATTTAAAGAAAATTATGCATAAATCTATTCCTGCTTTTACATCTCCAACTGGGCCAAGTGAGGATATGTGGGAGCTGCCAGAAAAAACACCCATAGAAGTTTTTTTAACAATTTTCTCTATTGGATTTATGAAAGAAATAGTCTTTCAGACTAATTTATATGCCACACAAAGTGAGAAGCCATATGCTCCATTAACTTTAGAGGAACTGTACATATTCTTGGGTATAAATCTGCTAATGGGCATAAAAAAGATGCCCAGTTATGCAGACTATTGGGCAAATGAAGAAGCCCTAAATGATTCATTTGTTTCGAGTCGCATGTCATTCAGACGATTTAAATGGATCCTTTCAAATTTGCATTTGAATGACAATACTTTGGAACCGAAAAGGGGAGATGAAAATTTCGATAAGTTGTATAAAGTGCGTCCTCTTCTTACCCATCTCTCTGAAAGATTTTTAAACGTGTTTCATCCAAGTGAAAATCAATCAATAGACGAATCTATGATTAAATTCAAAGGAAGAAGCACAATTAAACAATACATGCCCAAAAAACCAATAAAACGAGGTTTCAAAGTGTGGATGAGGTGCAACGATAGTGGCTTTGCATCTCAGTTTGAGATATACTCTGGAAAGAGAGAAGTTGTGGAAAAACACCTTGGAGAGAATGTTGTCAAAAGACTAACGGAAAGCCTTTATGGGAAAAACCACAAACTTTTCATGGATAACTTTTTCACCACGTATGAACTCTTTCGTTTCTTAGAAACAAAAAATATTTATTCATGTGGCACTGTTATCTTAAGTCGCAAAAATATGCCGAAGACACTGATTGCCCAAGATAAAAATTTAAAAAGAGGAGAGTTCGACTGGGCCGTTAGCAACGATAACATTATTTGCCTCAAATGGAAAGACAAACGGTGTGTTTCCATTTTATCCTCACTTCCTGATGCTGTGGAAAGAATCGAAACAGAAAGAAGAGAAAGGGATGGCAAAGTAATTAAAATAAATTGTCCGAAAGCAATTTCAACATACAATAAAAATATGGGCTTTGTGGACAATTTTGATCATATGAAGTCTCTCTATGAAATAGATCGCAAAACCAGAAAATGGTGGCATCGGATCTTCTTTCATTTCTTAGATGTAGCTGTAGTAAACAGCTACATACTACATAAAATATTAACTAATAATGAAATTCGCAGGGGTAAAGATTTTAGACTAAATCTTCTGTATTCTTTATGTTCTATGGGCACTTCAAAAATACCAAAGCCACTATCACCTCTAGATGCTTCAGCAGCTCCTCCATATAAACTCAAGGTATCAAAAGAGAAGAGATACAGAAACGTGGAACACATACCAATTAAATGCACAAGAAGAAGATGTGCCTATTGTAGCACGAAGAAAAATCCCCATCGCTCTCGCTACATGTGCAAAACATGCAATGTAGGACTGTGTTTCCTGAAGTCAGGAAGCAGTTGTTTTGAAAAATATCATTCAGAAAAATGAGTGAAAATAACATATATTTGTAAATAGTGTAAATATGATGTAATGTAAATATGATATAATCCAGATTTTTTTTTTTGGGGGGGGGGGGATGGGGTGCAAAGTAGCAGGCCTCCTCGTGGTGCACCCTGGGTAAAGCTAAATCTGCTACAGAGATCAGCTTTGGGCAGTTCACAGATGTCTTTATTGTATTGTGTGCTTCACAGCAATGCTCGGTCCGTCGCAAGTGAAAGCGCTAGTCAGTCAGTGATCCCACGGTGGGCTCACCCACAAAATTAAAACGGTAAGTGGAATGTTTATAAAAATTTATATCTATACTCCTCTAGACCTCAATAGACAGCCTACAAATTTTTATGTTGAAATTCAAAGTTTAAAGAGTAGTGTTCTTTTAAGGGTTAAGGGGGCAGAGACTTCTGGATCGCGAAATGCGGATTATCAGTCCACAAAAAGCGACAATTCTGCTTATTTACAAACCCATCCAAATGAAAGGGGGCTGACTACAGAAAGTTGCGTGCGCATGTGCACACTAATGCTCATCATGCCCTGCGGCCAACCACGATAGATGAATTTCATCATGCAAACCGTTCTGAAATTGTGAAGGTTTAATTTTATATAGTTCAATAATTGTTATCCTGTAGTTATGTTACTTATTTTTTATGGAAAAAATAATGCATTTACATTTTAGTTTAATTCAAAAAAATAATTACAATTTTCGAATAAAATTAAGAATTTATTTACTATTTCAGTTATTTTTCATTTTACAACGGTACTGTGGGTATTTATCAAATCATTTTTTTACTATAACCATATCTTCTTTTTTAATGAATTTTAAAATTTATAACAGTAATTTACTGATGAAGAATATGTTTTCCTTAAGAAGAAGAAAAAAAAACATTTATATGGTGTTAAAATTAATTTTTTTTTCTAAATTTCTTACATACCTTTAAAATATTTAAAGGCTATAATTTAATAATTTATATATAAGGTAAGAATAGGACTTAAGAATCAATAAACAACACTTGATATTTTAAAGATTAAATGCTGTTTTACATTTTATTTTCTCCTGTAACTTGAATAGCAATTTCATTTTTAGAATGCTCAAAAAATAGGTTAAGAAACCATAAAAATGGAGAAAAATAGTCAAAGCAGCTGTACATGTGCAATAAAATTGACAACACACATGTACTGAAATATATTACTAAAAACAAGGCCCCAAAATATATTATGTTTGGAATCGGAATAGTACATTAGTATTAACATTATAGTGCTTTTGATTAAACTTCAATGAAAAGAGTTAGAAGTCTAAATTTTTTATATTTTGATTCTGCTTGAAACATAGCTATCACTCTGCCTTTTTGTGCAGGTATGGAACAAGTAGTTCACGCTTTACAAGTTTTCAAATGTATATATATATATATATATATATATATATATATATATATATATACCGGGTGATCCAGAAGTTCCGGGAGTTTTCAAATGCTAATAATTAAGAAACTATAAACAATAGAAGTATGCGGTTTTCACAGAAATGCTTAGAAACTTATGGGATTTGTATTTTTGATGAAACAAACAAATTATGTTAGTTACATTTTTTGCCAACAGGTGGCGCTAAAATTGACAGTATTATTTTTATGGTATCATATAGCTCGCTTAAAAGAAAGAATTAGTGTCCAAGAGTTACAAATTTTCATTATGACGCACATAGCTTATAAGTACCGCTGTGAGCCGACGCAAAACAATGTGCACAGTATCCTCAAAGGAGAAAGAAATTCCAGATGAAATTTTAAATTTATCGTGATATTACAAGTGTACTGATTCATTATGATCTGATGATTTCCACCGAGTATTGGCATCGAATTCTACCTCATTTACGATTGCAACAGACATTTGGGATCTCCTGCTTTATTACGATCTTTCAATTAGACTTTTTCTCAAACCTTTCTTACCATGGCATTTCACATTTCTAATGGCCATCGAATCTTTTTCTATTTTAACTTCCGTATTGTACGATAAGAACACAGCTCGACATGCAAAGAAAGCATGTCTAAACATAGCAGTTACTCATCAAATTTTGTATCCCAAAATTCCCTTTCAATGCAATTTCAACCACTTTAAAAAAAGTGATTGAACATAAACCATTCTTAAAACGAAATCTTATTAATAGCCTACAAAAGATGTTTCGCAATGAACTCATACTCATGTGTCTATAAAGCATATTTTATAGTTACATTCAGTGTTGTACAGCAGCGCCACCTGTTGCTAAAAATTGTAACTATATACATGTAAAAAAAATCATACTAAACAAAATCCCACGTGTTTCTGAGCATATATCTGAAAACCGAACCTTTGTATTGTACATAGTTTCCAAATTATTAACATTTCAAAACTCCCGAAACTTTTGGATCACCCGGTATATATATATATATATATTAACTGATATTATATATTTTTTACTTTCAAATTACAATAAATATTATATTAACACAATTGAATACAAAACTACGAAGAATAATGAGCATTTGTGTGAGAATTTACACATTCTTGCCCTTTCCTCCCAACACTTGTATTTTTAGGTACTGATTATGTAAAATATCTATCAGCATATCAATTCAATATACGCCAGGTTTTTAACACTAGGTTTAGCAAAACAGGACTGACAGACACGCTTCCAATGCTTAGTCAATGCTGCAACGGACAGATGTTTTACTTGATTTGATGTTAAACAAGGAAGAAAAAAAAATAGACACTTTCCAACACCTTCAGAATAATGTAACAAATCTGCAAAATTAAAAAAAATTAGACAGATTTTGTTCAATTAAAATATATCTCTTAATTTAAGGTATACCTCAGCTGAAAATTCCTCTTCAGAGATTGCCTCTAATAAGAAGAATTATGCGTGAATACTTTTGCGCAGCCCTGCATATTAAGTATATAATTTATATATAAGGAATAATATGCAAGAATAACATGTCAATACTCGTACCGAATTTCAAAATCATATCCCAGCAATTATTACTCAAAGACAGTACTGTAATCAGTTTCTTTTGTATGCTCCTGTAAAGAAATGAAAAATGCTATAAATGACCTGTTATAATGTAATCATAGTGAATATCAGTGATTTCTATCGGTTTTCGATATATATCTATAAAGTAGTGTAATCTCACTAAAATATTCTTCACACGATTTTTACCCATATACATAATGTGTGAAATTCTTTGAGTGGCCCTGTGAATGAACTTTTAATCATACATACAATACCTAACAATGCTTTTGGGATTTTAAATAACCTTTATCAATTGCATGAAAATCAGAGTATATTTATGGGAGTTAGAGCGTGGATAGACGACGTGGATAGAAAAACCGAATGTATAAACACTTTTAAAATTTGTTGGAAAGTGTTAAAAAATAAGTTTTTTAATCCGCTTTCATATATCCTCTGTTTGAATTTTTAATTAAAGCCAATAAGAAATTTATGTGAGCTAGAATTAAGTAAATTACGTACAAAGACGATTTTAAAAGATGTAATAAAGATTTAAAATCCAGTTAAAAATAGGTAGCTGTTATTGAGTCTAAAAGAAGTCCTGAATAAGATTTCATAGTATTTACAAATTAAACACCATCTAAAGAATACTACACTGTAAAATAATAAAAAATAAATCAAAGTAAGTGGGATACTTAGAACATTTTATGTAATAGCAACAATAAAAAGTCTTGTCGCATACACATATTTAAAATTTAGATAAAAAAATCTGTAAGATTACTAAGAATCGTTTAGAAATCCCTTATTCATAGAATTATGTAATTGAAACTGGGATACAGATGAAAATATAATAAGATTACTGAAATTTTTATAAATTATACTGTAAAGCAACAGATTTTTGTAGCTTGAGTCTTGTAGATTTACAATATTTTTTGATATATAGTGCAGATAATTTTTTAGTAAGCTTGCAAATTTATGTAGCTTTACATCTGTAAAGTTTTTTTTTCTTACGTGTATTGGAAAAAAATCATTATAATTTGAAAATTAACAAAAATGGTAAAAAATAAATGTATGCAATGTAAGACATCTTAATGTCTCCAAAGAATCGCTACGAATAAGTAGCATTAAATTGCCATGGCTGATAGAAATAATCAATGAAAGAACCACATTACCAATCGCAGAAATAGGAGTAATTAAATTAAAGACCTTGTTCGAAAAGGAACCTAAGAACCATTCATCCTGAGAGACGTTTATTCACATTTGTATAGTCTAGATTAATTCTTTTATTTATAGTTAATACAAAGTACAGAATACGTGAGGTATTTGCGCTGTTTTAAATTGTTTCTTTATTGCTTTTCGAATAAATATACTTTTTGTTTTATTCTTTTCCGTATAAGGGGAATCTAATTTATTCTGTTAAACCTTCTAACGAAATTAATTCGAAAGTAAGAGAATGTATAGAATGTGTAAATCTTTTATTCCATGATATATGTAATCAATTTATTTTTTATCTTTAACATTTATTTTGGCAACTAAAAATGAAACTATTATGTGTCATATCATAATATTGATAATATATTCTAGACCGAAAAGGGAAGAACTTATATTATAATTAATTATTTCGCTTTTAAGTTGTCATTTTAATAATAAAATATTTAAAATATATTAAAAATTGACATGTTTCAAGTCATTTTTATTGAGTCATCGTTAGAATGCAAATAGAAAATTACAAACATAATGAACGTGAAAAACTGGAATAAATAATTATTGAATTCAAATTAAATATAAAGCCCTCTATATTTTCGCCACTGTCCGTGTCCCTACTACGTACTTAACATACATTTTAACGAGATTAGATTAATTTACATATGTAATTTTTATTTAAATTTATTCATAAAAGGCCCATTAAAATTTATTTTAAAAGTTCACATGTTTCTAACGATACGTTTTTTTTTTGTATCCCAAGTATATGGATCGAATAATTAGAAGGTTTGCAGATAACTACATTTCTATTCCTTGGCTTCCGTAATCCTCATATAAGCATTTCCAACTTATAAAAGTCAAAGAGCATGTCGAAGATTCCTATTCAGCAGCGGTATATGTGTCATGCGTTTTTCTAGCATTAACAGTCAAACAATATCATACCCAATATCCTAATTGCTCAGTGAACAAGAAGTATATGTACATTTAATATATTGAAATGCGCTATTAACTTATATATTTTTTATAGTAAATGCAAGATGTTACCTTTCCAAGTACTCTTGAAATGAAAGTAATGTATATATATATATATATATATATATATATATATATATATATATATATATTATTTATGCATAACACCACATGAAGAAAACTATAAAAAATTCTTATAGCGGTTCATTGGTTCTAGTCTTAAAATATGAAAATTTCTTTAATTTATATTTTGCATAAATATTTTTCATAGAGAAACTTAATATTTATTTGAAATTTCTAGCAAGTTTACACGACACTATTAACCTCTGAACATTATACTATCTTCTTATTAATGATTCTTACATGAAAGTTACAAAATCTATAAGCTACTGGAAGCTTAAAATTTTCAAGGCACAATTTACAGAACTGTCAAAAGTTCTTACGTCAATTCATTTCATTTCATCCTTTTGAAAGGATTAGGACTTTCGATCATCAATCATAAGAGTAAAGAGGATTATTTTAGACAACAGAGTGAACTTTTCAGAATATGATCCTCACAATGTGAACCACTGTTCCTCCATATTCCGATATCACCATATAGGTCATATGCTTGAAAGCAAAAATAGCTTTAAAGAACAATGTTTTATAATGAATGTGCTCGGATAAAAGTAGACATGAGGGATTTCGCCATTTAACTTTTATAAGTTTTTTTTTTCCTGAATGCGTGTTAGGCATTTAACATATTACTTGATGAATAATTGAGCTTTAACTAAAAAATTCAATTTGTAATAGTTATGTAAACATGTGTCTATTTGTGTATATCTGCAAGCATATAAGTTTTCAATTATTTTGAATATCTTCTGGATTTTTGTAAGTGGCTATATTTCTCTTTATTATAAATATCAAGATAGGGCCCATAACTTCCAAATTTGAACTCTAAGTTAGCAGCAATCATTATAATATGTAGTTATATAATAGTTTTATTATAGAAAAAAATCCGTTCCCCAGCTTTAGATTAATCTAAGGACAATTAAAAAAAAAGGAAAGGACAATTTTAAACGCCGTTTTTTTATGTAAAAAAATTTATAACTTATAATTTGAGGATCAAACCCACTGAGATTTTCTCTAATATAAAAAGTGATGCGCGTTTGGTAACCATGCTGCAGTTCATTCGAAGATCATCAGTTTATTTCTGATACAAACAATGACCGACGTGATGCAATCTCTCAACTCTTTGGAAAAACTTATTATATTTATATTAAATGCCATATTTATTTTAAAAAACAACGTACTTTTACACTTCATATCACTTAATAAATTAAGTCAGTATCGCCATAGGTATTCTGTTAAAAATTCGATGGAAACTTTTAAGCAAAATTGACAGACAAATCGAATAAATTAAAAAAAAATCTTATAGGGTAAGTGTACCAGTAGTGGGCCAAGTACTAATAGTGGGCCACCAGTTTTCAAAGTTGAAAAAAAAGTTTTCTAGACATCCCTGTCAGATAACATACTAATTGCTGATTAGCTGGAACCCTTATCTGTTATCAGGAAGATGGACAACTTCAGTATTCTTATAGTTTTTGAGCTGGAATGCTGTTTTTACAAACTATACGGTAAAACTAAAGATAATCTAAAATTATGTTACGTAATCATCAAATCTTCTAAATATGATTTCCTTATTGTGTATATTTAAGTGTAGAAATGTAAAAAAAATTATAACTTCTGTACAGTATGTATTAAACTCAAGAATGGAGTGGCCCACTTCTAGGGGAGGGGGCTACTGGAGCATCAGAAAATTACTATGGCCCACTATTGGAGCATACAGGAAGGTAACATTTTTTTTATTTTTCATTTTGTCTAGAGAATATATTTTCAAAATTTGAATGTTTATTCTTATACATAAAGGAAGGACTAGGCTAAAAAAAATATTTTTTTTTTAATTCACTAATACTTTAATAATAATTAGATAAATGTCCTTAAGTGGCCCACTACTGCTGCATTTACCTTATATGACATTAAATGTTTGGCACGCAATATTCCGTTCACTAAGGTCCATGTTTCATCGTTATATAAACAATATTTATGATAGTATAAATCAATAGATTTAAGGGATTTTAAGGATTTTAATGCATTTAAGTATGATTAATACTCTCAAGGATTACATTCATATTTTTAATTATTTTTCTATAATGTTGAAAGAATCTTATTTTCTTTGCATTGCAGAACAAAAACACATTTTCCTAAAACTTTCAAAATCTGTATTCTAAAAGGAAATATACCTTTTATATTTTTCTTTTCTTCACAAGCATTATCGAACATCTGTTAAATGAATCTAATCCTATATGATATAGCATATGAAATTTCCATTAAATAAAAGACTACGAATTTCATCAACAGTTCGCTGCATGTCATTTTTATAATAGCATATACGATTACATTACATGAGATAATTTATCTCAATAGCTAAAATTTTTTCAGTTGAATACATCTGATCCTTAGTTAATTTTTTTTTTCATATTATGAATTTCTCTTAAATTTAATGTCAAAAAGTTATGAAAATAAAAATAAATAAAGCTGAATACTTGCCTTTGCAATTTTTCGCAACGCTTATGGCAAGCAGCTACTTGGACGTGTTATGGACAGGTCATTTGTCATACTGGTGGCTATTAAAGTGAAGAATGGTGTGGTCTCAGGATAGCGATTAATCTAGATCGAAATGTTTAAAAATTAATCGAATCTTTTTAAAAAATACATATTTGTTTTTACATTCTTTAAAAATTTAAGTGTTAAAAAATGTATTTCAAATGTAAGAATCTGTTTTTTCAAGAAAAAGAATACTTTTTAGAGGTCAAAGTATACTATTATCTAATAAATAATATTGTTAATAAATTTAGAGAATATAATTGCATGTTTAAAAGTTAATTTTTTCTTAAAATATGTTAAACTATAATACCATCTATCAAATTTCTACGAATAACTTCTTAATAAGATAAAAATATAAATGTTGTTTTATTATTTTTATCATGCCATTTAGAAAATAACAAAATATTGGAAGTAAAAGAGACTACTTAACCACTTAAACGCCGAATTAATATCGCAATGTATTAATAATTTTACTTTTCCTATATTACAGCTTCAAATGTTTTAATTTATGTATACAAATTTAGAACATAACAAAAACAAATATTTTTGCAGTTTTTTGGCTGTTTTCATTTCAAAATTCGCATTTTGGAACATGATTATTGATTGACAACCTATGCAAATATAACAAATTATTTTCCGGTATATGCTTGAATATTTTCTCGAATTCGAAAAACATTTAGATTCCTAGTGGTCAAATGTAAGCAATATAGAGATAACGATAAATGCAAATAATATATTTTTATGCAATTTAATGAATTTATATTTTTATTATACCTGTGATAAATGCCTAAACATAAATATATTTTTTTTCAAAAGTTGAAATCAATCTTATACTTTATAGGAAAAATAAGGACATCGTTAATATGTTGGAAAATACATGTTTTGTATTACAAATAATGCAATGTTCTCATTTGGAAACATTGGTGTTTAGACGGTTAAAATGTTTCTGTATTTTTATCCTCAGTTGTATAAGCAGTAAAACAATAGAAGGCCTTGCAACTACGGTGGTCAATTTTCAAAACAAATCTCGAATCAGCTGAAATGTGTCGGTGCATTTGACTACTTTAAAGCAATATGTTCCTTTAATAGAATTTACTCCCTTATTGCTATAATCGAAGCTAACTTCTTTGTGCTGTTATCTTTTCTAACATGCTCTATAAAATGCAGGTCATGAAAGATGTACCTTTTTGTTAAATTTTATTAGAAAACACGGCCGTCATGGCAGTTAAAATTAAATGTTCTCTAGTTGCCACAACACTAAAACGGATCATTACAATGATTAAAAGCATTTTTCTTAGCACCAAAATAATATTCAGTCGACTGATTCTTCTTTGCTATCACTTGAAATCTGGCCCACATATTTAGACGCCATGACAGTTTCTGATAGTTTAAATTAGGTTCCTTTATATTTCGTAGCGCATGTGCTCTTCTTGCGGGTTTACTAGAATTTTACATCTTTAGATATGAACAAAATATATTGCCACCAAAAAAGCAATAGCAGTAAATTGGATTATAGAATACATTTAAAGGTCAAACAATAAAGCAGTCAAGATTCTATCATTAAGGAAAAAAATTAAACGGCTTTCATGGAGAATGGATTGTTTCATATTGAAGTTATTCATGACATGAATGGAAGAAGATCTTTCAACAATGCCCTTTCAACATTTAAGGAAAATGTTGCAAAAAAACTCTCTTGACATAAAGAAAAGAATAGGTAATATTCTATTGTATTTCTGATTAGATATAGGATTTACTCAGAAATAAACATACTTACACACATAAAATTTTATTGATTAATTCTTAAGAATCTAAATTTTAATTTAAGTTATTTTAATAATTTAAAATCGCATTTTTGAACTAAATCTGGTATTATCCACATCATAGTGGTCCCTCACAATTATACAGGGTGTCCACTCTCAACGGTGGCCAATGGCTAATTTCTAAACCGTTAGTCATAGACATATAGTTCCAATTACAAAAATGCTTTAAAAAAGCTAAAGAAGTATTTTTTAAACAATTTAGGCCAAAATAGTTTTTACTGAAAAATTACGAAAATTAAATTTTTATACGGTCTCCCGGTCTTATAAATCATATTTAGTAAATTTTTACCACTACTCTAACAAGTAAGAAAAAAAAGTCAAATTCCTCTGCGATTAAAACTGACCGAGTAATAGCTTTTCAAATTTGAAGGATCTTTTTTGCGACAAAATAGGGGTCAGTCACAAATTTACTGGAAATAAAAAAAACATCATAGAAAATTGAACTTTAAACATTCAGAGTAAAATAATTTTTACAATATTGTTTTTGAATTTATGTTGACGTTTACATATTAAAGGAAAATATACAATTTGTGCTAGAACTATAAGTAAAAAAATATCAGAAATTTTGCTAAATTAAATTATGAAAAGCAACAATCACAATTTGTTAAAAAATGATACATATTTAAAATTCTATTAGATTACTTAACCTAAAAGAATTTCATGTAGTCCTATAAAATAAATAAATGGTACTCACGTTAATATTACATTGTCTTTGCATATAAATAAGTTTGCGAATTAGACCTCAATCAGATATTTGGAAGTGAGTATAAATTTGAATACCGTTTTGAACTAGGTAAACATACATAAGAAAGTCATAAATAAAACAAAATCTTTTCAAAATAACACACTTTAAAAAAATAAAATCATGAAAAGAAACAATTTCATTTCCTTACAAAATGAAACATGTGCAAAAATACAATTGAGGATGAAAATTTCAAAACTCGCCTTATCGCTTTTGTTTTCTCTATCAGTCTATACCAATTTGCACTAATATAACTCTATAATTTTCAAATTTATAATGAAAACCAATGGACGCATTTAAAGGCTTTAAGCGATTTCTCAAAATTTGATTTTCTCGATAAAAAGAATATTGAAATTCATGTCTTCAATTATTTTAATAACTAATCTAGAAATTCATTAAATAAAATTAACACTACCGTTAAACTTGTACGGTGACAGCACCTTCAGTTAAATCGCTTTAAAAATATTCCTTTATCTCATTTAAAACATTTTTGGAATTGGAACTATATGTATGTGACAAATGGTTTAGGAAGTAACCTTTGGACAACATTGGAAATGGATGCCCTTTATCTTATACTATAATGTGAGCAAAAATTGTGTGTGTGTGTGGGGGGGGGTAAATTTTATCTCAAAAACGGCTCTAACGATTTTCGCAAAAATTTGGATTTTACCATTTTCGGGCACGAGAAGACCATTGGGCTAGGTCCCATGTTCGGGAAAATTCGATTACTGGGTCATTTTGGGTCATAATGGGTCAGGATAAAGCTATTTATATATATAGAACGGCTGGATCGACTTTAAGGAAATTTTGTACCCAACCGTTTTTTGGTACGAGAAAACTATTGGGCTGGGTCACATGTTCGAAAAATTTCGATTAGTGGGTCATTTTGGGGTCATTTTGGGGTCATTGTGGGTCAAGCCATTTTTATCTAAAAAACGGCTCTAACGATTTTGACCAAATTTTATATTTTATCGCTTTGGATTACAAGAAGACCATTGGGTTAGTTAACATGTTCGAGAAAATTCGGTTAGTGGGTCATTTTTGGGGTCATTGTGGGTCATGCTATTTTTATCTAGAGATTTTATCACGCAATTTTGATTAAAAATTGCAGTCTATGGTTTTCGGGCACGTGAAAAACATTGGGCTATGTTACATGTTCGAGAAAAAATTTTAATGGGTCATATTGGGTCATTAAGGGTCTGGGTCAAGCTATTTATATTTAAAGAACAGGGTGATGGATTATAACGAAATTTTGTATGTAACAGTTTTTTGACATGAGAAAACTAATGGGCTAATCACATGTTTGAGAGATTTCGACTATGAGGGTCATTTGTGGGTCATGATGGGTCATAATGGATCATATCAAGTTATATCTAAAGAACAGGTGGATCGATTTTAACGAAATTTTGTATGCAACATTTTTTTGGCACAATAAAATCATAGGACAAGGTTACATGTTCGAAAAATTTCAATTAATGGGTCATTTTGGGTCATTAAGAGTCTGGGTCAAGCTATTTATATTTAAAGAACGGCGTGATGGATTATAACGAAATTTTGTATGTAACAGTTTTTTGACTTGAGAAAACTAATGGGCTAAATCCCATGTTTGAGAGATTTCGACTATGAGGGTCATTTGTGGGCTATGATGGGTCATAATGAGTCATGGTCAAGCTATATCTAAAGAACAGGTGGATCGATTTTAATGAAATTTTGTATGCAACATTTTTTTGGCACGATAAAATCATTGGACTAGGTTACATGTTCGAAAAATTTCGATTAATGGGTCATTTTGGATCATAAAGGGTCTGGGTCAAGCTATATATAATTAAAGAACGGCAGGATCAATATTAACGAAATTCTTCATGTAACAATTTTTAGAAACGAGAAAACTAATGGACTAAGTCACATATTCGAGAGCTTTCGATTATAAGGGTCATTTATGGGTCTTAATGGGTCAAGGTCAAGCTATATCTAAAGAATGGGTGGGTCGATTTTAACGAAATTTTGTATACAACATATTTTTGGCATGAGAAAATCATTCGGGTAAGTCACATGTTCGAGAAATTTCGATTAGTGGGTCACTTTTGGGTCATTCTAATTTTATCTAGACAACGTTTCGCGCAATTTTGACTAAATTTTGTATTTTATCGTTTTCGGGCACAAGAAAATCATTGGGTTATGACAGATATTTGAGAAAATTCGATCAATGGGTCATTTTGGATCATAAGCGGTCAGGGTCAAACTAACTATATCTAAAAAACGGCTCAATCGATTTTATCTAAATTTTTTATCTAATGTTTTTCGGCATGCTAAAACTAATGAGCTAGGCCACACGTTCGAGAGATTTTGATTATAAGGGTCATTTGTTGGTCATGATGGGTCATGCTAATTTTATATAGAAAATGGTACTCACCATTTGGACTATACTTTGTATTATATCGTTTTTGAGCAAGAGAAAACCATTTGGGTTGGACACATGCTCGCGAAAATTCGATTAGTGGGTCATTTTGGGTCTTAATGAGCTAGGGTCATTCTAATTATATATAACAACGACTCAATCAATTTTACCTAAATTTTGAAACAAAACGTTTTTTGTCACGAGAAGACTATTGGGCTGAGTCGCATGTTAAACAAAATTGTATTAGTGGGTCATTTCGCTTCATTGCTGAATGCTGCCAAGCTAATTTTACCTAAAAAATGGCTTAAACGATTTTGATTCAATTTTATATTCTACTGTTTTTGATTACCTGAAGACGATTGAGCTATGTCACATGCTTGATCAAATTTGATTAGTGGCTCATTTTGGGTAATACGTGTCAGGGTCACGAGAATATGGCAAAAGCCAATAACTTGGTGATATTTGACAAAATATTGACGACATATGGCCAAAAAGTCGACTATAAAAATTACGAAAACCAAAACACGTATTTTGAGCCAAATGAAAGAGTGCCTCCAAATTTGGCTATATTTAGCAAAAAATATTGTATTTCAGAATGTAAAGAATTTTTTTATACATTCTTAAGAGGATTCGAGATGCATGATTAAACCAATCAGAGTCGAGCTAAAAAAGTGATTTAGATCGATGTCCTTTCGTTGTAAATTTTAAAATAAAGTAAAATTTATAAACATGCGCATAAAAACATAGTTTTCTTATTGATTGTTTTTCTAAATAATACTATTATAAACATGTTTTACAGTAATAATAATGAGTTAATGATACAGTGAAATACTATATCGAGTTGAACACAAAGTTAATTTTGACCGAGCTAAGCTCGGTCTCCCCTGCTATTAATACTTTAAGCACTTAGTGTACGTTCCCTTAAAGCTTAGTCAAACTGATCCATTTTCAGTTATAAAAAAGTGGTTTAAGTCATGAAATTTAAATTTTCATAACTCGGTCGATTTTAATGTTAGATGAATGGGAACTTTTCTATATTGTTTGTTATAGTGGTGGAACGTTTTAATTAAATATTATATATTTTACAATTTACAGAAACATTGGCTTATTTATACGGAAAATTTTCCTTTAAAAAAAGATAAATGAAATTACTAGTTTATTTTCAATGTTAAATAAAAAAAAATGAAACTAGCTCATTTATAATGTTAGTGATACAACTGCGATTTCCCCGGAATTAGTATTCCACGGGTAGAAACAGAAATGCAATAAACACAAAATTATTTTTTCCGTGTATTTGCTTTCTGCCGAATTAGCAGACGATTTAATACAACAAAACTTCCACGAATGGCCGAAAAACCGATAAAAGAATACTTTTCTCTGATGATGATGGCATCAGTCAATACAAACACCACATTACGAATGACTAAAGAGCTGTGATTGAATTAAAGGCTTCTAAAGAAATAAACATAAACAATGAATCGGGTTAATTTCGTTTGGTTTTGTTTCCGTATAAAGGAAGTGTCTGTTAAATTTCATGTATATTGGTAATATTGGAAATTGAATAAGATATTTCATTTAATTATAATATACTTTATTGACTGTTTTTTTTAAACAAATACATTTTATACAAAGAATTAGTAAAACAAGTACACGGATTTCAAGTGGAATGTTTGTTTAATAATGAAAATATTTATAACGTGAATGAATATTTTTTGTTCGTTGTTAAAATTTCTATTTAAGGAACAGTTTATTCAATTATTTTGTAATTTATTAAACTAAATGTATTAGATTCTACCACTGAAATTTCTATTAATCTTGTATTCTTATACATATACCGGGTGTCCCAAAAATGACTGATGGATTTTAAAATTCAATAACTTGCAAACGGTGACAGCTATTTAAAAAAATTTTGCAGGAGGGTTATGTATAATGTCAGGAGTTTTTTACTATAATTTTTTATTTTAGCTCGAATTTCAAAGAATTTTCATATTTTTTATTTACAGCTTAAAAAACACCAGTGTCTAAATTTTTGTTGAGCACTGTATTACATAAATATATGCTAGCATTTCAGAAATAAAGCACTACGTTTTAGAGCATATTTCAAATTTTATTTTCAAAATTTAACAATGTGTTTTAATGACATAAGTGAGCATGGCAATAAAAATGATTCATGTTTTTATTTTGTATAAAATAAGATTAATGTTTACCACAAAAAGCATAATTAATATGCAACATTAATAAAATATTAATATGAACAGTACTATTTTGGACAACAGTACTATTTTGGAATTCCTAATGGAATTTAACATATTTGGCTTTAAATCTTTACTTTTTGAACACAAAATGCATTAATTTCAAAAGAACTCTAAAATTCAATTTGCTGATTTTTAATGCTTTTTATTTTAACCAAAATGCGCGATGTCACATTCCTTCTAACCCCCTTTCATCCCCTTGTCACAAACTGTGACAATTTCATGAACACCCATCCCCTCCTCTAAGCGTGACATCAAATATGGCTATAACTTCTTAATTATAATACACATCAAATCTCTTTAAAGTTATTATTACTTCTAGAAAAAGGTAAAAAACTATGAATTACAGATTTTTGATAAAATTAAAAGTGGGACCAGAGAGTGAAAGAAATGGGGTTTTACGGGAGAAAAAAAAACATATATTGACTATTCTCAAGATATCACATGCCCTTATATTTATTATAAATCTTCTTAACCATTTAATACCTCATTATTCAAATAATAAAGTTAAAATTGTTTTTTTACTTTATTTTTTAAATAATTTACGGAAAAAATGTTTAAAAAAATATTTTTGTTTAAGTATAGTTTGTGGCTAAAAACCAATTTGTTGCTAATCAGCAACACTGGGATTTAATAAAAATATTTGGCTTTAAATCTTTACTTTTTGAGCACAAAGTGCATTAATTTCAAAAGAACTCTAAAATTCAATTTGCTGATTTTTAATGCTTTTTATTTTAACCAAAATGCGCGATGTCACATTCCTTCTAACCCCCTTTCATCCCCTTGTCACAAACTGTCACAATTTCATGAACACCCATCCCCTCCACTAAGCGTGACATCATTTATGGACGGTCATAACTTCTTAATTATATTACACGTCAAATCTCTTTAAAGTTATTATTACTTTTGGAAAAGGGTAAAAAAATTATGAATTACAGATTTTTGATAAAACTAAAAGTGGGACCAGAGAATGAAAGAAATGGGGTTTTACGGAAGGGGAAAAAACATATTATGACTATTCTCAAGATATCATATGCCCTTATTAGGTGCGTTCGTAATTATGTAAATACGTAGCACCTATTTTTGTCGCTCAGTCCGTCCGTCTGTCTGTCCGTCTGTCCGTCTGTCTTTCCGTCTGTTTGTCCGTCTGTCTGTCCGTCTGTCCGCATATAACAACGCAAAAACTACCCAACCGAATCGTTTGAAATTTAAAATACATAATTATAACATAATTTTGTCGAGTCATTTCAAATGTTATGAAAATCGGATGCATAGATCATTTACAGGGACAATCAAAAGTATTGCATTACATTACGGTCAATGGGGAAAAAGTTTCAAATGCATTTTAATGATGTTACACTCATTCGAACATAATAGAATTGGCATGAAACTATGAAATATATACTAAAATATGCATTCTGTACAATCTGTGATGCAAAGAATTTTTATTATTAAATTACAGGGCCACACAAAAGTATTCCACTACATAATGCTATCCGGGGAAACATTGTTTGGGGCGTGTTTTAATTATATTCAACTATTTCACATTTTATGAACAAGATATACGTTGCTGAGGTGTAATAAAAATTACTTTCTGCATATTTACAGAAACGTAAAGATTTCGACTACTATACTGTATCCGGAGTACGCTCTACTATATCAGCAAGATCTGAATATTTTTAAAACTTCGTTATCGTACGAACGCACCTCATTTGCTACGTTCACGTGCAATTTCCAACTTGTTATTATTATAAAACTTCTTAACCATCAATACCTCATTATTCAAATAATAAATTTAAAAATGTTTTTTACTTTAATTTTTTAAATAATTTACAGAAAAAATATTAAAAAAAATATTTTTTTTTAAGTATAGTTTGTGGCTAAAAAACAATTTCTTGCTAATCAGCAACACTGGGATTTAATAAAAAAAATAGTTTCCTTGATAAAATTCTATAATATTAAACACACATAAATTTTAAGAACTATGATAAAAAAAAATACATTTTGAATTCATCCCTCTAGAACTAAATATGATATTTATGAAGCTTCTAAACAAAATAAAAAGAACATTGTAACAACAACTAAAAAAAAATCTTTATCGTTATTTTTAAACAGGACTGTTGCGGCTATATACATATTAAATCTTGATTTAATAATATTTTTACAATGTCTTTTACTGGCAACAGTAAGCAATATAGCATAAATATAATTCTAATACTATTTTATAAGACTAAATTTTGTATATGGTGAAAGGCAATTCGGTATTTTAAAAGTAATATCATCCATAACATTTATACTGACAAGATTTTGATTGAATAATTCTTACCGAAAAAATAATAAAAACAATAACAAAAAGAGGTGTAGTAGAATAAAAAAAAAGTCATAACTTTGTCAAATCACAAGGTATCAAATCCCCGTAGATTTATTATAAATTTTTTGAGATTATCTATAACTTTTAATTTACATGTTTTTTATATGACCGATTCTTACAGCAAACACAAGTGGTTGAAGAAATAAATTATCCTATTAACATAAATGGGATAAAACCAGCTGTTACAGAAAAATGAAGTAAAATATTGGTCAAAAGCATCCAAATAAAATTGTTAAACTGGATTTATCTTTTTTACTCATTTAGTTTTTTGTTGGTGACATTAATTTTAAACTTCTAAATCTATTTGCGCCTGCAAGGCAAGCAGCAGGAATTTTTACATAAAGTAACAACATGGTGTACGATTCAATTTAAAAAAAGAGAAATATATGTTAATCCATGAAAATATAATATAACCCCCAGCAAACACATTATTGCACATTAATTTTAACACAAACACAAATTAAAATTACGTAGAGGATGAAGAAAAATTATCCTATTAACATAAATGTTATAAACACCATCTGCTTTAGAAAAATGAGACAAAATACTGGTCAAAAGTGGCCAGACAAAATTGTTAAACTGGGTTTATCTATAATCTTCTTTTAGTATTTGTTGGTGAAATTAGTCTTTAACTCTGCAGGGATTATATTACAAAAATTAGCAACAGGGTGTACGATACGATTAAAAAAAAGACAATTGTATGTTAAAATAAGAAAATATATTATAGCACCTAAGAAAATTTAAAATAAAGTAATTCATGTTAAACACGACTTAAAATAGAGAAAACAAATTTTTAAAAGCTAATTACAACAAAATTGTGTTAAACTCTGAAAATTTTCCATATGAGTATTATTGTAAAGTACTTTTTTCGGTACCAAAGAAGAATCTATTCAGATAATAGTTTAGGTTTCTATTTTTCAGTATTTTCTATCATAAATCCTAGTTAGAAATTCTCTTTTAATTGTTTTTATATAAATTGGTAATTTTTGAAGTATAACTCAAAAACTACTTGGAAGCATCTGCATTAATTTTAAATATTTTATGCTTCCGAAAAACGATTTTTGTTAGAAATTACAGATTAAAATTCCTATTTATTCGAAAGATTAGAAATAGTATTGTTTGATAAAGCATGAAAGATGACGTATTTTTTTTAAACAAATGTTGACTTTTAAAGTCTTAAAAAAGACATTATTTTAGTTTTAGACATTATTCCTCTAAATATGTTTTGAGTTTTGCTTTAAAAATTAGCTGCATTGCAACCCCTTCTGCACATATTAAAAAATAAATATTTTATTAGGAGTTAAAAATTTTAAACCTTTATAATTATAATAAACTATTTTATCAAATGATTCTTTATTTTCTAGTCAACGGTCAAATTTTTTGCAAAAACTGAATATGCTCTAAAGATTGGCTATTCGCATTGAAAATTTCACAGTCTCGTACAATTTCTGTATGGAGATTACCCTCTAAGCTTAAAATGAAAGAACACACAATCATTATTCGAATGTCTTGTTCCATTATATACTGGGACATGTTTTTGATAAAAATGTGCTTTATTTATCGTTACCATATGCAAATGCCTTCAATTCTGAGGTAATTCTTGCAGTGTTTTACAGATAACTTCTAACATTTTCTCTTCAGCACTGTTACGTAAGCACTATAACTAATTCTAAAAAACGTATCTCTTAATTTGCGTTTCTGCGTTCATTGGTTCCTTGTACTCATTCTTCCATTCTGCATCTTAATTAATTCTTTCATGCTCTATTTTTAACAGGCATATATGTTATTATACAACGTTTGAGTAAAAATAAAGAAGAATGTTGATAATTATCAAATGCACAAATATTTTTTTTTATATTTTATAAAATTCCTTTTAGTTACCTGGAAATAACAAAAGCGGTACAATGTTTGGATAACGACATCTAAAACATCAAAATATTTATGCCTGATTCTATGTATTAAAACACACATATACACACAAATAACTCCTGGATTCAAATACTAAGGTTCGTATAATTAATATACAACATACAAACAATAAATACAATAAATTTAACTGGAGTGAAAAATCAGCCAGATCCAGGAATAGAATCCGGCTTCGATTCCGAAAGAACCTGAAAACGAACCCATGTTCAATCTGTCGTTCCGGGTTCGATTTCTGACTCTGGGTAATTTTTCACTCCAGTTAGGTTTATTGTATTTATTGATTGTATGTCTGTATATTACTTGTATGCATCTTTAATTCTATGTACTTGGATAACTTTTTACTTTTAAAATAATTTCTGCTAAAGAATCAGATATCACAAAATCTATCACAGCTTGAAAAACATATTTTTCTAAATCATATTATTTAATTCTTAGGTGCAGTACATTTTCCCACTTTGAATGTTTCATACATCATCTTAGCTACCTTCTGGCATTTCATGTCATAGAAATTGATAAATGTTAGGCGAAGTGTATGAAAACTGCAATTTTTAAAATAAGCTATATTTTTTCTTTAAGGAAAAATATTCAAGTGTAGCTGTGTAAAAGTAGAAATAGAATTTCAATGGAACATATAAATAACTTGAATTACACGTAGCAGAATTTTACAATTTATTTCTTAAATCATCTGATATTAGGCAGATTTTTTTTAATAATTTAAATCACAGTCATTCTTCTTTTAACAAAACTTGTTGTTTTGTTTGAAAAAAGATAGTAGAAATGTAAAAGAAAAATTTATATTATTACGAGACAAATCATATAAATTCTGAATAACAGCATTACAGTTGTATTCAAAGTAAAAATAACTGTTTTAAATATGTTTGAATTCAGAGGAATATTTTTGCTGATTTTTCTGTTAAGAAATTGCGTTGTCTTTAAACAATTCCTTCAAAAGAAATCTACAACATTTAAACAATCCCCGAACATGACTGTATGAAAAGTGCTTAAAATCTTATGGGGTTTTAATGGGTTTTAAGGTAGTTTAATGGGTTTTTTAAACAATTATGTTACATTAGATTAATTTTATTTAAACACGATTAACCATTCGGTAAATTAATTATAACAGATCTAAATTTTCCATTTTTATTTGGATGAAAAAAGTCCGGGCCAGGATTGGAACTAGAGATGTATTGGCTGAAGCCGTGAATGCTCCACCTTTTGAGCCATCCTGGACACGAACACTGGAGGACTATTTCACCCAATTTACCTCAACGATCATTTTATCTGGTCCGATACTCTGGATAAACTCAACAGAATAAATCGAAGGTCAATACACGGAACTGCACAAAATCGCTGCATACGAAATTACGTTAGATTAATTTGTTTAAGCACGAATATTCATTCGGTAAATTAATTATAACAGATGTAAATTAACCATTTTTATTTGGGTGAAAAAAGTCCGGGCCAGGATTCGAACCAGAGGTGTATTGGCTGAAGCCGCGAATGCTCCACCAACTGATCCATCCCGGACAAGAACACTGGAGGACTATTTCACCCAATTAACCTCAACGATCACTTTATCTGGTCTGATACTCTGGATCAGCTGAACAGAATAGATCGTAGGTCAATATTTGGAACTGCAGGAAATCGCTGCATACGAAATTACATTATATTAATTTTTTACAGATTATAATATTGATCCAGAGTATCAGAACAAATAAAGTGATCGTTGAGGTTAATTGGGTGAAATATTCCTCCATCGAGTACTCCATAGTATCGAAAATGAAGTGTTTAATATTAAAATTATATAGAAGGTTGCACAAAGAAATTTGAGCAATTTAAACAGTTTAGCTTGATAATGGTGATTTTTGAAGCTAAATTTTCAGCTGTGTTATGCGTTCTTGAAATGAACTAAATTTTTACGTACTATGTATATATGATAAGGCCAAAACCCAGAATTGGCCAATTTCCGAACTGGCCAGCAACGCTTAAAAATTGCTGGTCAATTCTCTAATTGGCCTGATGTGATTAGGCTATTCGCGAACTGACCAGACATGATTGGTCAGTTCACGAAATAGATTAGGCACTCGGCTCCTTTCAACATAGTTGAAAGTGTCTATGAATTCAAATAGACTAGCCGTCTGCCTGCCAGTGCCCTAACTTGAGTCAAGGCTTGGGTTAACTTGCAATTGTTATCTTATTAGGTTTATCAATTAATTTCGGTATTGAAAGGGAATTGTGTACTATTTTTGGTTAATTTACTGGGATACACAAAAATATTTCGTTTCAATATAATCAATGGGAATTGTTTTTATTGTGCATTTTACTGTTGCTACATTATTTTAGTTATAATGAAAATGATCATTAAGATTGACAATAAGCAGTTATCTATTACAATGTATGAAATATAGCAATTCCAGATTTCTAAGAGAAGTTTCATGACGGCCACGCATTTAAAGGTAGCCTTACATCAATAGCTCGGATGTTGGCCAGGAAGCTTTTCCTGTTCAAGTGTTTGCCGGCCAGTTCTAGAATTATCCAGGCTCCGGGTTTTGGTCGTATTATATATAATGTACCCTGGGGTAATAACGCCACGTTAAGATTCTACCAATTTTTACTGCTCAGTTTTAGATTGTATTTTTCAAACAAATTTTGGTTTTGATACAGCAACTCACTGACTATCTATATAAAAAAATAATTTAACAGATATGTATTCATAAAATGTAATGGCGTGATTTCTTGACCAATCCTATTTGGCGTTATTACCCACCTATATGGGTAATAACGCCATGCAAACAAAACTATGAAATAAGATGGAATAATTGCATGTAGATTGCCCAAATTTAAAAATACAAACTCTACAAACTTAGAAATTGACAAATTGCATTCTATGCTATTGAAAATGTTAAATTTTTTGTGAAAGTGTCAGAAAAATAAAGGTGGTGCGGGGGGGGAGGATGAGGCAAAAGAATATCAGACCGTGGGCTTCTTTTTGCTTAAAAAGGACCACTTAAATAGAATTATTAGAAACATTGAACAGTTTTAACTGTGTTTATTTGAATCAGTATTTAGGATGTAGCTCGGCCACTGTAGGGAATCAACCGGGGTATTAATGCCAAGGATTGGCGTTATTACCCCGTTATAGTTTTTGCGCTGTACATTTTAAATTACAAATTATCTCGAGAAGATAGCCAAAATCTTCAACAACATTTTGAAAGTCCATGAAATGTACTACAAATTTATGTAATTAACAAAGTATTTCCGGATAAAAAAAATAGTCTTCACATCACAAAACGCATCTCGCAAATTTTAGATCAAGCGTTAACTTTAGTTGCTTGTAAAAACAATAAGACCTAAAAATGAAACAAATTAACTTGAAGCTGTTTTTTGCGATTTTTATGACTCAAAACAATTCTGCGCAGAGCACATGGGTGTCATTTACCAGATTATTTCATAATTATGCACAATATTAGCACTTGACGTTATTACCCCGCCTGGCGTTATTACACCAGACTACCCTACATATATATATAAAGTATATGCACAAATCACTAGATTATATACAGAATTGGACAAAATAATTCGCATATTTTCTGGGCTATATATGATATTTGTCGAAATCAGATTTTTTAAATTTGTGAAACGTGTTTAAATTTCTTCAAAATGTTTTCAAATACTTGAAAAATTGTTAAAATTTTTTACTTAAAAATCAATTTTTAGTTATTTAAATTTTCCCATTTGGTACAGTATTTTGTATGAATTTGAAAGTTTTTCATAATTTGATATAAATGTATGATGGTTCTACTATTATTACATAAAATGATTTTACTATGCATCATGAGCAATAACTTTTAATTCGTCATGCAGTTATTTTAAAAATAAAAATTTACGACATAATATTAAATTTTTATTAAAAGTGCACACAGTACTGTATTTTATTACTAATTTGAAGTTAAAAAAATAAATTAAAAAAAAATACACACATTCTTAACGCCAATTGTATTAAAATTGTCCTGTAGACACATTGTGAATGTTGCTCTAATTTTTCTATAACTATTTTTTTCAGTAAAATTTATTTCTCTTTAAAAAAAAAATACTTACTCAAATAAAACTCTTTTACTCCAACTCTTATTTTTTAGGAATTATTCATCTGAATTATCGACTAAAAAATATATCTTAAGAAAAAACTAAACATTTTAAATATTTAGATTATACTACATTAACATTTTCTACTTTTTCCTTACATCCGGTTTCATTATATCAACTTTTATCTTATTTCATATCACCTAAATAAAACCAAATCCTTAGTGACAAAAGCACTTTCTCTCTTTAATACTTTATGCTTCTTTATCTTGTCATTTTCTTGTTGTTCAGCTGCTTATTTCAAAAAAGCAGAGGGATTTTTTAAGCGGTTAAATTTTTAGGATATTTTTCTTATCAAAAAGTTAAAAAATATTATGAGTGTTAGAAAATAAAGTAAAAAATATTGACACGAAAAAAGTAATCTTTAAATACTTATAACAATGCATTGTCTTTTTATCTTATTTAGCCAACAGGGGATTTTAAAATTAGCTTTCTTCTACAATGTTTTTTTTCTTTCTTTAACATTTAAAAAACTTATATTAAAACATTCCTGATCTGTTTGTTTCTAAAATGCCATTAGGAAGTGAATGAAGACTTTTGATGCAAACGCAATACTGTGCTGTGAACTTTAGACATGAACTTTACTAAAAGTCACATACAGTCAAACCTCGTTAACGTGAACACGCTTAACATGAATTACTTTTAACATGAACTCTTTTCACAGCTCCATATAAAAACGAATACAAAGATTTGATACCGATAACATGAATTACTGTTAATACGAACAAAATTTTGATTCCCGTTGAGGTTCATGTTAACCAGGTTCGACTATATTGTCAACTTTCAACTCTCGATAACACGTTAGCATTCAGTGTAATTGTATAAAAAAATAATAACATTTGAATCTGTAAATGTAATTTTTTAGACGTGTTTTTTTTCATTATAAAATTTGTGTCTACGTGTCTATTTCTTAATGGAATAGTATTATATTATATATTCTATTGATTTTGTCTATATTGCAAGCCATTATATCCGAAAAATTTATCAGGGGGAATATATTCCACGGTACTGGCTCAGGTATCTCAAATGTTTACTGCATGGGTAATATAAATCAAAGGTCTGATGTTCAATTTCTGGCCTGAACATTTTTCCCTCATCCATCGGCTTAAAAAATTCGGTTCATATGACATCTTAAACAATCGGTAATGATTTAGTTAAAAATAATGATAATTCACATATTGCTTTTATAAGAATGCGAAGAGAAGACACAAGTGAAACACTAAGTTCACTCACATTAACATTACTTAAATATTTTATACTAATTTATTATAAGTAGCTAAATTTTATGTAGGTGTTTGTAAATTGTATTTTTAACCTTAAAGCACGGTAATCTTCTAAAATACTCGTGCGATGTCTATAAATCAATTTTTGTTGGTAAAATACAAATGCGAGATGATCATATGTGCAAGACCCTGTAAAAAAAAGTTACATTTATGCCAAAAGCTATTTTTACGATAAAAACTGCATTTTTTGAGATAAATTTAACGGATTTGTTTTGCAGTGCATATTTTTAATTAAGTAACTTTAAAAAAATCATATATATATTAAAGATTGCCTTTGCTCTAAAATAGAAAATTTTAGTCACAGAAAACACTTTTTGTTATAATTCTTTAGAGTAAGATAGTGAATTTGGTCTCAAAATTTAATTAAAATCTTTGGAGATTTTCTGAAGAAAATGTTCTTAAAGCATGCACATTTCTATTAAATTTGCGCCCAGTCTTGTCCTACGGTAATGTGTAGTAAGATTTTTTTAAAACACTAAATAAATAAAAAAATACGTATGTTCATTTGCAGATAGTACTTTATAACTAAATGTTTTTGATATCATAATGTACAGTCTTGAAAAAATAAATAAATAAACACCCCTCACCAACTTTGCAAACATCGTTGAAAAAAGTTACTGCGACCAAACGATTGGAAATAAAGCCTACTTTTAAATGATGTATATAAAATGTGCTTGGAGGGATATATACATATTTAAACAAACCGTAATTTTGTTTTTTTTAATAGGAGTACCGAATTCTGACAGCATAAATTAATTCCAAAACCATTCAATTAACTATAAAAAACAATTGTCATGCAATTCGTACATTGAATTTCCGAGACTTATTTTTTTAAATGAACATATTTTAGCGGCTGTATCCAAATTTAAATTCGGTATTTGATTGTTGACCGAGGGAGTCCCCTTCTTGATAAAGGCATCTTATTCACTACTCACGCAGTCATTGAAGACTGTTGAATTACAAGATAGCATAAGACATTTTAAAATAGCTAGTCACGTCTATCGTAGACGACCCTTTAAACTATCATTTTGTCGTTTTATAAGCATAATTTCAAAACAATTTCGAAGAATATTTTGAAATTTTGAATTTTCATTAAATAGGACTTGATAAATATAAATCCAGCAAGAAATAAAAATTGCAATTCATATATTTTTTAAATATTAATTTCATAATTCCTAATTCATATAGTAAAATTATGAAAATTGCAAATTCAACGTCTTTATGTTTGGGTATTTACGTATTATTGCAACATATAATTAGTACATTAGGAGTACAATTTCAGGAAATATTAAGAAAAAATAGGAAAATATAATTTAACAATAGAAGCACTAAATATTAAATGTTTATAATTTAAAAACTTATTTATTTAAATGTCTTGAACTTCGGTGGTTGAACTTGGGGTTCTTCGGTTCTTGAACTTCGGCATAGTTTGAGCCGAAAATGTGATTTTTTTTCTTTTTATTGGGTATTGTTATTTAAAAAATAGAAGTTAGAGTTCGTTTTAATATGTAGATGACCCCCTAAACAGACTTTATTTCCAATCTCTTGGTATCAGTGACTGTCTTTTACGATAATTTATTGCGGAGTTAGTAGAGAGTGTTTATTCTTTTTTTTTTCTCCACGACTGCACATATGAAACTCGAAATAGTTCTTCAGTGATTCAATGTCAGCAATAAATTTGTAACATTATATTTAGAGCACCAAATCAACTGATAACAACAGCATTTTTTGTAATGAGCAAATTTAACCTTTAACTACTATTTTTCTGGAAGACTGCTTGAATAAAATAAATAAATAAAATCAGTTGCTTTAAAAATTGCGCATGTGTAAAGTGTTTTCCAGTGTTTCTATTAAAAGGGATAGAATTGAATAACAATCATTTCAAATATTTAAAGGATTGTAAAAAATGTCAGGAGTTATAATTAAATCATTAGAAATATTATTTTTACTCATTCATCATTACATAAATCTTCGTTTTTTTCCATACAGTTTACACTTTAATACCCAATATTACAAGATTAAACCTTGATATTTTTTTATAAAGTTTCTTATATTACTTGTAGAAAATACGTCTCATTGTTTTCTTATTATATATGTGATGACATAAACTTGTGCCCAGTTACGCAACAGTTATAAATAACTTTTTTGAGTTTGTTTTACTGCTGGAGATTAATATATATATATATATATATTGTCGGTCGTTTCCTCTCAGCCCGCACAACTTTGAAGAAAGTCCATAGTAGTTTTAGCTGCCACCACCGATATTATAAGGTGATATCGGTCACCCACTGTGAAGATTGTGTAAATGAGCACCAACGCTATCTATTAACTCTGAATTAACAGTTTATTTATACTCTATGTACACAATATAATACACTATATACAATTATAACTCGGATATAGATGACCCGGTTCAACATTAAATTAAATACAGTAAAAAGTTGGCTGTGTACTGTTCAAATTACACCTTCTCTCTCTCACTCTATATACGTTAGGTTAACTCTACAGGAGATCAATTTCGAATCTCTCGACACATGGGTTCTCAGGCTACGCAGTTCGACCCGAGCACAACCTACGGGGACCTCTGTCCACCACTCTCCAGCTACGCACTCTGAACTCTACACTGACTATCTCAGTCAAAAGCTGCTCTTCTCCATTCCTGCACTTTATCCTGCATCCTTTATTTCCCATCTTCCATTGACATCCCAGAAAGTCAAACACTCCCCTTTGTCATCTTCTTTTTTCATCTCGCTGCACCTGTGCATGTTCACATGTTCACCCCTGCTTTAGACAAAGAAAGAATGTCACTTTGAAATTTCAGTACACAGCCCATACAAAACATATCATATTAAGATAACAAATAACATAAATTCCAGTTCTACAGCAGATGTTTTCTCAGAGCCTGACACACACATATATATATATATATTGTTCACAATAAAGAAAATTATACAATATATTTTTAAAATTACATAATAAAACTTTTAAAAAGCAAATTGTAGGTATCAAATATTTTTTTTTTTATGTTAGATAGCCAAACTGTGAAGTTTTACTATACAAAATACGATTATCGAAATCAATTAAAAAATACTTCTGTTCTATAGAAAAACGTAGTTACATTCTTTACAGGTTTATTGGTCAAATCACACTTCAATTGGGGTAAATAAAGAATAGAATGATGTACTTATGTAGCCGTTTGTTCATAGATTTATCTTGTTAAATTATTTACCTAAAATAACTATCTAACTTTAGTACTTATTATTAAAATTAAATTACACAAGTACTCACTAAATTGCTATGCATTTTTATAAATAAATCTCATAATTTTACATAACTTTTTAGACACTTTGACAGCAAAGCATTCCCTTACAATGTTGTCTAGTTTATAGCATTTAACATGATCTATCTGATTTGAATTTTTTAGTTGTTTACATTTCAAACAGGACCTGATACATCATATTAAAAAACACAAACGTGTGTGGATCACACACCGCGCTGGTCTAGTTGTGCCATTTTTACGGGACAACTGGACCCACGAAGAAATAAAAGTTAAACACAAACATTTTTTTTAATTTTAGGCACTAAAATCGAATTTTTTAAATTTCTTTCTGATAGAGTGAACCTAACTGAACACATTTACAGAAGTCTAAACTTTAATTCAAACTTTTATTATCTTTTGGAAGCTGAATTGTCAGAATTTCCGTAGATGCATTTTAAAATCATTGTCAATTGCCTGAAGTAACCGTATGTATTAGGAAAAACAATTTTTTTATTATATCAATTTGTAGTGTATTTCATGTACTTTGAAAACGTTGTGGGAAATTTTGAATATGTTTGCGGAGCTAACTTGCGTGTAATTTAACACCCTTACTAACAAGCCCGTGTCATACACTATTAAAAATGTTGCAGCATTCTATCCAGTCATTTGAACTTTTTTAACATAACCGTAATTTAACAGTATTCTGATGATAAAATGGGCAATAATATGTTCAGAATAGCATAAAATGGCCGTTCTTTTACCGTTTTCAATAATAACGGTCAAATGACTTGACAGAATGCTGCAGATTTTTATTAGTGTACGTTCACCATGTTTCAGGTTTCCCTGCAGTGTGAGCAATATTTAAAATAATATAATTCCAATTATTTAATGGATTTTTAATGCATTAAAAATGATTAATAATCGCAAGCTTCATATTCATGTTTGTGACTAAGTATTTTTATAATCATGTTGAAAGATTAATGTTTTATTAACATTTAAAAGAAAATGCAGTGGAAACGACATTAAAAAATTTGCCCTCTTCCAAGACTGTCAGAGGGAATATACTGTTCAATAAATATAATTTGCTTTCCTTCCCCTAGTTTATTCTTTTCAGCGACGGAACTACATAGTAAAAGGAACTACTTTTTATTTTCATCTTTACTTTTATGCACAAGATATTATTATTGTCATTGTTGAATACTAAAAGATAAAGAAAAATATGCATGTCTTAAATGCTGCTTTTTGTTGTGTGTGAAAAAATATCAAATGAATATTACAGCTTTCTGATATCGCAGTTAATTTTCCTGCCATTATTCCATCTTAATCTGTTATTCTGTTAGCAATGCTTTATTACAAACTTACTTGGATAATAACGCCAAAAAGCATTGGTCTAGAAATCACGTCACAACATTTTATGAATACATATCTGCTAAAATGTACTTACATATATGCATTGTAAATAAGTTGCTATATCAAATCTTGTTTGAAAAAAAAAATTCTAAAACGAAGCCGTAAAAATTAATAAAAATTTAATGTGGCATTATTACCCAAGACACCTTATATCGAAATTGCTATACATACATAAAAAATTTACATATCAAATATATAAGTATGAAATATCCAAAATGTAACTTTACATGTTGGAACATTTATAGTTGTAAATCCATGTAGCAGTAATTTATTTGTCTATTTTAAAACTGTTAGCATATTTCAATATATATATATATACATATGTTTCATTTAGTTTTAGGAACTTTTAATATATTTTTTCTAAAATTATAGATATACTAGTAAACGAGAAATGCTATTGTTCAGATATTGACAATGTAGTATGAAATGTCTGGTGAGAAGACGTTCAGAAATTAAAAAAAAAATTAAGCTTTTACACACTCTGCATTTGCAACGATTGCACATCAAATTAAAAAGGAGTTTATTACACAATGAGATACAATAAATAAAGTTCAAATGTTTGTATTGAAAAAGAAGTTATGCTGTGAAAACCTCAGGTACTTGGAATGCTCTGTACTTGTATTTCATTAGATCCCTTTATTCCTCCAGATAACAGCAAATAAACGTAGCATTGATTTAAATAATGTTTTAAGCTTTTCCTTATTTATTAACTGGTGCCATTTATCAATTATATTCTTATTAAATTTTCATGCATTAATCATGAGATAAGTCATTTCGAATGAAACGAAAAATATTCTTAGATAAGGGTTTTCCCTGATAATCCAAGCATCTGTTTTTCATATTTCATGAACCATTGCATGCATATGCATAGCTATGCAATGTGGCAGGCAGCAGGATTCTGCTTGAAAAATTGGATCATAAGCCGAAAAAAAAAAAGATTTCTGATAGGAGATAGATGATTTCATTTTAGGGTGCTGCCAAAGCACTGTCTGCTTTTCAGCGTGCTTTCTGTAATATAAAAAAGGCCAACGTCAGTTGCTGATATATATTCGCATATAATGTCACTTGTAGGATTTTTGGTAGCACTTGAATACAAACTGGATGTACTTCTTCCACAATGCGACATCGAACGTATTTTATCACGTCAGTAACAAATAACAATACATTAATTTCGGTACACTATATAAATTGTTTCCTCTAAATTTTTTCTATGTAAGTTTCTATGCAAGCTTTCCCCCCACTGTAATCAATTTTGAACCAGCTTTTTATTCAGCAATGGCCTTTTATTAGCAGATTCAAGAAAACTCCGTTAGTCATTTCTGTAGCGTTATTGGACTTTCAGAAATACCAGTAGCTCCAATAATACCGCTATTGATCGCATTTAAAAACCACCTGTCTGTGAGGTAAATTTGTTTTATTCTCCGATCATTTTACTTCTGCGTTTTGTATATATTGTATTTCTATATAACTTAAAAAAAAAACTTTCGTATTACTAATGTTATTGCAGCCTTATGAAATTCTCACGCAATTGCACTTTAGCATAACATAGCTATCAATAACTTCTTTCTCAGTGTCTGGTCAACGCTTTTATTGAATGACATGGATGACTATATTTTATTTATTTGTTACAGTGTCAAAAATATTAACAATGCACACAAACATATAACTTGAATTTCACTTCAGTAACCAACTATATTTTGAAAAATAAAATAACTCGGCTGGTCTTTTCAACTTATAAAAATGGTTTTTTTTTGTCATAAACATCTCATGATCTTTGAGCCTCAGAACAAACTGGCTGGTAATAGTTGAAACTAAATGTTTCAAGAATCTCACGTATTTGCTAAAGTACTTTTTATCTAACTGAAAAGGTTCGTAGGCCTACAGGAATTTTGCTGACCAAAATCATAATCGTCACCAGTATTTTTTCTTAGAAAATTTTTCCATAAAAAGATACGAAGTTTCGCAGATTTAAGTTAAATATAAAAAAATACTAGCAACACTCCTAGAAAATTCCCTAAGCCTTACGAACTTTGTAACTCAAAGCGTCATAACTCTCTTTGCAATGCAAAATGCAACCCTAGCTCATAGTTTTGAATTCCGCATTGTATTTTCTTTTAATTTGAATATAAATCATTTCACAGTATTTCTGAAATCTAATCATTTATATATTACAACTAAATATTCATTGTATTCATTTATTTCTAGAACCATAATATAACTATGCTTAACACATTATTTCTGAAATTTTATAAACTATTTTCCTATAACAATAATTCCTGTTCATTTATGCCTGTATAGAGCAATAATTTAAATAGCTTATTTTACCTTAGAAAAATCGATATTTACTGTCGACATCACTAGATAGTTATTGTGAAACGATGTACGTAATAAATACAAAAATTATGACATAAATATTTTGGTGTCAAATAAACATTTTAATTTGACAAAAATGCTTGTAACTGATACTTAGAGTCAAAACTTTTTAATTACATAGAAATATCTTTAAATGCATGCCTTAAATTCAGAGATAAAGTTGGATTTAATTATATGTAGAACATTTCAATAAGTCACTAATAATAATAATGCAATTGATGTCTTTCGTGTCACGTACTTCAATTCTGAAAACTTGAAACGCTTTATTTGATAAAAAGAATTTCCTTTCATGATTACTAATTATTGTTATTTAGTAGATTTTTACAATTTGTTTGTAGTATAATAATTATTGGTATTTCGGAGTATTTAAAACAATGTCTCCATCAGCAAAACTGTAAGATAAGTGGGCAGAGCATTTCAATAATTCGTCTTTCTTAGAAATTTTTTAAATAGTTTTTATAACAGTAAGTCTAAATAGATAGCATTATTATTTCTCTATAGAATACATATTTAACCCCTTGATGGATGACCGACAAATATACGTGCAGCAAGGTGCTCAGAATTCCTGTTTATTCACACCAGTAAATGTATATTGAAAATTTTGTCTTATTTAATCAAAGCTTTTTAGCGATTCAAATAGGCAAAAATTTCTGTTTTGATAAACCGGTGATAAAATATTAAAAATTCTGTAAAAGTCGCTCGTCCGAGAGTGATTAAAAATTTACCGGAGTGAAAAATGGTAGAAACAATCATGTAATTGTCTAAATAAAAAAATATAATTATATTAATTCTAATTTAAACCATAGAAATTAATTGTATCATACTAAATACTCAATATAAATATAAATATAAGGAAAACATTCTAAAATAATTTTTCATAAATATAATACTTTCATAAAAATAATTTTTCATAAATATAAAATGCGTTGCATTTTTACTCGATATGCAGTGGAGTAAAATCATAAGAACAAAACAGAACTTTCTACATTATAGAAATATTGCATGCCAATTGGATATCTTTTGTGTTTAATAATTTCAATGCAACATTGTAGCATCGAATTTACACAGTTTTTAATTTATTGAAGGGACAAAACGCGTCATATTTTTTTGAATTTCAAATCTTAATTTTATTGTGGAGTTATATTGCACGATTACACCATATTTCATTATATATTGTGCTATATAATATCCCAAACCTTATTCATGGAATTAAGATTTGGACCAATGACTGGTCAAACAAGTTTAAGTGTCTTCTTTATCTTTAAACTACTTTGTTGGGTCGTTTTCTGAGTGAATATGGGCATTGCCCTGTCGAAATATTCGTTAAAGTCGGTAGCTTTCTCCACCAGGTTCAAGAAAAGACATTCAAAAAAGAGAATTTTGTTTATCCATCTAAAAAAGCAATCAAAAGCTTCCTTGCCGAAAAAGTTAGCCCAAAATACTACGTAGCCTCTGCCAAACTGACGCGTGAAATATAGTTTTTTTTCATTCTGAAAGTCGTGGAAATATAGATGAATACCATATGACAGGCCTGTCCAACCTTTTACTGAACATGGGCGCATTTCAGCACTTGGCATTCGAAGAAGGGCACCACTTTTATTTACATGACTGAAAATATGCAGCTATATTATCGCACAGCATTAGTATATACGTATGTTTTAACAAAATGCATATGAATCTTACAGAGGTTGACAAAAAGCCCACACATTTCTGGAGTTACATTAAATTTTAGATTACATTAAATTGCACATTTTTCCCTGAGAAATCTATCTTAAAAGGTTTTGTGTAAATGATATAAAAAATTTTAATAGTGCCTATAATACCAAAAATAACGATAAACATGCAAATCAGAGGTGTTGCAAGCTACTTTTAAAATGTGAAAACACGCTTTGATTTATTTTGAAAGCGTGAACTCAGTTTTATAAAAAAGGACAAAATCAAACACTGGTATGATATAAAGAACCCACATTAAGTGATTCCAGAGAGATAGTCTTGAAGTACTTTCATAGATACAAATCATTCTGAACTGTTTTATTAATTTTTCTAAGGAAATAAATAAATAACTTCAAAAGTCATGAAGGAAAATTTAAGCCTATTTACTCCTCGTATAAAACAACAAACGGGACACAGTGACAACAACAACAACAACAAACTGAACTTTCATGCATATTTGTCCTAAAAGAGATGATAAAAGATAAAAATGTTTACTTTTACGTTATTTCTTGAGTATGAAACTAGTTGGATGTGCCAATCCAAAAACTTTCTTCTATCTCATACATACATTTTAATATTAAAAAAAAATAGTTACTCATTTTAATGCTTTAATAATTTTAATTCAATACCTTACGAACTTTGTTTTTCATCTTAAATTTCTGCTTCAATCAATTAATCGGAGTAAAAACGAATTTCCGTCTCTGCACGAGCCGATGAACAATAGAATGATAAGCAGATTTTTTTTCAAATTCAGGAAGGACCTATTTGCCTTACCAAAAAATAATCATATACAAAATGTTTAGTTCAGTTCTAGAACTAATTTCATACACTTTTATGTGGTGCAATATTGAAAATAGCATAAAAATCGGTATTACAGAGCCCCGCCTCCGGTGGATTTTTTTTCAGATTCAGGGCGATCCACCTAGCCATAGCCATACACTTACACAAAAAATTTCGTTCATTTCGATACGTAACTTCATGTACTTTTGGTCGGTACAATATTGAAAATGGCACAAAAATCGCGATTGCGACGCCCCCTTCCGGCGGATTTTTTCAAATTCAGGGAGTACTAACTAGCCATATTCATACACATACATAAAAAATTTGGTTCAATTCGATGCATAACTTCATATACTTTTGGTCTGTACAATATTAATAATGGCACAAAAATCGCGATTGCGGCGCCCCCTTCCGGCGGATTTTTTTCAAATTCAGGGAGGACCAACTAGCCATAGTCATACATATACACAAAGAATTTAATTCAATTCGATGCATAACTTCATATACTTTATGTCGGTACAATATTGAAAAGGGCACAAAAATGGTGATTGCAGCGCCCATTCCGGCAGATTTTTTTTGAAATTCAGGAAGGACCAACTAGCCATAGTCATACACATACACAAAAAATTTGGTTCTGTTCGATGCATAACTTCATATACTTTTGGTAGGTACAATATTGAAAATGGCACAAAAATGGCGATTGCAGAGCCCCCTTCCGGCAGATTTTTTTGAAATTCAGGGAGGACCAACTACCCATAGTCATACACATACACAAACTAGTTGTATGTGCCAATCCCAAAACTTTCTTCTGTCTCATACGTACATTTTAATATTTAAAAAAAATAGTTACTCATTTTAATGCTTTATTAATTTTAATTCAATACCATACCAACTTTGATTTTCATCTTAAATTTCTGCTTCAATCAATTAATCTGAATAAAAACGAATTTCCGTCTCTGCACGAGCCGATGGACAATAGAATGATACGCAGATTTTTTTTTTTTTTCAAATTCAGGGAGGACCTACTTACCTTACCAAAAAATACTCATATACAAAAAATTTAGTTCAGTTTCAGAACTAACTTCATACACTTTTATGCGGTGAAATACTGAAAATGGTATAAAATTCGCTATTGCAGCGCCCTCTTCCGGCGGATTTTTTTTTCAGATTCAGGGCGATCCAACTAGCCATAGCCATACACTTACACAAAAAATTTCGTTCAATTCGATGCATAACTTCATGTACTTTTGGTCGCTACAATATTGAAAATGGCATAAAAATCGCGATTTCAGCGCCCCCTTCCGGCGGATTATTTTCAAATTCAGAAAGGACCAACTAGCCACAGTCATACACATACACAAAAAATTTGGTTCAATTCAATGCATAACTTCATATACTTTTGGTCGGTACAAAATTGTAAATGGCACAAAAATCACGATTGCAGCGCCCCCTTCCGGCGGAATATTTCAAAACTGAAGGAGGAACTGCTTGCTAAAGCGAAAAACATTCACAAAAATTTTGGTTCAATTCTATGCATAACTTCATACACTTTTTGATGGTAGAAGGGCGACATACAGACACACAGACAGACACACAGACACAGACACACAGACACACGGACAGACAGACATTTTGTAAAAACATGTTTTTTGGAATCTCTGACCCCTAAAACGTGTAAATCCGTCGAAAACCGGAAGTCGAAAAAAATTTCGATTACATACTTTCTTCTATTGAAGATAGAAGAAAGTAAAAATTTGGTTCAATTCGATGCATAACTTCATATAATTATGGCCCGTACAATATTGAAAATGGCACAAAAATGGCGATTGCAGCGCCCCCTTCCGGCGTATTTTTTCAAATTCAGGGAAGACCAACTAGTCATAGTCATACACATACACAAAAAATTTGGTTCAATTCGATGCATAACTTCATACACTTTTGGTCGGTACAATATTTAAAATGGCACAAAAATCGCGATTGCAGCGCCCCCTTCCGGCGAAATATTTCAAAACTAAAGGAGGACCTGCTTGCCACAGCCAAAAACATTCACAAAAAATTTGATTCAATTCTATGCATAACTTCATACACTTTTTGATGGTAGAATGGGGACACACAGACACACAGACGCACACACACACACACAGACACACGGACAGACAGATATTTTGTAAAAAATATGTTTTTTGGAATCTCTGACCCCTAAAACGTTTAAATCCGTCGAAAACCGGAATTAAAAAAAATTTCGATTGCAATACTTTCTTCTGTTGAAGATAAAAGAAAGTAAAAAAGCTAGTTCCAATTGTTACCAAATTTAAGCTTTATATTTACATTTTATAAATAAAAACTAGAAATCGTGAAAACATGCATGATAAATTTTCAAAGTATGTTTTTGGTTTTTAATGTGTATTTACAAGTTTTGAAAGTATATCTTATACAAATATTAGTGATTTTGAATAAAGAATTATTCATACTGGAAATTTATTTCTAAAAGACTAATAACAGAAAACCTTCAAAAGGGTGCCAAGAAAATCTTCAAAGGGTGCCATGGCGCCTGCGGACGCCGCGTTGAACAGCCCTGCCATATGGAATATGGAAAATAAACTTCTTTTTAGCACCTGAAGTTAGTTATAAACCGATTCGATTGATGCTTCAGGTGTTTCTCTGCAAACAAAAAGCGATCTTTTTTACTGCCAGACATTGGACGCTAACATCGATGTGGTTTTACAGTTTAAAGAGCTTCCGACATTTTTACTGTTCTTAATACGGTCTAAACTAATACTGGAGTTTTTATCTAGCTTTTAAATGTATTTGCTATCATTATTTTACTTGGAACCGTGCGAATAATCAAACTTTCGGATAGTTTTGAAAGAATTTTTGACCTCCTTGTAGATTTTATACTTACATAAAAAGTTCGATTATATAAGAGATTTAAAATGACACTCTTTGAAAGTTTTGTTTCTTTCAATAATCTTAAATTATCTTATGGAATTTATATTAACCAATATCTCATTTTCCATAAAAGTTAATTACTCTTACTATTGATTATATTATTTCATTTAATGAATCTTCTTTTGAAATATTTATATTTATATTCAACAATATTTTTACTGCGAACTCCATAATTTACTGACATATGAGTTAACAAAATTCCCTTTTTAGATAAATATGAATGAAATATTATTTAAAAGACTTTTAAATGCAGGATAATTCTGCTAAAGAAATACGGGCTATCTATATTATACAGGCCAAACGTATCTGTGCGTAACGCATACGTCACTATTGCGAATGGTAACACTTTGCCCTGTAATTTAGGTTTTGAAATTTTTGCTACTGCTAATTTTATGCTTCTAAACATCGCAAATTTTAAATTTTTATACCTTCGTATAGAGACAAAAACGTACTTTTAAATGCAATTTGTTTGAAAGCTGTATCTCAATTAGTTTTTGAAATATTAATTTTTTTATATTTTTAGTACCAGTTTTGTAATTGTTGCAACAGAATCACACCATTTTCTCTTAAAATTGAAATAAATAAATAAATAAATAAATAGAAATTAAAATGTGTTTGATTTGTCAATATATCTTCTGTTATAAAATTCGGTGATTTCGGTTTTATTTCGTTTTTATTCATAAATTAAATTGCTTCAAATTTTGAGTTAAAGTGATTTTAAAATGATCAAATTAACTTTTATAAACATGGTGAATATGGATATGAGAAGTGCATGTGCACATTTTGAGACGATGAAAATGATGACGGGTTTTAATTTCGCATGAACTTCTAAGATCGTGTCCATTTAGACTAAATTTTGTTTTTTCTTTCGCATTTATACCAAACATAAGAATTTGAATTGATAACTTCATCATAACTTATCTTTATTATATTTTACTTATTACATATGAAATTAAAGTTTAATCTTAAAAATTTGTACAACTGAGTTTTATAGTATTTTGTTAATCTTTGCTTAAAATAATATTTATTTGAGGGTTATATTGATCAATATAAGAGATATTTTTTATAATATTTGTTTGAGAGTTATACTTTTCAATATAAGATGCATTTTCTACTGTAACTACTTTTGTAGATTTATTATAAATCAATGAAACAGCTCCAACGTAAACGTTTTCTTTCGTCGAATTTCGACGGGTTCCACTTCGTATTTTTAGAAACTAATTTCAGTTTGGTTGTGTCACGACTAATTTCTTTGAGGCTTGTTCAAGTCAGTCCATGAACTGTGAAAATATAAATGTCCAAACGTGATACTTTTACAATTTTCCATTAAAATCCCTATTTATGTAATACAAATACCAATGCTTTGATAAATAAAAATGCTTTGAAAAAAACATTTATATGAACTATTAAATGAGAGACATAGAGATCAGTTTCGTTTTTATGTGATTGAGCGAATTAGTTGCAATTAAACTTATAAAATGCATTAAATATAATTTGTTATCTGAACTGATGTAAATTATATTTAAAAAAACTTATATCCTGTTTTGTAATTGAACAAACATTTCTTTTGTTCGAAAATATTACCAAATATTAAAGATTCTCAAAAATTGGTGAAAATATCATACTTAGAAAATAAAAATAGTAGAAGAATAAAAAGTAAAAAACTTTTGAAACATTTGAAAGATAAGGCTTGGATGAAAAATCATATACAATTGTATGGATCTGGTTCTGGCATTTTATGTCAGGAAGAATGACGGATAGTACTAACAAATCATTAAAGTTCACGAAATCTGTTTTTTTTTACTTTGCATAGGAAAATGTATTGAAGCATCAATGTAGGTCATGCTTGTACTTAAGAAATAAAAGTAAAAATATTATTTTGTAGGATAATACTACTAAATAAATATGGGCTATATTTTAAGAAACTAATTTTGGTTTGTTTGAGTCATGACTGATTTCTTTGATGCTTGTCAGAGTCGGTGAAAATATAAATGGTCCAAACCGGAATCCCTATTTATGTAATATTAACACCGAGACAGACTTTGAAAAAAGCATTTATGTAAACCATTAAACGAGAAACATAGAAATCTGATTCTTTTTTGTCATTGAACAAAAAAGTTGCAATTAAACTTGTAAAACTCATTAAATGTGATTTATTATCTGAACTGATGCATATTAAAAAAAAAAAAAAAAAAAAAAAAAAAAACTTGTGTCTTTTTTTCAAATTGAACAAACATTTCCTTTGTTCAAAAATTTCAAATATTAAAGATTTTCACAATTTGTTGGAAATATCATGCCTAAAATTTAAAATAAAAATAAAAAATAAAAAACATTTAAGTGTATATTTGAAAGATAAGGCTTAGATGAAAAATCATATGCAACTGTACGGATCTGGTTCTGGCATTTTACGTCACGAGAAATAACGGATAGTACTAACAAACTATTAAAGTTTTCGAAATCTGTTTTATACATTGCATAGGAAAATATAAGGAAGCATCGATGTAGGTCATGGTTGTATTTGATAAAATAAAAGTAAAAATTTTTGTAAATTATGATAGCGATTTCATTTGAGTACTTCAGTAAACAATTATTTAAAGGTTTTAAGATATATTTGAGATAAATATATTTTTATGTTATAAGAAATATTTAACTTTATTTTCTACATTTTTTATACCCGGGTAAGACGAATGCTGTTAAGGATAGCTATATATGCTATGAAAAAAAAAGAAAAATATACATATGACAAAAAATCTAAAACATTCCTTAAAACAAGATTGAAACTGCATAAAATATGCTATTGCATGGATTACTTTATCACCAATTTTAGAAACGTCTTTGGTTAATTGTGAGAATCAGGAAAATGTTGAGAAATTAGAAATATTCATTTGGAATGCTTCTGGAGTTAGCTCTGGGATGAAAATTAAAAACAATACAGGAAGCATTCTTGAATCGGAAATACATCCGTTTAATTGTGCTTGACATCCTTATTAAGGTATCCGAGCACCTTTAAAAAGTAATTTTCAGTCAAAATATCGATTTTTGATCTATGCAATAGTATTAAAAGAGGCTCTTTTATATCTCGAATTCTCTTTAAATCGTGTCTGTATATTAATTATAACTAGAATTACAGCCGTTCAAAATTACAGTTATTACAAATTTTCCCTTTTGTTTAAAAGTTTTCAAATTTTCTCAAAATGAAGTTTTTCAGATTTTTGCTATACGCAAAACAACCTAAAACAAAAAATTATGAATGAAATGCCGCAAAATTTTTTGTACTTCTTTTACAAATGTCTTTTGAGGGAATTGATTTCACTCATAATAATATATTAAATAGTTTAATATTTTCACTGGGTTAAATAGTTTTATATTACAAACTTGAGCTAAATTTTACGAATTTTTCATTACATTAGCTCTTTAACTGCTACTAACTAAGATAAAGTTAAAGTATTTATTAAATTAAGATAATCTTTATATTCTTTAAATAATAAATTAATTATTCATTACATATCTGTAATATCAATTGTATTGAATAAATCATTAAAGACAAATATTTTGATGTATTTAATTTTTTTTAATTTAATTTTTTATATTATGCACAAGTTGTAAACTAATTTTTACACTATTGAATTTACCATTAGTTTTTGTAAGATCTAGCATTTTATTAAGTATTGTTAATAAATCTTTACTAGGAATATTGTTATATGTATTACAGTCTATTGTTTTAGTACGAAATTTAAAAGGAATTTTATGGAATTTAGGAATAGTCACAATATAAGAAGAGTTTTAATTTTTAATTTTCAATAATTTCCAATAATGAGCTATGTGTCTGATATATACAGTCGGCTCTCGTTAATTCGAATTAGTGGGGACCACAAGAAATGTTCGAATTATCCGAAGTTCAAATTTTGGAAAGTATGAAACGAGAACATGCTAAATATGATACTATTACAAAGGAATTAATGTTATAGTGTTTTTTAAATTTATTATGTTTGTTATAATCAGAATATGACTTAATATTAAATTAGAATGTACAAATACATAAACTAATTAAAAGATTAGAAACAAGCACAATGGAAGAAAAATTTGAAGCGTCCCTGATGGACAGACGGGACACTTAGAAAGTGGATATCAAATGCATGGGATTATATGTATACTCGTTCGGAACAATTTTCACAAAAATTAAAGAAAGGAAGTTATTCAAATGGTCTGAAATCCGCGAGAAAGAAAGGAAGAATGAAAAATCGGAATTCTCTTTAGTTCGAATTAAACGGTGTCAAGAGAAAATGAGTCCGAATTAATGAAAACGTTTAACGTTATTATGCCATTCAAAATTTCGGGACTTCATGTTTAGTTCGAATTAAGCGATAGCTCGAATTATCCGATTTCGAATTAACGAGAGTCGACTGTATATATATGTATATATATATATTCTTCAATTTTTATAATTTGCTTTTCGATGTCAGTGAATGACTCTTATTGCCTAAAGCCTGTTTAAAGATAATTTTATGATGATGTGCTGTTTCGATTAGCAATAGACCTCAAATGAATTTTGATTTATTATTTGGAAATTGGAATCTGTCTACTTTAGTTTCTATATTTTAGCTTGTGGCTACGTGGCTGAGATGGTGCAATGTGGTTATTTTTAATGAATAAAGTTTTGCATATTTTACTATGTTCCAGGTGAGACAATTATTTAATAATATGGCATAGGGTCTGGTGGAGGAAAATGTGATATGCAGTTTTCCAGTGTTTTAATACTTGATTTTGCTACTCACTGTTCTGGCCGAGAACCACAGCCATGTATAAATATCTTATATACACTTTTTGAATTCTTGGCTGTTTTTGAAATGTAAGTCACCGCTGACAAAAACAGAGTCTTTTTTAAAAGTTCTATTTTGGTTTTTATTTCGAATATTAACTTTTTTTAAAACAGTTATTTGTTTTCCTTTTTTTGAGGGGCTGCGATAGTTCAGGCTAAATATAAATATATTCTTTTGCTGGTTTATATATATATATATAATTTTTTTATTTGTATTTATCGTGATAAACGATGTAATTTAATAATAGTCATTGATAAAATGCAGTTTTGATTAACCAAGGAGAACTCGCTACATGAGATTTTTTTCTCACCATTATAACTTTTTTAAGACTCTTATTTAAACTCTTTTCCTTTTAATTAAAATTTCAAAATGCTATTTCAATTATTGTACCTGTTTTTTGGGAATAAAAGTACTAAGGCAAAAAAAAGGGTAATATTAATCAAATGTAAAGTAAAAGAAAAGCAATTGAGCACTGTGAGTGAAATTCTCACTAGCGAGTTTCCCCGGGTTAAGAGTGTTCTAGAGTAATAATATCTTATAAAATCCGCCATATTTATTATTTAAAAGCAAAGTAAATTCGATTATTTATCTAAAATGTAGACAAGTAATTTCTTATATTAAAAAAAATTAAATGTTCATCACTAAATATTTATAAAAATAGATAATACGATGCATTGCGTTTACTATCAGCGGTTACAAAATATAATACTCAGAAATCTGAATAAAAATTAATTTACATTGAAATAAAATTCATTGAATGAGATCAAAATATTCTTGAATGATTCACTTGTGTCATATGAAATTGTAGATTATTTATTCCAGAAGAATTTTCAATTTATTTATCAGGCACACCAAAATAGCACTTAGAGAACAAATTAGTTTGATTCAAAAGTTTTATGAACAAACATTTTATCTGATTTAATTATTCCAAATTTAGCTTTGTTCGCAGATAAAGGGGATGAGAAATTTAATACTGCACTGAAATATAATTAATTGTTTAAAAGCCAATGTTCCTAATTGGGAACATTGCATTATTTGTAATACAAAACATATATTTTCCAACATAATAACGATGTCCTTGTTTTTCCTATAAAATATACGGTTGATTTGAACTTTTGAAAAAATATTTGAGGACCCCAGAAGCCAAGGGGTACAAGTGAAAAAATTTCGATTTGGAGTAAATTGATTTAAAGATAATTGATGTTAAATTGGAACATTAATAACAATTGAGTGGATTGAAATAGGAAATTTCTGCTTGTTGCATTCTGGTCTTTGAACTCTTATTTCAATAACTGTTAAAAAATAAAGTACAATTTTCTTTAAATGTATAATTAATCAATATTGTTTGTTTTTCGAAAAAAGTGGTTTGCCTCTATAACTCAGCAAATAATAAGAAAATCACTTATATTTCTTTACCTGAAATGAAAAAAGCATATTTTTAGGTCGTCTGTGTATTTACTTTATTTTTTTCAATTTTGTCACTTATACCCCTTGGCTTCTGGGGTCCTCATATATAATATATATGTATTAAATGAAAGCTGTGTCTTAGTTAATTTCACAAAGTAACTATTTTTTAATATTTTCCTTTTTACATTTAAAAAAAAAAAAAAAAAAAAAAAAAAAAAAAAAAGGAACTTTTTTCAAAAGGTCTGTCTATATTTGAGATTGCCATTTTCTATTACATTTCAAAATGGAAATCCCGACCCCCCCCCCCCAAAAAAAAAGAACAGAAAATGACGTCACACTTTAAAAAACATGCATTTTTCCTTAGATAAACTGTTACAATTCAATACTTTTTCATTCCTATGATACTGAGGCATTAGGTGGAATGCTACAGTGAGACAAATTGACATATTTAAATAAATAGTATGATTTTCTTTCCTAAATCTAAGTATCTTACTTAGTTTATTTTTTTCAGTTTTGTCACTTATACCTCTTGGCTTCTGGGGTCCTCATTTATGTTTAAGCATTTATTACAGATATAAGGAAAATGTAAATTAATTAATTTGCATAAAAAATACATTCTCTATAATACTTATATTTGATAGCTAGGAATCTAAATGTTTCTGGAATTCGAGAACATACTCAAGAACAATGTACAATAGCAAAAAGCGGAAAGTAATTTGTTATATCTGCGTAGATTGTTAATCAATAATCATGTTCCAAAATACGAACCCTGAAATGAAAACAGCTAAAAAAACTGCAGAAATACTTTTTGTCGTTATTTTTTAAATTTCTATGCATAAATTAAAAAAATGAAGTTGTAGTGTGGGAAAAACAAAATTATAACTACATTGCGATATTAGTTTGGCATGTAAACGGCTAAATTGAGTATTTTGAATGAAATGTGAAATAAATGCAATGCTTTATGCTAGAAAGTGTGTTTCTGTAAAATCCGTATTATAAAAAACAAATGTGTCCATCCATAATATTGACGCTATTTTTATGTAGGTAATAGCAGACGTTTAAATTTAGATTCTAGTGTAAATTTTAAAATTCTAAACATCATATATTTTCATATTTTAAAACATCTAATATAGAAAAAGTACACTTACAAATGAAATTTGTTTCAAAATTATATATCTTTAAAAAAAATTTTACTGTATTGCAATTTACTCACTTATATGATTTTTAAATAATATTTAAGTACTATATTCTTTAAAAATTATCTGAATCGGCTTCATACTGTCATGAAACATAAAACTGTTTACATCCTTTGTTTTCACCTGATATCCAATAACAAATACTCAATTATAACACAAAAATATAAAAAAAAGCAAATATTTAAAATACATTTCATTGAACTAAATGATTGAGTCATAATTGAAAAAGAATGTTGCGAGTGCAATTTTGTCGATTATTTTATCTATAAACTTATACGACACTCATATTCATACTCAATACGATATTTAATAAATTTTAAAACTTGAGTGGAATATAAAATTAATACATTTAATACAAAAATATTTTTAAATTATATTCACTGGAAAACTAAGAAAATATATCAATATAAAAAAAAATAATTTTCCTTTGTAATCTGTAACCTACGAGGTCGAATTTGGATTCATTAGTTTCGGTATAGAATTTATGGAAATTTAAAATGTGACACATTATCAGCTATACAATGTTGGTTACATCAATTACATGTGGATCATTATTATTTCAACTTTACATTTAACGAAAATACTTCCAAACTAATACCAGAATCGATTAATTTGTTTTGTTTTTTTTAAATTGGTCTCATTCTTTTGTCATACGTTACTGTAATATTTTGATTATATTGAATTAATTTGAAAAAAAGAAGAAAAAGTCATAAATTTTGGAATTATATATTAAGTATTGGTACTAAAACGGAGAAATATTGACATCATATAACAATACCACCATTGCATAATATTTTGGAAAAATATGTTTTAAAATATTAGTACAAAATTTCATTTCAATATTGTCAACCTTTTCAAATATACTTATTATTATAAACAGTTTCACTATTACAAACTGTACATATGGCTTTACTAATACGATTACTTTTAATGAAAATTCAAGAAAACTGAATGTTTTCAATATTAGGAAATATAAAAAATGTCTTTTAAGGAACATTTTTTATAATGCTATATAATTAAATGATTTGAGGTTCAATTTAAAAATAACATAACCTAAATACGTTTAATTTCATACAAAGAACATAATGATGAACTTTATTATTGAAAATTATAAAAATGACCCAAAACTGATATGAACAGACAAATTTAATGCATTATTTCAGCGAACAAAACAAATAATATTTAAAATAGAAAGACAAACTCGTTTAAATCCAATATTTAATCATTCCTCTTTAAGAGTGCTTTATACGATTTTTTATAAACCTCTAAAAAGTGGTGTAAATTTCAAAGTGAATTATGTTAGCTGAAACTTTTATTATTTTCATGTTTGGTAATAAATCAAATTGTTAAATCTAAGTTCAGCAATCTTTTTACATGCAATGGTAAAAAAGAAAATGATTCAAAGCTTTTATTATCAATGTATGTGACTTAAATTCTCACATTACCGGTTTTATTGGATTTTCTTTTAAATAAGAATTTTTTCGAATAAAAATCAAATTAAAAAATGTAAACAAAATTAAAATTTGATTTAAAATTATATTCATAATCTGAACTATATTTAAGTAATAAATACATTTAATTCCAAATTTCGGAATTTTTTAAAATATCAGGGTTTTTTTTCTAAAGAAATTAAACTTAAGTTCGACTAGAGATTAAATATTTGTTATTTTAAGAACTTAACGTTTTTGTTAAAATAAATTACCGCAAAAGCCACCCACTGTTCAAGAATCTTTAAAAACGCATTATTTACCCTCTCATTAAAAGGCTTACTTTTCTCTAAAGAATTTAAATATTTCAAAGCAGCAGAACCACTTTAGCGTTAATAACCAATTTCAAATATTTAAAGATCTTCGCTGTTAATGTAAACTAAATGTAATGAATCCCGAAGTTAAAAATAAAAGTTAGAATTTTACAGTACGCAATGGAAAGTATGAATTGTATGAATGCTGAAAGCATGAACAAACTTAATTCAATTATCTGCAACGCATGTAGAAACATTTATTTTCTTGAAAGATAATTTGCAACACAATTTTTTTCCACATGTATATAGCTGCTTACTAATTTAAATTATTTAATAAGTAAATTATTCCTCTTATTTAAATTGTCAGACTATAGAAAGAAGTTTAAGCTTTTCAGTAGTTTTAGTTAAATTTAAAGCAAATTAAAAATAATTTACAAATTTATTCCCTTTAAAAGTTAAACTAAAAATGCACATGTATAAATATATGAAATGTATGTAATAAATATGAGGCAATTTTTCCTGAAACAGAAGTGATTCAAAATTACTTACAGATACATAGAATGTTTTAAAAAGGCAATATTTACTTACTGGTTAAAAGTCGTAATTTCGTCCAAACAAACTGTATACTTTAATGCAGAAGGAATGAATTTAGCACTAAATATTACTTTTAAATATGGAAATATTTTGCAATATTGAGGAAATTTCTTGGATTTTCATAAGAATATCTCGAGGCACACCTGAGCAATATGAAAAAGTATAATTTAAATTATAACTGATAGTTTAGCAAATTATTGTAGAATACCCTTCCAAGATATTCCATTGAAAGAAGGACATGACGGATTTAATAAATACAACGATTTTTTAAATACTAATTATCAGGGTAATAGTTGTATGATAAATAGTTTTAAATGAAGATGACTCAAAAATGTATAAAATTTAACTAAAGACTGAAAAGGAATAGAAATAATTTCGCAAAAAGTATAAAATTTAATTAGCATAATTTTAATCTCAATGTCCTCCCTGTTCAGCATACAGAAATCAAAGATAGTAACAGCTAAAATATCAATTTAGAGTCTTTTTGATCTACTACTCACATTAATTTGATGATTATTTTTGTAAGAAAGAAAGCTGAACTTCCAACCGAACTGGTGGAAATTGATATACGAAATCTCCAGTCAAACTGATCATCAGATACTTATCTTGAAGTTAACCGGACACTCAATTTCCCTAAAAAATTGCTAAATCCTGAGGGCGAGATGCTATCCAAATCCATTGATTCCACATCCTACCGCACAATACACAGACATTACACAACATTACAATTATTACCAAATTTATATAACACAACATTACCTAGAATTAACATGACGTAGCCAATTCCAGTTTTGAAGATAAGTATGCACTTTGCGAAACTTAAAATATTAGCCGAATGTATCAGATGGATGTATAATGTCAGCATAGAGAAGTTTTCATTGACATCAGAATTAATGGTTAAACAATCGGTATAAGTAATTGCAGTTGGTAGTTTATGGGATTTTTGTGGCGGCTTGAGGTCCACCAATAGTTATGATTGCTGGATGAAAAGGCCACCAGCTGATTTATACTTCCCTAATTAGGACATTAAGATAGTACTCATAATATCACAAGTCGTCCACTATAGTAGATTCATAAGCTACTATTTAATTACGCTGATATAATCTGCCATAATTTACTTTGCTTAAAATAGCCATAAAAATAGGTTTATATTAGGATGAATGAGAAAAAACTTTTGGTTTCGTTTTTCTGTGTGCATATTCCTAAAAATGTCAACTTTTTTCACAATTTCTAATATTTTTGAAATTTTAGAATGAAAATATCGAATGCAAGTAGTATATTTAGCTGATTTTTTATACTTAGAAAATAAACATATTTGTCATTTAAAATCATAAAAATATAATTTTAATTTTATTAAAAGAAGTAAGGTGTTGATTAACACGATACCATAAACACGTACCGCGTACCGCTATAATAAAAAAATGCCACCAGATATACAATTTAAGGCTTCTAAAAATTAGTATAGTGAATAAATGAAAAATATACAGTGTCTCATAATTATTTAAACACAATTATATTCAATCATTATAATGCCACGACTCATGATCCAGAAAGTCTGAAACTCTAATAGACTTTTTGTACCCAAAATGCGAAATGCAAATCTTGGATTTGAGCACAAAGACAAGTTTTCATATCCATCATTTTTTACGCTTTTAAAATGGTTGGTATGAAAAAGAAAACTATACATAAGAGAAAATTTACTTCACTATTTCAAGAGCATTTTAAAATAAATGTAACACACACTGAAAAAAATGGGTTCTCAAAATTGATTAAAAATTATTCATTTTTAAATACTTCACATACTATAAATAGCTCCGATCCAAATGGACTCAAAACTGAGAAACACATGTACTTATTTTTGATTTCGTGATTGGGTTGAAATATGAATCTCTATATACTTCCCCCTGAACTCACAAATTAAAGTAAAAATGTACTGGCATTTATTTCTTGGTGGAAATTATTAACAATAAACGTTTAATTGATTTTTTATGAAGAAAACTAGCAAAATTATTAGAAAGATACTCAAATCGAATATTTTTATGAGAAGAGCATTAGTTGCAAACACTTTTAAACTATTTTTAAAAACTGTACATATTTTAATATTTACATTAAAAAGCATATTTATGCCACTCTGAATGAAATAAACCAATACAGGGTTCAAAATTGATGGTGGTTCAATATGATTCAATATGATGGTGGTTCAAAATTGAGAAAGCAATGTATTCATTTTTGATCCAAACATACTCAATTCGATATGACGACATCGACTATCTCATTTTTGAGCACTTCCTTTTTTTCAGTGCAATTGTGGAAATTGGTAAATAATTCATATGAGATAAAATTTTCCAACAGCTCGAAATATGCCTTGGCGAAATTTTTAACCTGGAATCTCTTGAGTCAAGCTGCGAAAGCTCTACCAACTGAGTTATTCCAAAAGAATGTGGAGATCCGAATTTACCAAGCTAATCAGGTTATCCCAATGAATTACGTATCGGTTGACATCTGTGTGATATAGGGGTCAGTTTGGGTCTGGGTGAATTTGCTCTCCAGATTCGTCCAAGATAGCTCAGTTGACAGATCTTTGGCAGCCATGAGATTCCTAGTTTGAATTCTGTACCGGATATGTTTCTCCCAGTTGCGAAATTAGAACTCAACAACATATGTTAAAATTTCGCGGATAATTCACTATTTATATTATTAGATACTACGAACAAAATTATATTTAAGCTTTATAAAGGCCAATAATTATAAAAAAAAAAGTTCTGTAAAATAACTATTTTGAGGTTAAAAAACAACGATAGCTGTTATACTAATCCAACACTCAAAATGTACGGGAACGGAATATTAAAGTCTTACATTAACAACTAGAAAGCGAAAAAAAATAAATACATAAAAAAATAAAATAAAAATCTATAATCTGAATAAAATTTCCCTTGAGAAATGAGTTAACAAACCAGTTAGAACTAAAAGATATAGACAACTTTCGGAAACAAATGAGTAATGTGCAACAACTTTAAATTCATGTTCAGGAATACAAGAAATGTGCTCACAGAATGTTGAATTTTAAATATAATAGTACTTCGAGTATATAAAGAGGACATTCAATGTTCAAGCCTCAACAAATTTTGTTTTATATTTTTAAAAACTTGTAATTGCATTAAAATATCGTATCTATATAAGACCCAGAATACTAACTAGTGTTTTTTTTATTATTCTTTAAATTTCAAAAAATTAGCACCCCCCCAATCCCCCAAAGGAATTTTATTGAAATATTTTACTTAAGTTTAAGAAATTTATTCTTAACATGAGGAAGCAAGATTATACAGCAATTAAGAAACACATATTTTTTAAACATATAAATAACAAAGACAAGCCTATTAATTAAAAAAAAAACAATCTGTAACATTTAAGTAAAATTGGTTTTACACATAGTATTTCTTCCCGGATATTGATCAGAGAAAGTTTAATAGCTTAACTTCATTTTAATAGCATGACTTTACGGAGTAAATATGTAGTGGTCTCTGTACTTTTGTAAAAGATGTCCGCACTTAATACGTATTTCTAAGATTCATATTATTAATATTAATCACTATGAAAGTGTTAGCGTCTAACTGCAATAAACGAGATAACAGTTTGAGTTGAATTACTTTGTCGTCTCCAAAAAGTTATATTCAACCAACTCAAACTAAATTTTTAACTCTTTCGACGATTACTGATTGCAATTTAGAGTATGCAGTGCTATTTTCTTAACATCTAATTCAATAGTTTTCAGGTCAATCTTACAAGTTTCTAAGGATGCCAAATTCCGTCATTCATGGTTTACAAAGAATGTGTCGCAATATATTTAATATAATCTTTTTGGCAAATATCAAACAAAATGTTAATAAATTGAGCATCGAAAAAAAACGATTTGTAAAACTAATTTAAAAATATGGAAAGAGGAAAAATAAATTGCCAGCAAAAAAAGTAATAAATTAACAAAAAATGAAAATTATGAATAAAATCTAAAATTTACCGTATAGATATTCAATGGATATCTTCTAGGATTCTTGCAAGAAATAATTTTTAGAAGAATTTCACAAGAACAATGGGTTTTATTTAAATACTTAGTACATATATTTTTCTTTTTCCAGAAAAACGGGAAATGCAGTTCTGATAGTTCTCACAAAAAATACAGTTCAAATTTGAAAGTATGCTCTTTTAAAAGCATACTTTAGAAACAAAAACGATTAGTTTCTTAAATTTAAAAGTTCAAACTTTTGTAGTAGTAAACTATATCAAAAAGTTTATCGGAAAATTTTTAAGGGCAACAAAGTACAAAACTTTTGTTTCTTTTTCTATCGATTTTGATTTCTTTTAAAATGTTTGTTTTGCAAAATGTTTAACCTCAGCATAACCCAAAAGCTAAACTATAACTTTCAAAAGGAAAATCAATGAGAAAAATCAATTTTTTTTTTTTTTTTTTTTTTTGCGCATTTCGTAGAAAATTGTTTCTTTTTTGAGATAGTTTATGCCGATCTCTGTAAACTTTTTTCAGTTTTTTAACGAATAAAACTAAAATAACTTCAGTATTATACTTTTTTAACACGTTTGTGCCATAATGTCTATACTGTTCCATAATGAAGTGTCATATACGTTACATAAAATGAGACTAAGAGAGTAAAATTTATGATTTCACGGAAATATAATGTTACTTTTATTTTTTCATAACAGTATTTTTAAGTAAACATGTTTGGAGCCTTTTATATTGATACCATTACTTTGACTATAATTCAAAATAAATAAACAATAACGATTATTTTTAAAACTGAAAGTGCTATAATTATATATTTTGCTCCTTCAAGTAGAGTCCGAGTTTTGCTTATAGTACAATTGTCAATCAAGTTATTTTCTCAAAACAACTCATGAAGGATATTTTAGCGAAATTGAATTGAACACACTTAACTGACTTTACTGAAGAGATATCGGAATGAATCATACAATCTTTAGTTGTATTTTTCTTCTGAAATATGAAACATTTATGAAAATTCAAATTTTTCCTGAAAATTATGCCCAAGCATTACAGCATGAGTAAATCTTTAGGCTAAAAATGTAGGCAGGATTTATTATTATTATTTAATTAATCTAAGAATTTTAAACTTAAAGTTTAAAAAAATACATAAATCACATAATTAAAACTAAAAAAAATATTTTTTTTTTACATTTAATTGTAAAATTTCAAACATTTTGGGAAGCATTGTCACCTTTAGTGTTATAGTCTCTAAAACCATTTGAGAGACATCGAATTGTTTAACGTACAGAATTTTGGGATTATACATCTCTAAAAAAATAATCTGTTTGTTCTTGATGAAAAAAAAATCTTAAATTCCATAAAAGTCAAAATATTATAAATCTTGTGAGTTCTTTTAGAGAAATTAATTTCTTTCAGTCAATGTATAAAAAATATTTTGTAAATAAAATCTGTAGACTCTAGAACCGAAATGATGTATAAAATTTGCTTAAGAGACCATTTAAAAAATATTAATCACACTAAATTTTGTCTTAGTAAGGTTGTTTCCTTTATTTCACGGCCAAATCATAATTTCATGGTCAACTTTGAGTACCAGCTATTGAGCTGAATACTCATTTAATCAACCTGAAAAGTAGGCTGTTGACAATACAAATTTTCAACAATATATTTTTAATCTTTGGTTCAAACTATGCCCAAAAACGAAAGTGAATTTGTTAGGATAATAAGTTTTTGAATTATAAGCATGTGCATTTTACAGCTCAAAAATTAACACTTTGTCTGAGTGATTTTGACTATATATTTCTCTCCTGACTGATTATATTTAGTACTTTTCATGTTTTTAAAAAACGTATTTGTAAGAGATACACATGAATGTACAGTTTGTTTTAATTTTAAGTTTCAAACACAAAGAAGAAACTGTTTAAATGTACTAAAATTTAATATTAAATGAGAAATTATTGAAAAAAAAAATATAATTAACTTTTTTTAAGTTACTCACAATACAATGCAATTTTTAACATAAATTTTCACACAGACGTTAATAATAACTTACCCAAATATTTTATAAATACACTGGTGCGCAAAATTTAAAGGACAAGTCCCAAAATGCATAATTTTCAAGGGATTTTCAAACGATAATTTTCACGCGATCGTTCAAAAGGAAGTAATATAATTCGAATAATTACTATACCTGCATAACAGCTAGTCCATATAACATCTCATTCAAATCGCACATTGTCACAAGAGTCACAGTCACTACGGCGAAACAAAAAATAGGAAATTCCATACGTCTCATATGAGTCCCAAATGACTATTTTATGTGACTCCACTGACCTGTCATTATGATTGCTGCTTTGTGGTGAGTCACAAGGTGACTTTACAATGTCGTTTCATTGAGACTCTCGTGTGACCTCTCATCTGGAGACGCAATTTGAAAGTCATTGTGAACGTTGCATTATGATAAATTACCAAATAATGTCCCATTAAAGTCATAACTTTTCACAGTGGTTACTTAACATTAGGGTCTCTATCACCGTTTGAGAAAGTCTTGTGACAGAAAGTCACCATGGGACTTAAATGTGACAATATTTGGTGATTTATCATAATGCAGCATTCACAATGACTTTGAAATTGAGTCTCCAAATTACAGTCACATGAGACTCTCAATGAAACAACACTTTAAAGTCACCTGGTGACTCAACACAAAGCAGCAGTCGCAGTGACCTGTCAGTGAGTTATGTATAGTAGTCATTTGCGGCTCATAAAAGAGAGGTATGGAATTTCCTATTTTTTGCTTCGCCGTAATGACTGTGGCTCTTGTGACCATGCGTGACCTGAATGAGATGTTATATGGACTAGATGTTATGCAGGAATAGTAATTATTCGAATTATATTACTTCCTTTTGAATATTCGAGTGGAAATTATCGCTTGAAAATCTCTTGAAAATTGGCATTTTGGGACTCGTCCTTAAATTTTGCACACCAGTTTATCTATGTTTATGTAATCTATGTCTAATGTTCATATACAAATTAGATTTTATGTGTTTATAAACTCTAGCAGAGGTGACCGACGTAAGCTCGATTAAAATTAAATCCGTATTCGACTTAATGTACTATACTCACTGTATCATTGCAGTATCGATCTTTGTACCACAGTTATAAAGCATGCTATTCATAATAGTATTATTCACAAAAAAAAATCAATATGAAAACTATGTATGCACGTACTTGTTTATAAAATTTACATTATTTACACACTTACGATGAAAGGACACCAATCCAAATCTCATTTTTAGCTCAACTCTGATTAATTTAACCACACATCTCGATTTTTATTAAGAATGACTAAAAAATTTATTCAAATTTTGAAAGCCGATATTTTTTCTTTTTAGCCAAATTTGACAACATTGTATCATTTGGCGCCAAGTGTACTTTTTAGCATTCGTAATGTTGAAAGTCGATTTTTCGACCAAATATCGCCAATTTTTTGTGGAATTTATTTATTAGATGTTGCTATTTTCTGAGCATCTCTACACTGATCCGTGTTATCCAAAATGGCCTACCAATCAAACTTCTTCAAACATGTGACTCAGCTCAATGGGGTTCTGGTAACCAAAAACAATTGTGTCAAAAAGGGTGTAATATAATTTTTTGTTAAAATAGTTTGTGCCATTTTTTAGAATTACTTAATTTGACCCAGACCTACATTACCCAAATGACCTTTTAATTGAATTGAGTCAAAAATGCAACATAACCCAATTGTCTTCTTGATCCCGAAAACAAAAGAATACAAAATTTAGTCAGTGTCTTTCAAGACTTTCTGTAGAAAAGAAGCTCTAGCCGTTGTGACCCACCAATCAAAATTTCTCAACCATGTGACCTAGCGAAATCATCTTATACTGCCCGAAAACGGTACAGTACTAAATTTTGTCAAAATCATTTGAGCCGTTGTTTAGCTAGAATTAGCCTAAGCCTGACCAATTCTAACCCAAAATGACCACTAATCGAATGCTCTTCAGCATGTAATCTAACAGAATACACTCTTGTGTCCGAAAACAATAGAATACAAAATTTAGTCAAAACCGTATGAGCCATTTTCTAGATAAATAGTTGTGATACACAGTAACACAAAAATGACTCAATGATCGAATTTCTCTAAACTGTGACTTAGTCCAAGGTCTAAAGTAGTTTACTACAAAGTTTAGTCATAATTGTTAGAACTTTTTTTAGACAAAATTGATTTGATTCCATCATGACCCCAAAAGTACCTGCTAATCGATATTTCTCGAAAATGTGACCTAGTCCAATAGTTTACCTGTGCCAATAAACGTTTGAATACAAAATTTAGTTAAAATTGATTAAGCTGTTTTTTTTATATATAATTAGTTTAATCGTGGCCTTTTATGATCCAAAATGACCGATTAATGAAATTTCCTCTAACCTATGAACTAGCCCAAATCTCGTACCCGAAAATGATATAATAAAAGTTTAATCAAAATTATTAGTGCCATTTTCAAAATAAAATTAACGTGGCCCCAAAATGATAAAAAATAAAATAAATATATAGGTTAAAATTAGAATTGATATATAATAGTATAATTTTAGTGTTCCGTACTTAAAAAGGGGAAAGTGAACCATTATAAGATCACTCTTGTGTCTACCTGTCCCATCCATTTTACTGGTAAACTATGGAATGTAGTACAAAGTTTAAATTGGGGGGGGGGGAGTAATAAAGACTATTGACCCATATACTTGCAAATTATTAAGCATTCAGAAATATATTTAGTTAAAATTTAGAAAGGTTAAATAAGTGTATCATCTTTGTATATCATCTAGGATATCATATGGAAGCTTTCATAACGCTGAACTCAAAAATACATTTCTTTTCAATTTTAGGTGTTATATTTTCAGAGATATCATCGAAATGTAGAGCAACAAAAAGTTTTACCCCCAAAATGAAGTTTTTGTGAAAAGCGCATTTTTTCGTTGCACACAAGTTTTGATTTGCGTGTATTCAGTAAGGGTGTTGAGAAGCGGTAAAGGTAAATATCGTAGCAAGAGTACAAAAGCATTATGTATAATAATTTTTGAAAAAAAAATCTTTCGCACTTAGAAAAGATATTAATTTTTAAATACACGGACGTTTTTGTACATACACAACGGCTGGGTCGGCATACTCTATGCTACATTGGACATTCAAGTCTAGATGAGATATTTCAATGACATATTTGTGAAATGCAATGTCTAGTAACAGTATAAAAGTAGAAAACGTCAGATTGGTAAAAACAGATTAGTTTCATTATAATTAATCACTTAAATACTGTGGGATTCACGATTAGCTTACATTAAGCGGATCTCTCAAGACCCTCCTGTGTCTTTAAAGATAATTAAAAACCTATCTGGAAAAAGGCGACATGGATTAGGACGGTGTTGCAATTTGCGACCATCTTTCAAAACGTGCTTAGCACTATGGCAGGTTTAAAGTTGAGACAAGCATTTTGTTTGAGCTACGCTGTATAAACAAAAGACACTACACTGAATTTAGTTATATTAAATGACAAATAAAATTTAAATATGAGCTGCTTTTATTGTAAATACTGAAAAACAATAATAATAATAATTAAAAAAACATAATTTAAAAAAGATTATGATAAGATTTTTAAAAGAGTTTGTATTGATATATATTTGATATTATTAGACTTCACATCTCTTTGAACTTTTATAGCATATTATTCATTCTAGAACATACATCTATATCCAACGCAGCTATACTCCAATACTTCGCTGCATAATTGTTTAGAAAGTTTTTTTAATATTTCAGCAATGATTATTTTGCAATAATACAGTTAATATCTAAAATATTTTTTGTACTTGACAGTTTATTTAATTTACAATGATATTGTTAAATTATAATTACAAAAGTATGTTTATAAAAGAAAAAATTAGAAAAATAAATGTAGCGCGTCTTTATATCGAACCCGGGCCCACTTGACAATAAGGAAATGCCAAACTGATCTCCAGTCAACGGTGCAAGTTCCTTATTAGCAAGGTTGGTCCTCTCTTTGCCAGGCTCGTTTCGCAAATTTCTGATACTTCTCACCCAGTTTCATGGTTTGAAATTTCCCTTTTACATTTACTGCTTGTCTGAGACTCATTAATATTAATTACAAAGGAAATATAAAAAGTAAAGTGTCTGCTTCTTAGAAAGTGAACATTTTCTTACAATTCACATGTACATAATCAAAATAACAACAAAAAATCATAAATTTTAGCTAACCTTACAAATTTAAAATTACAATACAGCACAGTGGACTTAAGGACGCGTAAAAATATTAACCTTAAGAAGATAAACCTAAAAAATTAGCTTTAACTTTAAAAAATATATATATTATTATGGTAAAATGTTTATTATTTCACGAGAATCAAATACCCAACAATAATTAATTAAATGTTCGAAAAAACAAAAAATTAAGTCCTAATATAAAGTCTTATCTAAAGCTTTGTCTTTCTGTAAAATTTATTTATCCAGATTAACGCCCTTGTATTGTACCAGATATTTTTTTTTTACAATTTTAAATCTATTCTTCTCAATTAACACTTAAAAAAAAATAATCTTGTTTTACTATTCTGTGAAAACTTTGCTTTCCGCTCATTTTATCTTGCGCAGTTTTGTAATATTTCATTCAATTTACTCCCTCCACATTTAATTAGTTTTTCGATAATTATCAAATTATCTTTCATTCTGAAGTAATCATTCATTATTCCCAAAAGGGACTGGATTTTTCCTTCAAAATTACCTAATTAGGATCATTAATTGACGCTACTAAGTTTGTTTGGAGCATGTGCCAAGAGGAATAAATTTAGAATATTAAAATTGTGTGTCAATAATTGAATTCTTTTTTTTTTATCTTATCTCTTAGGAATGCTATTCAATTTATGATATAATATTTGTTTGTACAGATGATATGCAACGTATCTAAATATTATTATGACTAAATATCTTTATTTAATTAATGCCTTTTGCACTCAGTGGAAAAGAATAAGGGAAGGATTTGTACCTCAATTCTATACCAGCATTTAATTTTTAATTAATTAAAATATGGAACTATTGAAGTATAATGCTATTTGCTAATTATTTATCAGATTATGCCCATTATTTTATTAAACTGTAATTTTAGTAATATCATGCTTTTCCTTTTAATTAAAGAATAGAACGAAGATACAATATTCACGTTATACCTTTTGGCATGCATCATTTTTCTGTAAAAACTGAAATTAAAATTGACAAACCCTTTTCTGGATTTGAAATAAACTTTTAATAACAGATTGATCAAAAATATCTCTTTATAGGTGTTTAAAATTAATGTAAACAGAAAAATTAGGTTATAGGAAGAATAGTTGGACAATTCCACGCAATAAATATCAAGAACATTTTAATTATTTTGTTGCATTTTTATACATTATTAAAGTACATTTAATAAAAGATTTGTCACAAATACCTATTTATAGCTATTTTAAGTTAATGTGAACAGAAAGTATAAATTATAGAAAGCATTGTTGGATAATTCTAGCCACAATAGATTTCAATTCCATTTTTCCTATTTTATTACATTTGTGTGTATTTTTAAGTGCATTTAATATCAGATTTATCAAAGATACCTGTTTATAACTACTTCAAATTAATATAAACATAAATTGTAAATTTTAGTAAAAATGGTTGGAAAAGTCCAACTACAATAGATATCGATTCAATTTTAACTATTTCATTTCCTTTTTATACATTTATATACATGTTTGTTTTATCACGATGCAAAATCACTGAAATACTGTTGCATAAAATGTTAAGATTTTTTTTTCAAAAACTGATACTATGCTAGTAAGTACATAAAAATTTCTTCTGGCTCTCTTAAAAATCGTATGATCTGAAAAATGCTACAAATTCCATTGTAACTGATTGAGAAACATGTATTACACATGTATGATTTCTATTTTAGTGCTATTACAAAGTTTCATATATACATAATCTGTTCTTCACCATTGTCTTTATTTATGTCATATCGAATATACGGTGTAGATATACAGTTGAGTTTTGACTTCATCCCATTAAGTTTGCATTTCACTCAACTCAACTGAAATCCCCTCATTAATTTAAAGGCTATCGGTGTTTGATGTTCGGGTATATTTAAAATATATCGCCTGGAAATAAATACTTTTAACTTCTATATTTTGTTTACACTTCTTAAAAAATGTCTCATTTTTTCTTAGTTTTCAAAATTTTTCTAAAATATATAGTAAATTTTATATGAAGCGTTAAAATTTTACTCACAGTACCTGGGCTCTTAAAGCACACTAAAAAAATCTGCTTCTGGCATCTAGAAGACAAATTGTCACTCTAGAAAAAATAGTTCTATGTCATCCTTATAAATTCTAGTTCCCTTTGCTAGCGTGTTCTAAATTATATTCTGATTCAGTAGACCAGAATTTTTTTGTTCCCAGAACTAGAATAAAACGAGTTTCGAGCTAGATTTTCAAAATGGCTAAATTTCATAACAATAACTTCTGGTTTCATAAATCAGAATTTCTAGTTCATTGACTTTCTAAGATAGGTGTTAGAACTAGAATTTAAAGACACATTAACTACAAAATATAATATCCGGAAGCAGAAAGCATGGTCATAAGTGGAAATGTTAAAAATTAAAACTGTTAAAAATTCGATTTGACAAATTTTTTTGAAAATTATCTATTTGTTATTTATTGCCTTTAAAAAATCGATTATTTTACAACTTATTGTTACTAAAGAAAGATTTCTGTTTAATTCTTGAAACATTATTGAAATAAATTTATATAAAAATAATATCCTGTTCTATACAATATTTTTTGTATTCTTTAAACTATAGAGAGACTGGATGAAATTAATTTATCTCCTTTAATATACGTATTATGTGTTCTATGTCACTGATGATTTTTTCAGATACACAAAAATTAGAAAAAGAGAGGTAGATAAATAGAGAATTCAACATTAACTAATTCTATTTTATGTGTTTTAATAGCACGATAAAGTTTACTATAAATATATATATATATATAAATTTCTTTGTAATACAATAAACACACGTTGATTCAGACAACTTGGAACACAGTCATATGGTACTTTTTTGTTATAAAAGTCTCTATAAATTCAATTACGACAAAATTAAAGTTATGATCTCGCCCAGATCATCCCGAAATTTGTATATATATGATATGAATACACTCCAAACACTGTTATGTGCCACGTCATTATATACGTATCATTTACCTCTTTCGTGCCACATATGTTACATATATAACTATATTCATATTTGTCCTATATATACATATGTACACACACACACACACGTGAAGTGTTCAGAAGTCAATCCAATAAACTCCATCAATTAAAAATGCTTATTTTAAACATTTATAGTTATTTATCTATTAAAAAGCTGCTATTTTTTTCACCACAATTTGATTATACATTGATTAAAATTGATTATTGATTGATGCAAAAAAATTTAAGCCTTTCCATCAAATAGTTTTTTAAAATCTTGGTGTTAGTCGTCAAAAATCAAGTTTTGAGAAAACGCGACTTAAAGTTGAAATTATATGGGTGCGGCTATGAAAATGTTGATACATAAATGCTTATAACTCCGTTAAAAATGCAAGTATTTTTATGCGGTTTTTTGTATTGAGTTAAGAATTAATTGAATAATCAAACTAGATTATTAAAAAATTGATTTTTTGAAAAGTTTTCAACCCTTGAGCCCCCTTAAAACATTCTATTCAATTTTGAATAATATTGTAATAATATGTGGTGTTACAAAATTTAATACTGAAAATTAAATAGCATATTTTTTTAAAATCTTACAGAACAGCCTATTCTACTAAACTCAACGTTTTTTAAAAAAATTAATTTTTAAAAAATCCTAGTACTTTTATTATTTACAAACGTTCAGAAACTAGTACAATAGCTGTTATACTCTTATGTATAAATATATGAATACAAAATTTATTACGATTGTGTACATTAAATTCAGTGAAGAGGAAATAATATGACTCCATTTTAAATGTGATGGAATCATCATGGTAAAATATTATTATCTATCATGGGATATCACGGAATTAATTTCATATGATAGGATTTAACATAATGAAGTAAACCTTTATTAATATATTTTTTCGATTTTGATTCGATTTTCATGATTCTTTAAATGACTAAAAAAATGCTGCTTTTATTATATGTATATTAACTTTCAAACTGTAACTATATTCACTTTAAAATCTTAAAAAACAGGATCTGAGAAATGCAGTAGCATAATATAAGCACTTGTTTATGGAGCTTGCAGTAGATATATATGACAGAAATTCTAGAAAGTCCTGCGTTTATTTGAAAATATTTAACTGATGTTTATTTTAATACGGTTAAATTAACTAATACTTATAACATTATCTTATTCGAGGGCTTAAACAAGGTCTCTGATTTAAAAAATGTAAATGAATTAAAGTTCTATACTTTTTGTTAGCTTTAAATAATCTGTTATTTTGCAAAATGTATTATCACATTTAGGACAATGAACATTCCATTTTTGATTGCAGTAAATGCGACAAAAATTACCTAAATGCGACGGTTATATATTCTCGTTTTATATTGCAAAAAACTCTTACATTAATAAAAAACCAGTTAGTTTTTAACTAAAGATAAAGTATTAAGTAATTTGGTGCTTAGTTAAATAAATATTTATGCAAGAAAATGCCAAATACACTCTAAATTTAACAAAAGTATGATGAATATCGTCTCATTTAGGCACAATAATCTTACACATTACAATTTTAATAGTATGTCTTGACAATCTATTCTCAATTTATCGTCTTCGCATTTTTTCGGACTCTCGAAACATTCGTTCTGATGAAAGGTATATAAAATTTTTCGAATTGTTTTGTTCTAAGGAATGGATGTAAAAGGCAATAAAATAACACACATTTTGCATATTGAACGAAGTCGACCGGATTATTAGTTGCCGAGATATTTGTAATCCTGTTTTCCACATTCTTCGATTTTTCATGACCCTGTATTTCATTCAAATTTCAATTCAGAGGCATATTTTAATTGGAAATGAGACGCTTAATCCGACTCATTTAATTGTTAGTTAATAGAATTATTATTTTTGGAGTTATAAGGATGTTTCTTTAACGCAGTTTGGTACTATTTGAGTAATTTGGCGTTTTATATAATTTGTCGAAATTGGTACATCAGCAGTTCTTTAATATAGCATTACTATGTATATTAACAATATTTAAATTTTGTTTATGAATTGCAATGCATTGTATAAATAGTTTTCACATGTTTTATTTTCATATACATATCCATGATGGGTAAGTATTACGGTGACCCCAACGACTAGTTTAAAACTTAAATTAAGAGGAAGTCGATTTGGGAATCAGTAATTTGCTGTAAGAATTATGGGTTTAACCCTTCACTGCACAGTGTGCCACTTCTGACACATACTTACAAAACACTAGAATTTTCATTACGTGCCATGAATTTGGCCAATATGATCGCTGTAACTGATCAACAACAAGGAAAAAATAGAATGACAGTTATTTTGCCTTGTCAGATGCCTGCATTTGGAAAAAACTAGAATTTGTTCACTGGAACCGCCCCCCCCCCCAAAAAAAAAATCGATCAAGCTATTAAGGAAAAATTAACTTTTATTATTTTTACTGAGTATTTAAAAATATTAACAGAAAACAAGTTCCAGAGTGTTAACCAGATAAGTTTAATTAATTTAAGCCTGTTTAATTGCAAAATGTATCAAAACAGAATTTTAAAACCCTGATTGTGTATATAGGGCACACGCCATAAAATATTAAATTTTAGCTGAAAATTTAAAAATTATTTTTTTTCACGTTTTGCCTATAATTAGACCTATATACATTCAAACCTCGTTAACATGAGCACTCTGAATGTGAATTACTTTTAACATGAATTGTTTTCACAGTCCCCTATAAAAACAAATACAAAGATTTGATACTGATAACATGAATTACTGATTTTCCTTGAGTTTTATGTTAACGAAGTTTGACTGTATATATTCCAAATGTTTTTGTTTCATAGAAATAAAAATAATCGTTCAGTAAAAGATTAATATTCAGTACGATTCTGCTTCTTAACTCCTTGAGGTGCGCCGTAATATTATTTATTGCAAAACGCAAGCCTCCATAAACATTTATTTTAGAACTTTAATTTTTCTCTTTTAATTTTGGCAACAGCCATTTTTATTGTTTTCAGTATTAGAATGTTTTTACGATGTTAAGAAGAAGCGGGCTTTTTTTACCCTTCTAGAAAAATTAAAACATGATTGTTAAAATGGAAACGATAAGCAAATTTTTTGTAAATATTGTAAATATAACTGTTATGTAAGTTTTTAGTATCACATAAATAATTAGAAAAAAGGATGAAGCTATAGATTATTTAACAAAGTTTGACTTTATTGCTTTAATGAGACGTCGTAACAGTGTTCTGATTTATCCTGAAGGTAATAACCTTGGACTGGTAAGTATTTTTTACTTACCTTTTTTATTAGTTTATATTCTGTTTTATTATTGAGTACAACATTATTTATAGGACTTTATTTTGGATTGTCCGATGTCACATTGGCACTAGAATTTTCGATATTTTATTTATTTTTTATTTTTTATTATTTTTTTATTTTTTGCTTTTTATGGCGCATTTGACAAAAGTGCTTACATACTTTCAGATAAATTTTCTCGTAAATCCGGGTTTTATTCAACCATTTTTAAATTTTAGGGAAATAAATGCTTTGCCCCTGAAAAAATTAAATGACACAGATTATAATGTAAAATAAAATAACTTCAAATATTTAAAAATATTTTTTTTTTATACTTGAAGAATAATTGAATTTTATGTTTTAAAGAATTTAATTTAACTTAAAAAAAAGACTGTTTTTAAAATACGCTGTTTGAAGTTTAAAAAAATGCTTTAAAAAAAAGAATATTTTCCTTTGTTTACATGCATATATCTCTCACATAGAAACTTGTAAAAAAAATATATATATACCAGAATACGATTTGTATGTTTTTAATTAGCAAACGGAATTTTCGTTTACTGAATTATAAGAATTATTAGCAAAAAAATCCTTTAAAGGATAATGTTATGTTGATTATATTCTCTTATGCAAACAAAAGCGAATAGAACCAGAAAATTATTCAGTTTACAATTTTAAATAACAAATTATTTCCTGTTGTTTTAACTACTATTTAATTGTTTAAATATTGAATAAACATTTTTAGCTGTTTTAAACATAAACATTGTATTAAAAATAGCAGTAAAAATACTTTATGAATAACTGAGTTATTACGAGATAATATTGAATGATATTTTTGTTAAATTAGAAAATATGAGTAAATAAGATACTTTATTTCTATTATTTTGTTTCAGAAATCCGTATAAAATAAATACTAATATTTAAGAATAACAAACAAACTGTTCAGTAAAACTATCCCAGATTTTAGATTACGCATAAAACAAAAGATAATTTTTTTCTATGTTTGAAAGAATACAAAAGAAAACAAGTATTAAGTATTTTGTCGTTGAGTGAAACTGGATAATAATGCAAAGAAAATAAGATGGAGATGAGTTTTTCCCAAAAAATAAAAATAAAAATAAATAAATAAATAAGTTTTCAGAAAGTAAATACAAATATATATCTATACATTACACTGCTTTTATTTTTTTATATTATTAGAAATATTCAGAAAATCTTCTCCTTTAATAGGGAATTTGCTATTAAAAAATCATCATACAGTATCTGAATAGATTTTAATTATTTAATGAAAAGAGCAAATGTGAATGTAAATAATAATCGTATCTCGATTTTTGAAATAATTTTGAACACTTTATATTTTTTAATCAATCCAAATTACCCGTTATTATGTTTATCTTCAAATGACAATAGGACCATATATGCTACTATATGTGATGCAGTTTTTCTTCTTCCGATATCCCTAATTCTTACCAGAAATTTCGAACCGTAATTTTTGATTTATTAAATACTATACACTGCGTGATTAAATAAGAGAAAAAAAATATTCAGAATTTCAAGTATGAATTTATGATTTTTTCGAACTTATAGCTTACACTGTAAAAAAAGGGGTCGATCTACTAAAAAAACTTTAGTGATCCTTGTAATTACTAAAAAAATTTTAGTAATCTTAGTCGGTTACAAGAAAATTTGTAAGAATTACTAGAAAAAAAGTTAGCAACGAAGGGAGTTAATAATTTTATATTTTTAATAACTATTACTAAAACTCACTTGGTGCGGCCTTGATAGCATAGTGGTTATAGTAACGGACTCCTGACTAAAATGTCCCGGGTTCGATACTGGCCACCGCCAAATACACCCCGAATGTATGTACTGTAAGTAGTCGTTAGTAAAGGGATTATGAAAATCCTCTCGGAGCATTTAGCAATGTTTGGTGCTGCCATCTATTGCAGTTTTGCCGAAAATCTTACGCTTCAGAAGTCTGGATGCAGCTCAAAGGAACCTCCTGCCCTTCAGGAGCACGTAATGGTTATTAAAAATAATTTTGGAGCTATTACAAAAAATTTGCTTGGTGGCTCATACTAAAAATTTTTAAGTTAGTTATACAAGAAATTCTTTTGTTCAGTTTACAAAAGAAATGCTTGTTTCACTTGCAAAAAAAAGTTTGTAATGGTTACTAAAAAATTCTGTGGAATACAAATTTACTAAAAAATTTTTAGTAACCTCTTGAATTTTTTTTTTTTTTACAGTGTACATGAAACCACGTCTATGATATGTGTAAAGAAAAAACTAATGCTGCAATTAGCAATTGAGAAATATACCTAACAATAATTTCTTCTGCATCTGTATTAAAAAAAGAAAGTTTTTTGTGTATGTATGGTATGGCAGTTTTTTTTTGCCATGGGTAGTGAAATAAATTGAAAAGTGAGTTGCAATATATCAATGTTTTATTAATTAGTCAATCTGTTATCTAAAAACTGTAATAAATCAGCTAATATTTTTGCCACTTTTGAGGCGTTAATTTTCCTCAAATGCATTTCATGTAATAAAATTTTTTAAATAACTTTAAAAACGCCCGAATAGATAAACTACGAGCAGATTAATTTTGGTAGCTACCAAAACTATTTTTCTCATAGTTTACAAATTCGACCATTTTTAGCGATGTTTTAAAATTTATATTATTCTGCACCAAGTTGCATATTAATAATTTTTTTCATACAATACATCGTTTTACCAAAAGTCGATGGTGTAAGGAGATCACTTCTGTGCATGCCTAAAAAATCCTCGCCAATTCCAACACTTGATGATGTCTTTATGTGATTTCAATGACTGCTAGAAACATGACATTTTTTTAAATGTTAAGAATACTATTATTTAATAATTCAAGAGCTTTTTTGCATTTTTTTAATTTATAAACAGTGGAAACAAAACTAGATAAATATTTTATCGTTTTTTTAGGTCTATGCATATTTGGGCATATTTTTGTTTCAAAAAATTTAACTGGCAAGTATATGCTGCCGAAATAAGTAGACCCCATCAATAGGTTTGGTTGAAAAGATTTTCGTCTTAAAAAATAAAATCACACTACTTTGAGTTTCATTTGAAAAAAGAGACTGAGGCGGGCTTGTAACAATCTCATGTGCACTGCCTCACACAGTGAACTGCCAAATTTATATGTAATATTTCAAAAAAGTTTTTTTTTATTGCAAAATCATTGACGTCAATGATGGAAGACAATTACACACCACCACGAAATCCTTTCTGGAAAAGTCTAAATGCAACACGGATGCATCTTAACGGATGCATCTAACATGCATCATAAGTACATTTAATTGTCTTTTCATGTGTTCGAACAACTTCGGAAGAAACAGCTGATTTGTAGGACAAATGTGTTATTTTAATCTTTATTAATAAAAAAATAGTAATAGTTTGTATGTCTTAAAACTTCTGTCCCTTCTGGCGAAGACACTCGGCAGCTAATGCTGTTTTTATGGGGAGGTAATTTTCTAATATCGCGTTTGGATTTCGAAATTTTTGAATATTTTTGTTTCGTTGAATAGCTGTAGTTCCTCTCACCATCAATCCTTTTTTACTTTTTTAATTTTGGGCGAAGGTATTTTTTATAAGATTACTTTCACTTTCGGGATTGGTTTTGAAAGTGAAAGTAACTTTATCAAAATATATCTGCAATTAAATTCGAAAAAGTAAAAATGGAGCAATGGTGAGAGGTTCCTTAGCTATCCAACGAAAAAATATATTTAAAAAAAGTCGAAATGCAAACGAAATATAAGAAAACAACTTCCCCATAGCATTTGCTCGCGAGCGTCAACGTCAGCAATAACTGGAGCCTTAATGTGTATTTGATTTTGTGGATATGGAGTACAATTAAATATAAAAATTTGTAAATGTTGATAAGGATGAATTAAAATATATCCTTTGATGTCCCATACAAATACTATTATGCCATTTTATCACAGAATTAACCGAGCATATAGAAATTATTTTTAAAATACCTCTGTTATTATTACTCTTATAAACGAAAATCCACTTTTAAATTTTTCATAAGACAAATTTATTTTTAAGCCACTCATAGACTTGAAATTCATTTTAATGTCCTAAAACTATTTTTAACAGTGTATAAAGCACGAGAATCTGTCTTTATTTTGTAACATATTGCAGTATCTTGTGAAAGCTAAATTAAAACAATTAATAACGATTGGACAAAATATTATTTTAAATACGTTTTCGACATGTTTGTGTGGTATTCCTTAAGACGGGAATATGCAATTTTTCCATGTATAACAGCTCAATTTTTGGAAGTTTCTACCATCTAGTTTATTTTCTGAAATACTTTAAACAGTTATTACTAAACGAACTGCTTTTTAAATACAAAAGGCAATAATGTGTCATATTTTTGATGAAAGGCAAAAAAGGTCTATTTTGAGACGAATGTCAAGAAGAAAGTTATTTTTTATACAAACGATAACTATGGTGCAACATACTTCTGAAACTATAATTATTTAAATCTGGAACTATTATTTAGTAAAATGAAGCTTGTTGGTTCACAGTACTTATTTGATTTTAATTATTGAAGTAAAATTTAGGAATTTAAAACATGTTTCTTGAACAGTTAAATATATTCTGAAAGTTCTCGACGATAATGACCCATAATCACTTTTATTTCTACTATTGTTAGCATTTTTTTTCATTCAAACACATATCCTTTTATGGTGTCAATATTCTGCCATTTTGAATTATTCCTTCAATTCATAAATATTTCTTCAGAATTCATTTTTAAATAATTTGAATACTTATTTATCGTTTTAAATGTTGTATTTTACGATTCTCTAGACGTTGAAAAAATTCGATAACTTAAACGCTAATGGGCCATTCCATGAAAATAGGTAAATTGATAGTCATTTTAAAAAGTTTGTGTAAATAAATATGTTTGGTATTTTCTGAATGGCAACATGTCAAATTTTATGTTTTGAGTAAGAATTTAAAGTTTGTCTTTTGTGGATTGGCAACACAACAGTTTAAAGATGGCGTGCATGTGCAAGTAAATATGTTGAGTTTTATTATGCATTTTGAGTGAGTTTTTTTAAGAAAGAAAATCCAATGAAACTTTTGAAATCAACATTTTAGGTAAGTCTAATATTCATTCTTTTTATTACACTAAACTTAAAAATCTAGGATAATTTCAAATAATTATTACAGCACACACAAAAAGCTTTGTTTCTGTGTCCCACACGTGACACAAAAGATGAATTTTTTAAATTAGGAGAAAAACGGAACTCATTTATTTTGTTTAATTAGCATTTCTAAAGCAGTTTAGTGTAGTACAATTATCCTATGCTAGTTAAAAATTTGGGCCAAATTTTTATTTGGAGAAAAATATAAAAACAAAATTGTCCTGCACGTGACACCTTATGAGCAAGACGATTATTTTTGTTTTCTGAATGCTAAATAGAGATTTATTATAGCATAGGTTTAACAGTTTAATGATTATTTTGTCCTAAGAACATATTCTATGTAACTTAAACGAAATTAAGATTTTTTTTAAAAACATTTTTTATGATAGTTCCATTTTTTTCTTTTTTTTATGTGATGCTAATATTTTTTATTTCTAGTTTTTTATAAATTTATTTTAATAAAATTTGAACACTTTGATGGTTATTTTTATTATAAGAACATATTGTTTTCTAGTAAGAATTGATCTACTTAATTTATAGGGTTTTTTCTATATAATAATAAGAGTCATGTGCTTAAGAACTTGTTATTATTCTGCAGAAAATAAATAATAAAACTGCTTATTTATATTCTGTTTTTCTAAGTTAAAATAGAATTTTAAAGTTCAATGTTTCTATGAAATTAAGTAAATTTAGACAAAAGCATTTATAATTGATAAAGTTTGTTATTTATTTAGCAGAAATGGAAAGATCTAAGTCTACTAGTGCTAGAAGAATGAAAAAGATAAGGGAGAAAATGTTTCTATGAATCCTCCAGGAGCAATTATATTAAACATCTCTTTAGAAACAGCAACTTCTTTTAAGATGGGTGAATGGGTAGTTGTAAAAAATGATGGCATTAATTATCCTGGTAAAATTATTACAAGCACCAATCATGATAGTATTGAAGTGTCTGTCATAATAAAGAGTGGTAAATTCTACAAGTGACCACAGTATCCAGATAAAATTCTATATTCATTTAAAGATGCGGTAAAGAAAATATCAACTTCTACTGTAACAAAAAATAGAGGTTGTTTCAAATTTATGGAAAACTTTTGAGTTTCTGTTTATACATTTACTTTATTTTATGTTTAAAAATGTCAATTTGAACATTTATTTTGTACAAAAAAAGTTAAAATAAATATTTTTGTATTGTAAAATGTATAATATGTATTTTCTTTTTTGTATTCCTTTATTTTCTGATTTTTGAAAAGGTTACTTGAATGATATTTGCAAATGTCCCACACGTGACAACCGTGTCCCGCACGTGACACTATACGTTATATTTTTTTTAGCAGTTTAAAAATGCATTTTTCAAAAAATGATGTTTATTTCATGAACATTAGACCTTTAGCTTCTAATATATATTTTTTCTTTTGAAATTGCAAAACTAGTAGAGCAGAAATGTTAGCTGGATCATAGAGCAAATTACAAGTGGTTGATTTCAGATGTCCTGCACGTGACGCATTCAAATTAATTGATAACTAAATCATAAAACCATTTAGGAAAAATCTTTCCTTGCCTGAGATATTGTTATACCAAATATAAGATTACAAAAATATGTTTATTCCTGTTTCTGAAGAGTTTTAAGCCCTGTAACACAATTTTGGTGGAGTTATGGTGTCTGATTGTCCCGCACTTGACAGTGGAATGGCCCTAATCTGATAAAAGGCAAAAAACTCGAGATTTTCAAGACGCAGTGCATTGTAAAAATACTTATTTTTTCCCAAACAGTTTTACTTTGGAAAATGAACCCAAGAGGTTTGATTATAAGTTGTACAAAAATTTGGCAATCTATTTACATTAGAATATGTAGAGACAATACGGTTTCATGTTGTGCGGAAGGAAAATCCCGCAAAAGACAATGCAAAGAGATAGGATGGTTAACATTTAAAAATTCAATCTTGATTTAAGTTACGTTTCAACAAGATCATCAGCTTTAACTATCCAAAAAATTAATTTAGTAATAATATATAAGGTTACGTGGAATAACTGGTCCATAATTTTACAATGTGGCTATGTACTTTCTGACAATCCACCTTCTAAAATGTAAAGTTGATTTGTATTAAAGTTTAAACATCTGTAAATGTGTTCAGTTAGGTTAACTCTGTTAGACAGAAAATTTCAATATTACATTTTAATGTATAATATGTATATGCGTATGTGATTTTTATTTCTCCGTGAGTTCAGATGCCTTATAAGAATGCGATAACTCAACCATATGCGTTTATGAGACGAGATCCACATACAGTCGGGTTTTTTAGGGAAGGTATTATCCTGGTTAAGAAAGTTTAAGCAACATAAAAAAAATTGAATAAAGCAGATCATGTAAACTATGCATCAACTAAAGATCTTTGTAAGGGAAATCTAAAATTATTAGATTTTTTATACAAAAAACATAGAAATTACGTAAATACTTATGAACTTCAGTTTAGGTAATATGTAATGATATTATGTATGTATTTTAGGAAAACAAATAACAAGAAAAATCTATAAACAAAAAGCTATGTAAGTACTTAAGTGCCTCATTCTTTTTTTTTTATTATTTACTTCAATATTAGTATGTTATGCTTAATTAACCCTTGAAGAATGAAACCATGTATTTTTTTTTAACCAAATCATTTTTTTATTTGTTTTGATAATTTTATAATTATGTCACTATGTCTTATGTACACATCTTCATCTCTGTCATATAATTTCAAAGTTTAACTATCCCCCTTAAAAAACTTTAATATCACCCAATAGGATTTTTTTAATTTTTATTATGTAATTTTAATATACAGCAAAATATAAAATGATGAACATAAAAAATGACATCCCAAGATAAAATACCTTTCATACATTTTCAGAAATAATTAAGATACATTTTTCAAACTAATTTATTTGGATTTATTGAAAAAAAGACTTGAAAACGCGTGAAAACTATGAAAAAAATTGTAAGTGTAATATCGCCTGTCCCATAAATATAGACAATGTCTGACTTTATTTAGAAATATTATTAAAAAAATTTTTTGTTGAGCAGATGGTTACTCTTTCACATTTCTTGAATGTATGTATCGTCCGCTGTTTTGACTTTTATTGGTTTTGAAACAAATTTCGGCTTATTTTCGACTGACTAATCGATCTTTTAATAAATTCGAAGGTCTAGAATTAAAGAGATTTCGAAAGAGGCGATCATAAAAGTTTTGGATTTAAAACTTAAAGGCAAAAATCATAAAGTGGCATTCAAGCTTTTAAAGAGATCTTTAAAAAAAAATTTTACAGAATTTTTCATAAAGGCTACAAGTGGTGAAATTAGAAAAAAATACATTCATGCGCGATGACAGAATCATTCTAAGCTTGGTATCTGGAAAAACGTATTCAGTTGCGAAAAATTGAATACAAATTTGAATGTTGAAGAAACCATACTTAAAAAACACCGCAAAATTATACAAAAAAGGTAAGACAATTACATTTGATAGTGAGAAACGGCTGATAACAATTTTTGGTAACGAGAAAAGGTAGAATATGAATAGACCAGATGGATATAAATTTTACTGGAATGATTTAAGAAGCGAACCAAGAAGTGTTTTCTGTAGACAGCAAGGTAAAAGATCAGTATGTCATGGGGTTATTTTGAATTTAACGGAAAAACAATTTTGGCATTTACAGCAAGAAAATGAACTCCCAAGACTATTAGCAAATCTTAGAGGACCATTTTATTCCAATATAGGATTTTCTGCGAGGATCAATCTGTATACTTCAACAAAAAATTTTGCCTACACATGTGTTTAACTCGATATAGATGTGGTTTAATATGAATAATATGAATGTCATTGTCTGTACATTACTTAGTTCGGAATTAAATCGATTGGAGAACGTATGGGGACATTTAGTACAAAAAGTGTATAAAAATGGACGCCAATATTTTTTAATCGTTGACCTTACAACAGCGGTGAAGCACACAAGGTAAGAGCTGTCCACAAAATTTATGCAAAATTTTCACTTATAAGCTATATATTTGAGAAAATTAAAGTTAATGGAAATGCGATTAAAGTTAATATTTGTAACTATGTTCCTGAACCCCTCAAATAAACCATAAAACAAATACTGTCTATAATTATGGTACTCCTTATTTTCTGTTTTCTAAATAAAATTACCATTTGTTGTGTTTTCTAATACAAATTAATTCTAAATTGTGCTTCATGTAATGTTTGTAATTAGACACATTTGAAAAAATTTCACTCTGTTTTTATTTTTACCATGAATTGTATTTTATGCTTTAGTCTATATTTTGGACCACACCGAATAATTTTAATTGCATAACTTTCCTGGTTGTAAGCAAAAAAACAATGGACAAATTAATTTCTCGTAGTAAGAGGAACTAAAATATATATTTATAACTGTTAGGATAACTGGATCCACATGGTCCAGTTACCCCTGATTCATGCCCCAGCTACCCCATTCTTGAAAAAATCATGGAATAACTGGGACGCGGGCTTTACATTTGAAACATGGAGTAAATATATATAGATACCTAATAATATTAATAATATCAATATATATATATATATGCCTAATCTATTAAAAAGTTGTTGTTTAAAAAGTACTTACAGTTTTTTAATAAAAAGCCAAGGACGTTCAACCAAATCAACTTTTTTTTTTCTTAAAGAGGCCAAAATTTTTGACAACCTGTCAGAAAAAAGTCACAGTTATGATAGAGTTGACACACGTTGTTTTGAGAAGTAGAGATTGGGGTGCATTGTTCACAAAAGCTATATGTTTAAAACCATCAACAGTTTTTTTTTATAAAATAGCCTATGGCACGGTAACTTCGATGGTCCAGTTACCCCAGATAACCTTAGATTATTTTAGTTTTTGAAATTAGCACATTTTTGAAATTTTAAAATTGATGTCTTGATTATAATATACAAGATGCACTGTATAAGAAACCACTGTAACTCTATGCAATTGGATTATTCATTAATGTCGCTAAATATGTCTAAAACAACAGAGTTATTGTATACAGTAGTGCTAGTTTATTACTTTTAATTATTTAAAAAATTTCGTTAATAATTATGTAAAAGTTAAATAATCATAAACATGAAATAATGAAAAGAAATGTCACATTAGATACTATATTGCACTGAAGAAAAATTGGGAATGGAAAAGGTTAAAACTTAATTTAGTGTTTTTTGTTTTCAAAACTAAACATTTTATTTTATTTATAATAAATAATAAAAATTATAAAAAAATAAATATGTGGTATAAATATATGAATATTTATTATAAAACAGCTTTGATATTGAAGAAAATCGGCTTATTTTACACGAAATCCTTTTATTTACACAAATTTGGCTTTTATAAGAATTTAATGAATATATTTTCTCATATATATCTATTCAAATGTATACATTCAGTCAAGATTAAAGAAAAAGAATCTCGCATTTTATACTTAATAAGAATCTCGGCCGAAAATTTTCCTATAAACATCAAATACTCTGGTATTTATTATGTCACTTACTAAATCCCCAATTCCCATTTGTTGTCATTTCGTATATCCAGCTTTATTGTATTTTGTCCCTTTAGAATCTTTTCATTTCGTTTTGGTTGCTAAAATGGCGTCTAAGATTTATATTTAGCTTATTTACGTTAACCTAAGACATAAATCCCAGATTTTCTATACTTTGAGGTATTATGTACTTTTATATCACGGAAAGAAATATTTAATTTATATTTTAGTTAGTTAAAGAGATTTAATCATATTGTTCAATATAAGATGTAATCCGGTATGTGTAGAAAGAGGTTGTTTACAACTTTATTTTGAGCAGAGAGAAAACAATGAGAAAGGAAATTATTTGTGAACATCATAACAAATTAAAAGAAAATTATCATTAGAATTATTATTTTACTATAGATATTTTACTTGAAATTGATTTATCACATAATCGTATTCATTTTAGCGAAAGTTTTATAAAAATTTATTAGAAGAAATGTTATACTTTTATGTACTTTTATGATATTTTACACAAATAAAATATTATTTACTTATATTACCTGACCAATATATATATATATATATATATATATATATATATATATATATATATATATATATATATATGTATATATTACCTAGCATTATAAATCTACAAATCTAAGTCTATTTTAGTCCTTTGATTATTGGTCATGATTCGCGACTATTTTTACATGAAACCATAATTTCTTTTTCGTTTTTGACAGATCTCTCTTGATATAATTTTAATACAATTACATAATAGACGTTTTCTTCAGATATTTTTTACTCCAAATAAGAATATCACTTCGGCACACTCACATAATGAATTCTGCAATAATCATAATGACTTCGGCAAAAGTTTTATAATATATATTAAATAATATACATATATAATATACATTAAATAGTATATATATATATATATATATATATATATATACAGGGTGTCCCTAAACAAATGGTTATACGCTAGGAGGTGATAGAACACATCAAGACAAGTAATAGTAAATGGGAAACCAAGGGCCCCAAACGTTTTCCAAAGAAGATAGCCGCCATTAAAGTTTGGGGTCCAAAATTTCAAATACACATAAAAAACGGAAAAATTGGTCGATTGATTTGCGGTTTTCACTAAAATTATTCTTTTTGTTGGTATTTTCTTGAAAATAAATTATAAAGATAAATTTCGAAAAATGCCGAATGAGGGCGCTTTAGACTTTGAAGTAATGAAAAACTATTTTTTTTCCGTGATTTTTTGCATCTCATTAAATGGTTTCATAAGCTTAGACTTAAACTTAAATTTTGAGCTCAAAATCTGAATAGTTGGAAGCGGTTAAGTAGCACAAACTTAACTGTGTTCAGAGGGTTTAAATTTCAAATGATTATAAAAAACGGAAAAATTGGTCGATTGATTTCCGGTTTTCACTAAAACTATTCTTTATGTCGGTATTTTATTAAAATTGAATTATAAAGATAAATTTCAAAAATGCCGATAGAGGGCGCTTTAGACTTTGGATTAACGAAATAATCCATCCTAATACTATTTTTTGCCGTTATTTTTTGCATCTCATTAAATGGTTTCATAGGCTTAGATTTAAACTTAAATTTTGAGTTCAAAATCTGAATAGTTGGAAGCGGTTAAGTAGCACAAATTTAACTGTGTTCAGAGGGTTCAAATTTCAAATGATAATAAAAAACGGAAAAATTGGTCGATTCGTTTGCGGTTTAAAAAAAAACTATTCTTTAAGTCAGTATCTTCTTGAAAATGAACTTTAAAGATAAATTTCAAAAAATTCTGTTAGAGGGCGCCTTAAACTTCATAGTAGCCAACAACAAATTTTAACCTTTATTTTTTGTATCTAATTAAATGCTTTCCAAAACTTGTTAAATGTTTTCGAAATCTTAGATTTAAACTTAAATTTTGAACTCAAATTCTGAATCGTTGGGAGGGGTTAAGAAGCGCAAACTGAAGTGTGTTCAGGAGTTGAAATATAACCCTCCCCCCCCCTCGAACACAGTTCACTTTTGCGCTAATTAAACACTGGCAACGACTCAGAATTTGATCTCAAAATATAAATCTAAGCATTTGAAAGCATTTAATGAGATTTTAAAAAAACGGTTAAAAATAGTTGTACGCTACTCCAATGTCTAAGGCGCCCTCTATTGGCATTTTGTGAAATTTATCTTTAAAATTTATTTTCATGAAAACACTGATTTAAAGAGTAGTTTTAGCAAAAACCGCAAAGGAATCGACTATTTTTTCCGTTTTTTTATAGTTTTCCGTTTCGTTTGAAATTTAAACCCTCTGAACACAGTTCAGTTTGTGCTACTTAACCACTCCCAACTATTCAGATTTTGAGCTCAAAATTTAAGTTTAAATCTAAAACTACGAAAACATTTAATGCGATGCAAAAAATAGTATTAGGATGGATTATTTCGTTAATCAAAGTCTAAAGCGCCCTCTATCGGCATTTCTTGAAATTTATCTTTATAATTCATTTTCAATAAAATAACAACATAAAGAATAGTTTTAGTGAAAACCGCAAATCAATCGACCAATTTTTCCGTTTTTTATAATCATTTGAAATTTAAACCCTCTGAACACAGTTAAGTTTGTGCTACTTAACCGCTTCCAACTATTCAGATTGTGAGCTCAAAATTTAAGTTTAAGTCTAAGCTTACGAAACCATTTAATGAGATGCAAAAAAATCACGGCAAAAAATAGTTTTTCATTACTTCAAAGTCTAAAGCGCCCTCTATCGGCATTTTTCGAAATTTATCTTTATAATTTATTTTCAAGAAAATACCAACATAAAGAATAATTTTAGTGAAAACCGCAAATCAATCGACCAATTTTTCCGTTTTTTATGTGTATTTGAAATTTTGGACCCCAAACTTTAATGGCGGCTATCTTCTTTGGAAAACGTTTGGGACCCTTGGTTTCCTATTTACTATTACTCGTCTTGATGTGTTCTATCACCCCCTAGGGTATATACCATTTGTTTACGGACACCCTGTATATATATATATAATAAATCTAAATATATCTTAGTCCTTTAATAACGGGTTAGGACTATATTCTTGTATTTTATTTAAGATCATTTGTGTCTAAATGAGACGAGATTTGCCATACTTTTGTCGCATTTAGGGTATATCTAACTTTATAGTAAATAAAACATATTTTATTAGGCAGCAAGTTACTGAATATCGTACCTACCGTTTAAACCAATTTTTTAATGTATAAATTTTATAATTATGGTACATATGTGGTAATACAATACCACAATAATCGATTGTCGCATGTAGGTTCTTTTTGTTGCATTTATGGCAGTTAAAACCTAATAAAGACGTTCGTATTGCTAAATGCCATAATGCATTTTATATAAGTGACAATTCATCTGAAAAAGTCAATTAAAATCCTATGAAGAGACAATCCTATGAGAAAATTACCACATAAAAAGTGTGAGCGGTCGGCGAAATAATTCGATTGAAATATGAATAAAAGGCTCGATTGACTCATAAAATACTTTTTTTAGCACTAAACTGTTTCTACTGTACTATTTCTAGTAAACTTTCCCTTTTTAAAACATTTCAAACAATTGCGCTAAAACTCCAAATGAAACAAAATTTTACTGTACCGACAGTTAACCCTTTCCGGCACGGGCGAAATCTGTACTAAAATGAGAAATTATTGACTGACACCGGAATTCACAAAGGAATTTTTTTAATATTTTGAATTCCTTAATTTAAGCTTTTATTGTAAAAGTAAAATTTTACTAAAATATTACTGGTGCCGATTGCAAGTTTGGAATTAAAATTAGGTATCCCAGACCGGGCACAGTGTGCCGGAAATGGTTAAACTGGAAATTATACATTAAACATTGAAAATTTTAGGAAAAGCAGCACTAATAGCATTTAAGAATTGGTTGCAATTACTTTTTCTAAAGTTTAAACTTATGAACTATAGTAAGCTCAAATAAAGCTTATAATTTATTGTGTATATCACGAAATATTTTTCTTAACTAATTTTATTCAAATTAATTTGTGGTGCTGTTTAAATGCAAATTTTTTGACAAAGTAGAACGATCTTATTTTAGCCGCAAAAAATGTTACTATTATATTTTCTAATATCTTCACGTTATTTTATAATATTTGAAATATCGACCATACAAATTTCAATGTATTTATTTTTTTACAGTCCATTTGAATATAAATTTTCTTAGGGTGCATTAATAATTCATAAGAAAGACAAAAATAACCGAAGCATGAATGTAAAGTGTCTAAGAGGAAATTCAAAATCAATAGCAATGGTTTCAAATTACATCCGTCTCATCTAAAATGTATAAATCTTATTAATACAACTTTGCATAAAAAAGATCTATTTTCACAATTTGTTTCGTATTAGAAATAAAAGAAGAAAATAGCGAAATTTGCATATTTTTTACATTAAATAAACATAGATTGCTCATTAAATTACCTGGTATAGCAAATAGATATCCCGAAAACTTTATGATATACATTTAAAAAATGAAAAATTACCTAAACAAAAATTATACTATTATAAATTCTTTGTATTCAATAAGAAACAGTAGAAGGCAATAATGAAGCAACGAAATACAAATATTATTTAAAATATTTTCAAGAAATAACCGTTTCGTTAAATTTACTGGTATAGCATATGAATATCATAAAAATATTTTTTATATTCATCATTTGTATTTTAAACATTTATACTATCATAATTTTTTTGTTATTTATTAAATAAAAGAAAGAAAGCAAAATAATAATATTTCTTCAAATATTTGAAGAAAAAAAACGCCTAACTATTATTGTCTATAGTAATTTTCTTCAAATAGTTTTATGTACGACATGTGGTCTTTAAAAAGTAATTACTATCACAAAATATTAAGTATTCAAAAAATTATAAAAGGCAGAATGAGAATAAAAATATTTTTAAAAATTGTTATAGAAAATCTTCCGACCATTAAATTTCACGTATGTTTAAAGTAAAATAAACAACCTAATATATCGATAATTAATTTATTTATAACTAAATTGCGTGAAAAAATAATATAAAAGTTTTATAATACTTAAAAATGTTCCAGATGTTAAAAACATACATGCCAAATCATGTCCAAAGACTTGATTATTGGGTAGTTAACATCAATAATATCTTTTTGACTTCTTAATCTATTTTTAATACTAAGAAAAATTATTATATTTCAACTTATTCTAGTAATAAAGAAATTGTGTATCAACGTACTCAGGTTGTCTTTATTTTAAATCTTAAAATATACAATACGTTTCAACATAATAAGAATTTTCTAAATGTATTTAAAGTTGAAGCTATTTACTTTAGATAATTTCTGAGAAATTATTATGGACATATATTTCTTCCCATCAAACTATTTCAGTCAAGATAGTCATTTTATTTTTTTAAATCATGAAATATTAATAGATTTTTCAATAAATATGAAAAAAATATATAAACTCAAAATTATGTTTAAATGTTTTGAGTCTCTAGTACAATTAGTAATTATGGTACAGTTTTAATTTCAGTAAAAATGTAATATCTCATAACGCTTTAAAATATACGAGTCGATACTTCTCTAATTCGACGAAGCAAAATATTTCAAAAAACTGACTGACTAATTTATAAAAGTCTAAAAAAGATAATTTTAATAATTAAACAATACTGAATAACCTTTAAAAATGAATAAAAAATACGAACAAGAAATTGTGTAAAAACATTAATTTTTGAAATTAAAAAAATCGTTTTATGTAAATGGCCGTTTGAAAACATGAAGTGTGATATTTCGTAAAATTTTGCAATGGGAAATATACATCTGAAGCTAAGCATCTTTCCAATCTCATCTATAAATATTTTAAAGATAAACTTAAAATAATATTTAAAAATGCATTTTTAATAAGATGTCGAACATTGTATCACTATCTCACTATACCACTACAGATAAAAATCATGCTTTAAACAGTAAAAATTAAGTCAAACAAAAACCTTAAAATCTTGATTAAAAATAAAAGTAAGTAGTCGTGTAAAATTAGATTATATTCTAAGACTCAATTTCTTTTTAAAGCAATTTATAATTGCGAAATACAATTTTTCTGCGCAATACCATTTAATTTTTCTAAAAAAATTAAATTTCTATTTAGAAATATTGATTATTTTGATTATCACAATGTTCAAAGCAGAATGAGGTTATTTGTAATAGTAATAAATTAATAAAGTATTTGAATTGTTTAGTTATTTATAAGAGTTTTAATTGTCTTTGCTTCATAGTTCTTCAATTAACTTTCACACGTAATACAAATTCATGAAAATATTGTATCTTAATTGTGTATTAAAAATAAGTGCGTAAATTTCTTTCTTTCTTTCTTTTTTCTTTTTTTTTGAGACTCTTAATTCTCTTTGAAAAAATTAAAACTACTGAAAAAAGTTTTTTTTTTTTTTTACCAATAAATTTTTTTAAACAAAGACTTAAAAGCATCATACGAAAAAGTAAATTTTCTTTCAATTACATGTTTTAAGAAAAGTAAGATGAAAAGCACTACCAGGAATATAATTATTTTTTGAATGAAGTAAAGAGAAAACGGAACGTTGATTTTCCAATCGTATTTCGCTGAATTAAAATTTAATAAAAAATCAAATAAACTGCTTTAGCTTTATTTTTCTTTTTAATGCCTACGTCTATTTTTTTTCTAATTACAACACATATAAAAATCCACAGATAAAATAAAGGGAGTGTTTTATTTTATGCAAAACGAACAAAATACAAAACTTATTTTAAAAAAAAATAAATAAAAAGCTTTTTTCTGCAATTGATTGTTATTTTAATATTATAAATATATTTGGTAAGTGTTAAAAAAAGAAAAAAAAATTAGTAAAACAAATGCTTAATTTTTGAAAAATGTATTTTTCAAGCATCTTATACTTTAAATAAACATTCTAATGTATTTTTTATATCGAGTTACTTTACTAATAAATAAATGATTATTTATGCATGTGACGGTTTAAGAAGAAACTCGAAATATCTTCACTAGTTCCCCTTTTTTAAACACACAGTCGTGGCAAGCAAGGGAAGAAAACAAAATAAATAAATAATGTAGAAGATTCATTAAATTACACATTGGCTGCTGCAACCTAGTTTATTAAACTGTAGTCATATAGAGAGGGAAATACCCCCCTTGGAAACCGTCTTGAACCGAATCATTGAAAAGACTATTCCATCATTACTTCCGCAAGCCGTCTTTAACGGACTCATCGAAGAAAAAACAAAGAATATCCATCAACATCTGCTGGCTTCGTTCTTAAATCTAAAAATAAACTTCTAGAAAAATCTATACCCTCTAACCATCATTTTCCCATGAAAACATAATTCATGTCCAGTGTCAAGATTTTTATTTCATTCAATCGATGATTTTTATTTAAAAAAATTATTTAACTAATTTATAATTGAACTCAGAATTTCGAATATAATGCAGACGATATTTTAAGAGAAAAAAGAAAAAAATGAATTTATTGATATGCACAAATATCAAACGTTGAAGGAGGGAAAAAAAATAAAAATAATTATATTTTTAAAGATATGGTTTTGGAATAAATTTAATAAGACTTTCTGAAAAAGGGTTGATAAAAACAGGGAAAAAATGAGTTTTATTTGGAATATCAAAAAATAAAGTTTAATTAAGAATATTTTTAATTTAGAGCCATCTTTTTAAATTTACGCATAGTGGAATAAATGTTTTTTAAGGCGAATTAAGAATTTATATCGTTTCCATAAAGATTAATAGATTAGATCTAGGAACAAGATTTTAATTTAATAAGATGAACTAAGTACGGAATACAGTTATAAGGAAATTAATATAGTATAAAGGTTAATTTTGGCGAAAAAAATTAAAATGTGTACAATGCATATTTTCAAAGGTAAATAGATATATTTCTTACTTAAGTTGATTATGTATCAAATCAACTTAATTTCAAACAAATATTCAATTTATTGCTGAATTTCAGTTTTATCTATAACCAATCTATTGTTTAGATAAAAACATTAAAGGATGGAGAAAAATTATGAATATTATAATTGCAGCTACACTTGTATAATCTTTTGGGGATAGCATTACCGAAAATTTTAACAGTATATCTTATCATACACTGAAAATGCGTAAAATTGAAAGAATAATGAATCAGACATTTTAAAATAAGAAAAATGCAATTTTTCCCATTTAACGTTTCGAGAGAGTCAATAAACTTTAAAAATAAATATCAAATAGGGACAAGGAATTGTGTAAAAAAAAAAAAAACACATTTTCGAAATAACAAAAATCGTTTTGCGTAAATGGCCGTTTGAAATCATGAAGAATGAATTTTGATAAAACTTTGCCATGAAATAAAGTTAAATAACTTTCCAATTTTATCTATAAACATGTTGAAGATATACATAAAATAATATTTTAGAATGTATTTTTAATAAGATCTCGAGCATTATATCACTATATAACCACACCACTACAGATAAAATTCATGTTTTACACAGTAGATGTGCAAAGTCATTATGCATTAAGAACTTGATATTTACATTTATAATATATAGTCTTTATAATCAAAGAACGATCAGTAACTTCACAATTTTTTCTTTTCATGCACATTAAATAGAATATAGATTTAAATTCCAGGGAAATTTCTTTTTATAAGATTAAATATTGTTACAACGTTGAAAATTTGAGATTTTTGTGACAATAGCAAAAAAATTCCTTTATCCTTTTATTATTAGTCAGGACTGACGACTATTTACATACTCAATCTAGAAATACAAGAAATGCATCTAAAATGGCTGGTCTTAAACCACTAAAGTTTAATAATATACTCTGTATTACGAAATCTCGTCATTAAAGTAGGGGAGAAACTATATTAAAATTTAGTGGTATCAATCGGTTATTTCTGACGCATCTCTTGTATTCATATGAATCATACCACAAATTATAAATATATTTATGTGTATACATTAATTGTAAAACAATATATAAATCATTGAATTTAATGCAAATTTACCACATTGAAAGATGGAAAAAATAATTTAAAATGAATATAGCAAGACACTGAATTTAACATATAAAATAAATATTATACTATTAAACAGTTAATATTAGCCATAAATTATGTATTATATCACGATATCATACAATTATAATGATTATATTGCATCTCAAAATGGAATTTTCTATGAAGAGGTTCACAAAATTACAAAGTAAGAATCTCAATGACAATAAACTAAGGTTATGCGCAACGCAGCAATCATCTTATCGCAGAATATTTATAAGATTTCTAAAACATTTACCTACCTCTGCTATATATTAATGTATATATATCTTCGATACCAATAATAAGAAATTAATTCATAATGAGTATTTCTTTCAAAATGAAAAAACACCAAAATATAAAAAAAAAAAAAAAAACAAATTGCACTAACATTCATAATTACTTGCGCAAAGCAGCATAATAACCTGAATGCTAATATAAAACTATGAATTGTAAAACAATATATGAACCATTGAATCGAATACAAACTTACCACATTGAAACATGTGAAAAATAAATTAAAATGAATGTAAAAATATATTGCATTTAACATAAAAAATAAATATCATACCATTAAACAATTAATATTAGCCATAAATTATAAATTATATCACTATATGATATGATTATATGATAATATAGCAATGTATATACATATATATATTTGCAGAAAATTTCTCTTCCCTGTATTGTAGTATAAGTATATAGAAAAAATATTTTTCAAATTGTGCAATAAATAGAATACAGAATACTCTACTGGGAAATGTTTATATTAGCTCGTAATCAAAGAATTAGCATAAATGTATATTTAAAGTAGTATTATAAAATAGGTGATATTGATACAACATTGATATAACATGTAAAATAATTTTTGTTACATAAAAGTGTAGTAATTTTGAAAATTTAAGTATTACATTAAGCACAGTGTTACAATTTAAGCTACATTAAATATGTTATTGGGTAATAAATCCGAAATAATTTTAAATTTTATCAAATAAAAAAAATTATTACGTTTTCCATTTTAACATCATTTTACTGTATAAATTCTACCCTATTCCTTTTTATTTAACAGTTCATTGCAATTATATGTCATTTTAAAAATAATTTTCATTTAGATTTTTATCATAAAGATATAGCATAGGATGCAAAAAAAATCCTATAAAAGAACTTTTACGAAAACAATAGTTAAACATTTATTAATAAAATGTGTGTTTATTATTTAAAACAAAAATTTAATTATAAAATAATTAGAATAAAATTGATAAAATTAATAAAAATTAGATTTATAATATATGTATATACATATACAGGGTGTATCTAAATTCTGGTCAAAACTTTAAGGGGTGATAGTACAGATCAAGACAAATAATATTAAATGGTAAACTAAGGTTCCCAAACGTCTTCCGAAGGAGATCCATCAAAGTTTAGGGGCCATCAAAGTTTAGCGTCCAAAATTTGAAATGATTATAAAAAGCGAAAAAAAATGGTCGATCCGTTTGCGGGTTTCACGAAAACTATTCTTTATGTCAGTATTGTCTTGTAAATAAATTATAAAGATCAATTTCAAAAAATGCCGATATTGGGCGCTTTAGACTTTGGAGTGACGAACAACTATTTTTTACCGTTATTTTTTGCATCTCATTAAAATTTTTCAGAAGTTTAGACATAAACTTAAATTTTGCGCTCAAAATCTGTGGTTAAATAGCACAAATTGAACTGTGTTCAAAGGTTGAAATGAAAATTGCTAAAGTACATTTTAAAAAGAAAATCATGTTTAAAAAATTGTTTTTCTTTTCAGAATGATAAATGCAAAAATATGTTATTTAAATACAAGGGAAAAAAATGTGTAAACTTTTTACACAGAATTCATATTACGACATTAAAAATTGTTTTTTAAAGGTTCTAGAACTTTTACAACCAATATAAAGATAATTTGCATTATAAATGTACATATATATTTATATTATCAAATTTTAAATGATTAATAAAAATAGAAAATTTGGTCAATTGATTTACGGTTTTCACTAAAATTATTCTTTATGTCAGCATTATCTCGAAAATAAATTATACAGGCAAATTAAAAAAAATATCAATAAAGGGCGCTTTAGACTTTGGAGTAACGTGCAACTATTTTTTATCGTTATTTTTTGCATCTCATTAATTTTTTTTAGAAGCTTGGACATAAACTTAAATTTTGAGCTGAAAATCTCAATCGTTGAGAGTGGTTAAGTAGCGTTAACTGAACAGTGTTCAATGGGGGTGGGGAGGTTCAAATTTCAAATTATTATTAAAAAAAACGGAAAAATTGGTAGATTCATTTGCGATTTTCTCTAAAACCATATTTTTTGTCAGTATTTCCTTGAAAATAAATTTTAAAGATAAATTTCGAAAAATGCCTTTAGAGGGCGCTTTAAACTTTGGAGTAACGAACAACTATTTTTAACCGTTATTTTGTTTTATCTAAATAAATGTTTTAAAACTTCGACTTAAATTTTGAGCTCAAAACCTGAATCGTTGTGAGTAATTAACCCTCTGAGCGTCTTGCAACTGGGTAAAATTGTAATGTTGTTTTCTCTGTATTTTGTTTTAAATGCTCAGAAAATGTGATTATTTCAACATTATTAAAAAAAACCTTAGTTATGAATATGAATGTAATCCTTGAAAATATTAATCCGTCGAAAAAATGCTTTTAAAATCCATTAAATCTATAGAATTATATTATCTTATATTGCAGTGAAACCTTCAGCTTAGTGAATGGAATGTTACGTTCCAAACACTTAGAGGGTTAAGTAGCGAAAAATTAAATTTTGTTCGTAGGGTGGGCAGGGTAACATTTCAACTCCTGAACACAGTTCACTTTCTGCTTCTTAGTCCCTCCCAACGATTCAGAATTTGAGCTCAAAATTTAAGTCTAAGCTTTTGTCAGCATTTAGTTAGATACAAAAAACAACAATTAAAGTTGTTGTTGGTTACTCTAAAATGTAAGGCGCCCTCTAACGGAATTTTTTGAAATTTATCTTTAAAATTTATTTTCAAGGAAATACTGACATAAAGAATGGTTATAGGGAAAACCGCAAACGAATCGGATCGATTTTTCCGTTTTGTATAATCATTTGAAATTTGAACCTTCCCACCCCCATTGAACACAGTTCAGTTAGCGCTACTTAACCACTCTCAACGATTCAGATTTTCAGCACAGATTTTAAGTTTATGTCTAATCTGCAAAAAAATTTTATGAGATGCAAAAAATAGCGGTAAAAAGTAGTTGTACGTTACTCCAAAGTCTAAAGCGCCCTCTATCGACATTTTTTGAAATTTATGTTTATAATTTATTTTCAAGACAATACTGACATAAAGAATAGTTTTAGTGAAAACCGCAAATCAATTGACCAATTATTCTGTTTTATATAATTATTTGAAATTTGAACCTACCCAGTCCCATTGAACACCGTTCAGTTTGCGCTACTTAACCACAGATTTTGAGTTCAAAACTTAACTTTGTGTCTAAACTTCTATAAAAATTTAATGAGATGCAAAAAATAACGGTAAAAAATAGTTATTCATTACTGCAAAATCTAAAGCGCCCTCTATCGGCATTTTTTGAAATTTATCTTTATAATTTATTTTCAAGACAATATTGACATAAAGGATAGTTTTCGTGAAAACCGCAAACGAATCGACCAAATTTTCCGTTTTTTATAATAATTTCAAATTTTGGACCCTATATTTTGATGGCGCTATCTCCTTCGGAAGACATTTGGGACCCTTAGTTTCCCATTTAATATTATTTGTCTTGGTGTGTACTATCACCCCTTAAAGTTTTGCCCAGTAGTTTAGATACACCATGTATATATTCGTATATTCGTAATTATGAGATTTATTTAAATTATGCAGGGTTATGCTTGAAGCAGCATAATTATACTTTTAATACATAAAGTAAATGTTATATTATCGAAAAGAAAATTGAAAAAAGACATTTTAAAAAGAAAATCGTGTTTAAAAATTGTTTTTCGTTTCAGAATGACAAATTCAAAAATATGTTATGTAAATACAAGGGAATAATATGTAAACTTTTTACACAGAATTCATTTTACGACATTGAAAATTGCTTATTAAAGGTTCTAGAACTTTTACCACCAATATAAAGAAAATTTTCATTATAAATATACATATATATTTATATTATCTGAAATTTAAATTATTGCAATGAACTGTACTACGAAATATGCTTTGAATATAGTTTTCGATTCATACATTACAATTTCCATTTCATTATATCTAAAATGAAACAGAGAAAATAATATTTTAAAGAGATAAAGAGATAGGAATGTATAGTTGAATATCGTGTTTATTTTTCAATATCTGAAAATAAAAGAAAGAAAATTTACTCAGACCTTATTTCAACTTTTTTATTCTCTTCTTTGAAAATGCTAAGTGCTTTAAAATAGAGTATTGACTAACAAGGAACAATTTTGATTCTAATTTATATTGCATTTTTATTCTTTTTTATGAAGGCGTGTGAAGATTTTCTCATTTAAAAAAGAGATTTTTGTTTTAAATTATTATATTTTTTTAAGGAAAAAATAAACAACATACCGAAAAATTCTTAAAATATCATTAAGTGCCAACTGAAGATAAAATTAAAACATATTTTTAAAAATACGTTACCTCTTTTGGTACTTTTATTTAAATTAAAGATATTTACATTAGGTATATACATTTATTTATGAACTGATTTTTACTTCAAATGAACATCGGTGGTATTTTTAAATAATAAATATAAATTATTGACTATAATAACGCTAAGGTCTTCAACTAGTTTATTTGTGGTTCCCCAAGATTTCTAGTTGCACTCTGCAATGACTCCTCCAAAGTCTAAGAAAACTGAAAAAGAAAAAATATCGAAAATTTCAAATAGAATCAAAATAAAATTATTTAAATATGCATTAAAAAAAAAGACATTATGTGTTTATGTTCCTTGTCACAGCAAATCAGACAGAAATAGAGTGAATTAGTTCTCGATATATCACGTGTATTTATGTTCTTTAAAATCCTTAACTATATTGCACACATCCTTCTAAAACTTCTTCTAAATTCTTATTAAAAGGATACCTAAGTCTTGTATGCTGACAAGCCTCATTCAATTTCACAAGCCTGATCTGCTCTAAAGCAATTGATACCAAAATGGGCATGGATCTATAAAAAGTTTGAAAACCACAGTAATTGAGAAATGGATGTCCTCAGTATAATTCGTTGTGATTCTGCGTATCTAAAAATTATCAAAATTCTAAATAAATATTTTTTAATGTATATATATATATATTTAATATTAATCACTTTCTCAATAACTTTTAAGTAGTGAAATTTCGCTTGAAAATGTAAAGTATTTAATACGTGAATTTTCACATTGCTATCTAAGCGCAGAACCAATTTAGTAAAAAGTGTCCCAGAGGGGGATCGAACCCAGAAACCTTGGAATAGCGCTTTAAGTGCTCTAACATTTAAGCTACGACGACGATCTTAAAGTAGGTTCTGCCCTTAGATAGCAATGTGAAAATTCACGTATTAAATATTTTATTTTTTTAATGTCTGTCTCAATTTCACGAAAGTAAATTCTCGGAAAATATTTGTTTAAAAAAGTTTTAAACGCATTTGACAATGCTTAGATAGACGTAGTATGAATCAAATCCGTTGCAGGAATTTTAATAGTATTCAATAACAACGACATATATTAATGTGTTCCGTTGTTATTGCTGTTGCATATGGACGATTTCTTAAAAAAAATTAATACCACAATCTCTAGCTTTTCCAATTTCTTTCCTTTATTTCCTAAATACCGTGGAAGGATTGGTGATTATTTATATTGGTTACCATTTTATAACTTATAGCCTGAAATTCAGGATTTCTGCATGTTTTGAGATACAGCGTATTGAGTAGTTATCTGTTTCTGATTATTGTCGCTGTCTTATATGGAAAGCTCATGATTCAATTTTGCACCAAAGGAACCAAATGGCACAAATGATTTAAGTTTAGTTTCAAAGCATAATTTCACATGCAGAATAAAAAATATTTAGTGAAAGTTATGTTTCAGCATTGAAAAATTAAAAGCCATGACCTCAATTTCATTGTATAAATAGTCACCACTTCATAAGCCATGTATATCATTAAAATGCAGGATCGTTCGTTATAAATTGATACTTCTGTACTTTTATATTTTTAGCATACGTGTGAATAAAATACAATATAAACTTCGAGCATTGTAAGACTGTTTTTATGTGTCAGAAAATATTTAATAAGTAATAGTAATAAGAAATGAACACATTAAAAATGGAATGTTTTCATCACATTATAAACTACTGTTTGTCATTAATTTTAAAAGCTTATAAAAATTGTCAACACTATCAAATAATATGCTATCTTTAATCGTTTCAAGAAATTACATACTGTGATATTAAATTGGAATGTTGTTATTCTTTCATAAAATTGGTATTTTTCTAAAAAAGAAAGAAAGGGATTTTTAATATAAATAGAAGTAATTTGTTTTTATTATCAAAGGAATCCTTAAAAATAAATTTACTAAGGCGTCCTGTTAATGCGGTCTTATGTAAATAAAGTTTTCAAAATGAATATTGAAATTTCAATATATGAGAAAACAAACTACATAGTCAAAAAGCTAAACTTTATTTCCCGGGAGTCATTAAAAAACCTTTTCAAAAAATGTAGTACCAAAGTTCCATAAAAATTCTCAGCATAATGCTGAACATTTTTATTGAGAAAAAAAAATATTTTAAATTAAATTTTTGCTTTTTGAATAGAGCTAACATAATTAAAAAAGTGTAAAAAAAATCACTTTTGAATGAAATATGCATTTTTTTAATCTTAGGAAGAATGCTTTTTTATTTATGAAAGAATAAGCTTTAAGGAGATAAGCTTTTATTTTCAGTATGTGTAACATAATGAAAATTCAAAAAGATCTAGTAAAGAAATCGCTATATATTATGTACAAATGTAAAATTTATTTTAAGATTAAAACACTACAAAGATATTAAACATACAAAATGCTAATATTTTTATTTTCTTTTTGTTGAATGGCTTACAAAAAGCGTTATCTTCATGCATAATTTTATACTTTAGGACGAATTTTAACATAAGAATATCATATGTGGCCTTGTGGATATCTATTGTATAATTCGATAGAATACTTGGTAGACAAAGTCAAGTATATTTTAGCAAAATTTACTAAATTATGACTAGAGTCCAGATTTCGGCCTCCACTATCACCCCCGAGCTAATATTTTATTAATATAAGTCAACAATTTTTTTTTTCACCGGAAACGTGCTGAAATGTATTGCTATTAAAACATAGGCATAAAAAGCAAGCAAGCTTTTATTTAATTTTTCCCCCTTTTCAACCCTTTAAATCACATGATAGAACATGTTCTAGAAATTATGTAATTCAGAAAATCTGATTTTAAACCAGAAAAATTCAATGGCTAATTTTGTTTTATTTAAATACGGAATGTTCTATTATTAATTAAAATAAATATTGCCGTTTTAATTTTCTTGTGGGATTTAAGATATACGAATTAAAACATCTCAAGATATCTCGGGAGGTTCGGAATCCAGAGAGTTAATTTAATTTTTTTTAATGTCTAGGAAATAATTATGAAAATACTGATTTAAAGAAATGTTTTAGAATATTTAAATACTTAGAAAATGCATCTTTTTTTAAATAAAAAATATTATTTAAACATATGTTTTTCTAACACACTTTTTACGAAAATTTTAAAATAATGTGTCCTGGGATAATTATACGCTACATGTTTTATTCATATCATTTTAGCAAGTTTGAAAACTGAAACATATTACTAATTGAATATCAGACAATCTGTAATTCATTTGCGAGACGCATATACGGTTGATAAATTAATGCACGACAGCTTTAAATCGCTGCCATACAACTACCTAATGGCATTCGCATTTTACTTTCTATATTGTCTGCGCGGAGAAACTTCTAAAAAGTAAAATGATGTGAACGCATTTTTTTTCCATTAAACAACTATTTTCGTTGTTAGATTTTAAAAAAGTCTGGTTTCAATTTTGCAACTGAATTTCTCTCTGGCAAAATAATTATATGCTGCCCGATATCCAAAGAGTAATATGTTACACATTTCAAACTTTCTAAAATAATGTGAAGGGGGCACATTTTTTTTAACGATAAATCACTCTTCAAACCGGCATTATCGTTGTGAGATTTAAAACAGTCTGGCAAATCAATTATAGGTTATCTGATATCGAAACAGTAATATGTACCAATTTTCAAGCTTTCTACTAAACGATGTAAGGTGAAGATTTTATAAGAGTCAGGCAGAAATGGGCGTGTCATTATACACACCATTTTTGATTTTGCCGAAGCTGTTTTCGTGGTTTCTTCTAATGATTTTAGAAGATATGTATATTTTGTTTTTCCCCCCAAAATTTTTTGTGACCCACAAAAATTTCTTAAACCGGTCACGATCGATCTTTCTGTATTCTATTATCTCAGTGAATTGAACATCAGCCAAAGAAATTATTGAGATTATGACATTACATTTAGTAGCTAAATTGAATTATTTTGAAAATTTAATGGCTGACCTTCAGTGCAACCCGGCGTGATTCGTCAAACTTTGTCGCGGAGTGTGAAAAAACGCCATATTTGAGACCTCATAGATCCATACACTGAGAGTAAGCCACAGTTTTGGGGTTGAACTTGTGTAGTACTACTGAATATTAACTGAATTAGCTCATTAGTTGCATGGCTCACCCTCAGCGCTGCCAAAAAATAGCTAATTTTATAACTAATGAAACAGAAAAAAAGACTCTTTTGTGACCCTGTATTTCAGTGCGCTGAGGGTCAATATGGAACTTCATAATTGTATTTTATAGCGTGAAACTTACCTTTTAACAGACATTTGACAGAAGTTTGGCTAATGGTCATGCAAACACATACGGCTTACTTCAAGCCATTGTGGAAATGAAAAATATGGTAACAAAACATACAAATAATTATATACTAGAGTACAACTTATTTACTGCTATAGCTCACATTTTTTACGTACCCTTCTTTACAAGTAAAAAAATATTGGATTCGAGAAAAATTTTGAAATCCGGTTTTCGACTGATTTACACGTTTTAGAGGTCAGAAAAACCAAAAAACGTGGCTTTACAAAATTTCTGCGTCTGAGTCTGTCTGTGTGCATGTGACAAAAATTTTGGGGGCGCTCTATCTCAAGAACTAATGCACTTGAATTTCACAAAACTCTAGATTCTGTGAGACATTGATATAAACCAGATCTGATTAGTCTTTGGTGTATATCACTAAATAGGTGGCGCTGCTATACTGCATTATTTACAATTTCCACAATAGCCATATCTCAAGAACTAGTATATGGATTTTCATAAAACTTTACAATTAGTTAGTACTTGATATTATAATGTGCTGATAACGTTTATATACAAATTGCTCAACCAGTGACGCTGCAGTCGTACATTATTCGTGATTATCCCAATAGTTCTATCTCAGGAACTAATGTTCAAATTATCATCAGATTTGGTTCAATTTTCAACTTTTTAATTCAAATAACTCTTTATACAATAAATTTAAGAATTAATTTTATTTACTTACAATTGTTTTGTTGCCATTTTACAAAATAAATAAATAAATAAAAATATAATTCTTTTAATATGCGTAAGAGTATCAGCGTAAATGATTATGGCGAAATAAAAAAAAGCATTTTATTTATTTAATTAATTATAATTCTATTTGTAATTGCTAACTCTGTGATTTATTTTTACTTCTTAAAAAATACGTTACATTTTTTATTTTCAAAAATTTCTAAATTTTACATTTTTAAACCAGTACAAATAGAAACATTCCCGTTCCTGCAGCAAAAGTATTTTTAAATAAATTTTAAAAGAGAAATAAAATTTTAAAATAATAAAATCCATATGCTTTAAAAACGGTAAATAGCGGAAATTACGTCATATTTTAAATGATCAAATAAAATATTCCAAAATAAATTAAATTTAAAAGTACATTTACATGAAAAATTTAATTCCTATTTTAAAATGGTCTTTTTAGCAATTTCAAACAAATTTGAAAAGTGCTTATTCATCCGGTTTGTCTGTCCGTCTGTCCGTATCTCCACCCTTTAACTTCCGTAAATATACACGAAATTCATGCAATTGCTAAAGCTCATTTAGGTCACCAAATCTTGTTTGGTATTAGATACGAAGTACGTACGATTCATTTACAGGTACACGCAGATGAATTCGATTACATTGTGCTATATGGTAAAAAATCATTTGGGAAGAGTCTTAATGACATTACGCTATTTCAAATGTATTGAAACTAGTATAAATCACTGAATTTCACTACGATCATGTTAAAACAGAGCATTCACAGCATTTTTTATTATTTTTCAGGGACATACAAAATAAATCAATTACAGTACTGTCTTTGAGTATTGACTGCTGGAGAATACGTTTTAAAATTCGGTATGCGCTTTCAAATATAATAAGTTATTTGAATATTACTCTTTAAATGTAAATATTATACCTCATATACAGGATTGCCCAAAAGTATTCGCAAACCATTATCTTTATTAGAGGTAATTGGTGAAGGATAATTTTGAGCTGAAATATATGTATCTCTTAAATAGTTTTAATTTTGGAATGCATGTTGTTAGTAGATACAAATCTCTATATCATATACAGGGCTGCTAAAAAATAATTATTTTTATTTTTTGCTGTTGAAATAACACTTAACATCGAAATCTACCTGCGCCTGTAGTCAGAGCCGACAAGGATTTTGTATATAATAAAATATACAATTTTAAGTATTTATTTATTTTGTGGCATAGTTTAGGAAATATTTTTATTATATTAATTTTAAATACGCTTAGTAACGAATATGAAAATATTAAAGTGTTATTTTTATTTCATGTATTTCGCTAGCACAAATAAAAAGTCCACCTTAAATTTTCCTTTTCGCTCCTTACAACTTGTCACACTAAAAAGCTACAAGATTTTTATTTTAAATCCTCTTTTAAGAACGTATGTTCTACGTTTTTTCTAGAAGAAATAAATATCGGAGAACATCTTTTAAGTGTTGAACGTGTCCGAAGAAAAATGCTAGATAATATTTCAAGTATCCGATTTTACTGGAAACAATTTAAAAAAAAATGTCGCAAACAGGTTTTAAAACATTTTTTAGAGAAATTCTAGAGCTATATTTCTGTTGAAAAACTATTGAGGAATAATATAAGGAGAAAGATATTTCAAGTTGTAAACATGTTTCTTTTATAATGACATTTTTACCTGGCCTTCACATTAATCATCTAAATAGTACTTGAAAAATTAGTTGCATTTATGACATTAGTAGAAGTATTCAATCTGTATTTCATCGAGTAATTTTAATTAATAATAATAATAATTAAAATAAAAATCTTTTAAGAGTCATGGAAATTTTATTTTCAGACGGCTTGTTTGATTAATTCTGTTCTTCCGATAAACAACAACAAAACATTATAAAGAGAGCATAGATTAAAGCATTTTCCACTATTTGTAGTGTATTATTTCGAAACTTTATGCATTCGTGCCGAAAAATGATATATCTGAATAAACAAGTTGGAAATTGCGCGTAAAACATAGCAAATGAGGTGCGTTCGTAAAATAAGAAAATTTAAAAAGTGTTCAAATCGTGGTGTAATAGCATATAGTACAACAGATATAAATTTTCTAAATGGGTGAAAAAAAAGTCCGGGGCAGGATTCGAACCCAAATAACCTTAACGAACTCTTGGGCGAAATAGTCCTCCAGAATTCGTGTCTGGGATGGCTCAGTTGGAAGAACATTGGCGGCTTCAGCCATTACATCCCCGGTTCGGATCCTGGACTTGACTTTTTTCACCCACTTGGAAAAATCACATCTGTTATAATTGTTTTACGTCTGTTATAATTGATTCACGTTGTTTTACGATTGAAATCATCATTTCATATATCTAACTCAGACATCAATTTCACCGATTTTTTTTTTAAATACCTTTGATTTTTATACGTTTTTGATTTTCTTAAAATTAACGAATTTTCAATTTTTACAAATAATTTAAGATTAATCACGGTGTTAGCTTTATTAATATGAATATAATATTTCAGTATTTACAATATTATTAAAAAATATGTTAAATAGTTTTCAAGATAAAGACATTCAAACTGACAACTTCGGACGATTACACATTTTTCTTTCCATATCACAACTTTTTTAAAGTCCAAAACAGCGAAAATAATTTATTTTTTGCCATGCTATTTTTTAGAATTTTATTTGAATAAAAATTGAATCTGTGCATCAAATTTTATTACAATCGGGGTTCGCCCCAGTGGCGCAATGTTTATAAATGTCTACGCTGCTAAAAATTTGCAACATTTGTCGCATAGTCACTCCACTATTTTTATAGAAAACGGTTAAGACGCAGCAATAGTCATCTAAAAAGACCCGGATGATAATGTTAAATCTATGGGGACGTTCTTTTCAAATAACTCGCTCAAAGTTTAATATCTTTATATGATTTTTTTTATTGCATAGGATAGCTGAGGATGATCCACAACCGGCTTAGTTTTTACTTTTTTAATTTTGGTGCGAGATTTAAAAAAAAAAAAAAAAATTAAATTTCAAAACCGGTTTAAACTGGTTCTGAAATTGAACTATCACAACATAAAAAATTATAAGCAAAATCGAAAAAGTAAAAACTAGGCTGGTTGTAGATCGTCCTCATCTATCCTATGGGAAAAAATCATGTAAAAATATTAAACTTTGAGCGAGATATTCGAAAAGAACGTCCCTATAGACTTAACATTATCATCTGGGTCTTTTTTAATGACTAGTGTGGGGGCCTTAACGATATTATGAACCATTCTCATTGGTCAATCACGGATATTCTATAAAACTGGTGGAGGACTGTGCAACAAAATTTGCAGACTTTTATCAATGTATTTCAAGGACGAGGGGTTCGGGTTTGAATCTTGTGCTCTACATGGATATAATTGTGAATGTCGCTACTTGTTATAAACATATGTAAAGGATACAATTCTGGTGGTTCTGATTGATCAGATAATATGGTATTAAAATATGTAATGGATAAAAATTCTGATGGTTCTGATTGTATAATATGATCTTATGATTTTCTTGCAACACTGTAATTGGATTCGTCTGTAGTGTGCATTTCCATAAATATTATTATTATCATTACGTGGCCACGACTTTTTAAAACGTTTGCTCCTTTCACTTGCAACGACCTATAACATACAGTTCATGTCTTCAGTATATTAATATGATGGAAATACAGACCCGACATTACACTACGAATAGTTTTGTGACATATTTTGCATAGGATTATGCCTTACTAAAACAATAACAAGTTGGAAATTGCACGTGAAGCGTAGCAAATTAGGTGCGTTCGAACGATAACGAAGTTTTAAAAATATTACTTTTATATATCAATCTCATAAAATTGTTAACAGTGAATTACAATTAAAACGCTCATCAAACAATGTTCTCCCTATACCATTATGTAATGGAATACTTTTGTGTGGCCTTGTAAATCAATAACAAATGTTCTTTGCACCACAAATTATGTATGATGTATATTATAATATGTACTTTATAGTTGCATATAAATTTTATTACGTTCGCATGAGTGTAACACGATTAAAATGCATTTGAAACATTTTTCCCCATTGACCGCAATGTAACGGAATACTTTTGATTGTCCCTGTAATTGATCTATGCATCCGATTTTCATAAAATTTGAAATAACTCGACAAAATTATGTAATAATTATGTATTTTAAATTTCAAACGTATAGAATATATTTGAAACTTTTTCCCCATTGACCATTATGTAATTGAATAATTTTGATTGCCCCTGTAATTGATCTATGCGCACGATTATCAAAATATTTGAAATAACTCGACATAATTATGTAATAATTGCGTATTTTAAATTTCAAACGATTAAAATGCATTTGAAACTTTTGTCCCCTTTGACCGTAATGTAATGGAATACTTTTGATTGCCCCTGTAAATGATCTATGCATCCAATTTTCATAAAATTTGAAATAACTCGACAAAATTATGTAATAATTATGTATTTTAAATTTCAAACGTATAGAATATATTTGAAACTTTTTCCTAATTGACCATAATGTAATTGAATACTTTTGATTGCCCCTGTAATTGATCTATGCACACGATTATCAAAATATTTGAAATAACTCGACATAATTATGTAATAATTGCGTATTTTAAATTTCAAACAATTAAAATGCATTTGAAACTTTTTTCCCCATTGACCGTAATGTAATGGAATACTTTTGATTGCCCCTGTAATTGATCTATGCATCCGAGTTTCATAAAATTTGAAATGACTCGACAAAATTATGCAATAATTATGTATTTTAAATTTCAAACGATTCGGTTGGGTAGTTTTTGCGTTGTTATATGCGGACGGACAGACGGACGGACAGACGGACGGACTGAACGACCACTATAGGTGCTACGTATTATATAATTACGAACGCACCTAATAAGAGCACATATGAATAAGTAAAAATGTCATCTCGATTCGTCTTCCAAGAAACTTTTTCTTTTGTGGTTATTAAAACTTTAAAATTTTGTTTATTTAAGCTATTTCTTTCTTTAATATATGAAATATAACAAATTCGTGTAGTTAGTTCAAAATTGGAATTAGTCCAGAGCGATCGATGTGTGAAAAATATGAAAGATTTAGATAAACAATGTGTTATCGGATGTGTTAAGCGGAAACTATCCGAATATCAAAACATGACAGAAAAAGAAATAAACATACAAAAGTGAAACTTGAAAATTCGTGGGAGGTACAAGAAGGAGATAATACGTCATATAAAGCAGGTATTAAAAAAATATTTTTTAAGTTATTAAAAAAAATACCATTTAAATCTCAAATGGCTTTTTTAAAAAAAACTTTAATTTTACAGTTTGGTATTCTTTTCTTCCGAATCTCTATAAAACTTAAAAACTAAAATTTTTAATGCACTTATATTGCGTTATAATATACAATTTAACACAGGAGTTTAGTGATTTCTTAAAAATAATTTCTTTTATCTTATAAAATAAAGCTAGATTAAAATTGATTTTCAATAATAATTAATAGCATCGTTTCAGCTTCTCTAAAAAAGAAGCTATCTCTTATTATGCAAAATTTGTTATCCTCACTATCATAAAACAACCTTGACATCTGTATTTCATCATATCTCAATAAAAGGATATAGACTTATTTAACATATCGAAAATAGGATTTTTTTTTTTTTTTTTTTTTTTTTTTTTTTTTTTTTTTTTTTGTGCGCTACTTATTTTAATTTTACTTGTTTCAAAAGGATTCTTTTTTTAAACAATTAATTATTTTCTGTAGTAACAACATAAAATTAAGAACAAATGTATTTCTTAAATTACATTTTATAAAAATACAACTTGATTATTTTTCTTGCTCACACAACGGACACAACGTTTCTCTCTGTTTAAATGCAAACGGGTGAAAGATACTTTGATTCTTTGTTCTATCCCCAGGCTATTGAGTGAAGATTACTTTTGATTTCAGAAACAAATTCTTAAGGCAAAATAGTTATTTCCTGAGAGATATGCAAATACTCTCCCAGTAAACAAAAATTTCTTATTATGCAGCACTTTACAAATGCATATATTTTTGCGATTTTAATAAAAAAGTACTTCTAAAACATGTAAAATAAGTTAAAATCTATCTATTTTTTAATGCTTTAAAATATATTTATATTATCATACTCAGTGAAATGTAATATCATATTTGGTATTTTCGAATCTGAGAAATAGACATTTTCTTTAGTTCGTTGTTTGCTATAGAATTTTCGTAGTGCATTGTTTATTTTTATTTATTTATTTATTTGTAATATTTACGAATAAAATTATTTTATAGAAGAAATAGTATTCATACTGTAAAAAAATCCATAAAGTTATTAAATTTTTTCTCGTACATTTATAACCAAGAAAGGTTACATGAGTTTTTGTTGTTACCGTTACATGAAAAGTTTTTAGAATACAAGTTTACTAGAAAAATCTTAGTAACTGTACAGAATTTTTTTACATTGCAAAAGTAATCGACAGAAAAAGGATTTACAAGCTTCTTAAGTAAGTCATAATGTATTTAAAATATATATTTTACTTAAAAAAATACAATTTGTAGACTTTTATACATTTTGATATTAGTTCGGAATTTTCCAATATTGCAAAATCACCAGCTTGGTACTTTCTTGAAAAAAAATATGCGTCTGTTTAGAAAGACTTCTTTAATGCAAATAGAAAACAAGACATAATGCAAATTAGATATGCAATTTATTAATATAGAAGATTTTTACAAAAATGCAGTTTCAGTCCTTTTTTAATAAGTTTATTTATTTATTTACAAAATGACTCACAAGATGTTCACCGTGACATTAATAATAACACTAGCTATTACCCGTGACTTCGTTCACATAGTATTTAAAGAAGATTTAATTACCTAAGCAATCAAGCAAAAGAATTCGTTGGTTAAAAGCATGTGTAATTAAGTTTTTATCGCGATTTATAGTAAAAAACTTCTGATGCTCCTTCTTTGCAGATTTTTTTGGTAGTTAAGTTTTCTTTCAGCGACTTATACTAATAGATAGAAACATTCTTGAATGCTTTTGTTCAGCCCGGTTTTACCTAATGCCTTTAATATACGAAAGTATTTTTCTAAACTTTACTTCAAACACAAATATTCCTTATTACTATCTAAATTACATTTCCAGAAATTATCATCCGAAGACAACCATGTATCGAGTTTTTTGTGTGACCCTGTATATAATTTTGCTGAATGCAAAATAAAAATGCATATTTTATTTAAAAAACCACCTTTAAGTAAATTACGCTCATATTCAGTAACTTTTCCAAGATCTTTTGTGTAACCCTGTATATCTAACTTTTGTAATTATCAGCATTTATACACACCATTTAATAGGCATACATTTAGTGAAACTTAAAAGCACATATCATAATTCAAAATGCATCTCATCCATGCAACAGTCATCATCCATCATATACAGTACTTCGGATAGAATATATACTATTTAAAATATTTTGTGCGTCCTTGTAAATGCTATGCACTTCGTATTATGCGTGGAATAACTCGCATTGAGCATCAGCAACGTGTATGAATTTAATTATACATGAAATTGTTTACCATAATTAGAATGTGTCGCAAATTGTTCCTGTCTTTATTCTTATGCAATGGAATTCTTCTGTGTGACCCTGTAAATGAATAATAAGTGTCCTTTCACTACATACTTTACAAAATACATATTTTAGTGCACTTTGTTGATGCATATAAATTTGAAACTGTTTCATATGGTGTAACATCGTTAAAATTCAATTGAAACGACTTTTCCCGATAGTGCCGTAATGTAAGGAAAATTTTTGACTATCCCTATAAATAAACTAATCATGATAGAAATTTCATTTTCAATAGGTATTCGTGCGAAGGTAAATGTTAATAAAGTCCAAAAATTTCATGGCTACTCGGATTGCCACGAAATTTGCGAAAATTAGAAAGGGGCCAGACGGACAGAAAAACCGAAAGCATAATTTTTCAACTTTGTTGGAAAGTGTTAAAAATAGTCAAAAATATATTAATCAGTAGTTTTATTTTCCGTCTTTTCCCCACAAATTTTTTTTCCATTGATAATTATGAGTTTTGAATAAAAATTTTCATTTGTATGTAACTTATAACTAATTAATTACCATAAGTAAAATATATATCTCATTCATTTTAAATATGACGTCATTATTTATCTAGCTCTATTAGCTTACTGATATTGATGATTCTTGTATTTTTAATGACTACTATAAAGTACCGGTTTTATTTCAAATATGACGTCAGATTTTCCCAAATGAAATATTTCATTGAAAATACTATTCTATTTCATTCTTTTTTACTTCTAATTATGTCGCCATTTTGACAGAAAAATTCTTGTTAATGAAACAAATATACATGTTTAATATGTAGCAAAAGTATTCTTTTTATTCCTATTTCAAATATAACGTCATACTTATTTTCTTTTATTTTTTTTTTCATTTTTTTACACAGAAATTGCTTAATTGAAAATTTACTGCCGCTGAGAAATTATCATTCCAGATTTCTATTTTATTGGCAACAAGAAACGAAAATGGTTAAATTTTATCTAAAATATGCCTATTGATTCTGTGTGAAAAATAATGAAATTTTGAATTATTAAGGAATGTATTTGAATAAAATGAATAAAACATAGTCTATGTTCATTTCCGGACTTTGCGTTGGGACCTTTCAAATAACAAAGCAAAACAATTCTTGCTTTATAATCTTGCGTTAAATTTTTAGTCATAATATATGCATGTCGAATAGAAAAAACATGAGCGAAAGCTGAATAAAACCTCGCCAAAATGCCCACGTTTTTGGGTTTTGCGGGAAAATTTCTCAGATTTATTTATTTATTTAAAAAATATCTAAAGATTCAATCTAGAAATTCCGACGTTTAATTGCTTTAGCGAAAAAAAGCTCGAATTTGGGTTTGCGAAAAAAAGACCTACAGTCATAAATTTTTTCAAAAGGTTTAAAATTCGTAGTTTTTTTTTAACTTATTGCTTCATGAAAATACTAAATGTCAGTTTTATTAATGTATTTATTTATTATTTTCTTTATTTTATTATTGGGAATCGGCATCTATGGCATTGAGCCATAGCGGTACGGCAAGTTTAGGCAAAAAATTAATGATTCCTCTGTTCGGATTCAAATGTTTAAAAAATCATATTTTTTTGAACTAATTGCGACATTTAAGTCATAAAACTGCTAATTCTAAGAATAGGCGTTCTTTTTTTTTTACGAAATATTTTTTTAGTATAATAAATTTATAGCGTAAAAGGTTGTGAGTTATTAATTATATGCTTAATGAAGAAAATAATAAATATTTGACAAATTGAATAAAAGCCTTAAAAAGTTGATTTCGTTTAGAAAAACACAGTCTTAATATACTGAAGATTTTAATTAGATGTAATCGCCTTGATTCTGCAATTCACATTATTCCGAATTTCATACGATAGGTTTATTATTACTATTACTTTATTTTACATAGGAACAAAACTAAAAAAACATTTTCAAAACTGAGCAAAAAATACTTAAATCTGAGTATGTCGCATAGTAAAAATCATTCCGAATCAAAATTACTCAAGTTTGAAACAAATATATGGGTGATTCTACGATAAGAGGTTCAAAAACATAGAGAATTCGGCCAAAATGAAAAGTTTGAGTTGATCAAGAGTTGGATCAAAAACCTTTAAATTATGATTTTTGTCCCGTTTATTTACTTTTTCATATAAGGGCAAGTCACTTTATACATATTTTATAACTTTTTCTGGTCAGTGACTCGCTCTCCTGGCAGTTATCTTTCCAGGGGAAATACGGCAAGGGAGAGACATTTTCATGTCAATTCAAATTTTTTAACTGACTGAATTAGTTTTTGGGTTAATTGTGTATTTACATTTAATTATTACCGTATTGTTTAATTAGGGCAGTAAATGCATTTGAATTAAATGAATATTATAAGTTTTATGACTTACCAGGGGAGATATACAATCACCGTGCGAAACCACTACACAGCACGATTTAGTCGCAACAACTAAAAAAGGCAACGCTTAAATGGCTTCCGCGTTTAGTATTGCTAACTTCAAGCCAATAGATGTCCTTAAGAGCCCACAATAGTCACAGAAAAAGTACGCAAAAAGACCCGGATGACCATGTAAAGTCTATGGGAGCGTTCTTTTCTAATATCTCGCTCAAATTTTAATATTTTTGCATGATTTTTTTGCACAAGATAGCTGAGGGCAATCCACAACCGGGCTAGTTTTTACTTTTTCAATTTTTGTTTCAGATTTTCTTTAAAAAATTACTTTAACTTTCGAAACCGGTTTAAACCGGTTCTGAAACTGAAACTATCGTAATATAAAAAATATATAACCAAAATCGAAAAAGTAAAAACTAGCCCGGTTGTGGATCATCCTGAACTATTTTATGCAAAAAAAATCATGTCAAAATATTAAAATTGGAACGAGATATTAGAAAAGAACGCTCTCATAGACTTTACATGGTCATCCGGGTCTTTTTCTGTACTTTTCCTGTGACTATTGTGGGCTCTTAAGAGCTACTTCCGATACAGCCATCCTCGAATTTGTATTTGTTTCAGCGGAACGAAATTTGACAGGGTAGATACACGAAAAAAGCGGGACAAAAGTTAATTTTAAAATTTATTTGAAATTAACAAAATTATTTTATTTTATATTTTATAATACGTAAGTATCATTACTGAAATTCCAATTAAACATACTTTAGCTAAGCATCTGACGGAAAAAATATATATATTGTTTGAAAGTCAAATTGAAGCCGGCAAGGGGACATGCCAGGGGAGAGACTTTTTTAGACTTTTTAAGAAATTTCAGAAAAATGTGTTTTAATTAGGCATTCAATCGTGATGTTATTTAATAAAGTATATTAAGATTTTAAACGAATTGCCGTACAAATTACCTCTTATCGTAGAATCACCCATATACCATCAACCGGGGCTACTTCGGTTCTTCATGGGTTAATTTTGTCCATCCTATAAAAAAAGTTTTTTTTTCTGTATTGAACAAACAATACATGATAATTTTACCCTTAAAAAACATCCCATGAATCCTATGAGATATAAAACATGAGAGAGAAAAAGATATATATAAAACGTCCCATGAATTTTTGCTCTTAAAAAACATCCTATACCCTGCTAAAGGGTATTTAAATTGCGGGACTGGCATGGTTGAAACCGGTTGGTTTTAACCATGGTTTAAACCAACTGTTTTGTTTAGAAGAAATATAGTGACATTTCTTTCTTTTCTTTATAATTTAAGCGTTTAAGATTATTGGATATAAATATTTTCTACTTTTAACACTTTATCTGAGCAGTAAGTATTAGACATAATGCGTTTATGTCATTTTTTATGCATAGGATTAAAATCAGTATGCGTTGGTGTGTATATATGTATTGCTCTAAAAATATAGCTTCAAGCATGTGAATTGATCAAAGATAAAATAGATTTAAACTATTTAATATTTAGTATAAAATATTTTAATTTTTTAAAAAATGCAAATTATTTAACTCAACTAATAACATAATACAATTTTAAGATTTTTCTAAAAATGAAAAAGATTTTTTTCTTGATTGGGGAGATTATTATACAGAATTAAAATTAAAATATGAAGTCAAAGAAGAGAGTAATCAAATTTTGGGTGCTAGTTAATCGCATTTTAATAATAACAATCTTATTTATTTTTCCCCTGCTTTCTGGCGAGTCTAATGATTGTTAACTTCAAATTGTCACTCAAAAAAGAAATATATATATATATATATATATATATATATATATATATATATATATATATATATATTATATGTATATTCCAAAAAGTATTTGAAATTTATTATTTGAATAACTGTGGAAACGAATATTATATTTTGAAAACTACATCCAAATGTTTATTATTAGTAATCAAAAATTGTTTATGAAGTTCTTCAGATGTTTCACGGTGTAGAGCATATCATTCTTTGAACAAAAGACTATTTGCTAACGCTGTTTAATTAAAATATTATTTTTTTCAGTTTTCTACATACATTCGCTGTAATTATTTAATTTAAATTATTTTAAAATGAAGTTACTCTAATAAAAATCCAAGAATGTCTACTTTTATCAATAAAGATACATATATATCTAATAAGAAAACGTGTTTAAAAAACCCTCGGTTTAAACCAATAAAACCTTCTTTAAGCCAAAAAAAGGTGTGTTTTTTTTGGGGGGGGGGGTGTTTCGAAAAAACCAGTTTTTTGCCAACCTTGTTGAATACTTAGGGGCAAATTAAATTATTTTAGTGGCAACACTGTATATATATGGAAACAACTGTTTTCGCGTGTAAATTTTAACTCTCCAAACGTTCTACAGCGAAACAATCCGAATAAAAACTATAAGTAAGGTAAGTGTTAAAATATTCCCTTTAGCATGTGACCCATGCGGGGTAGCAGTTTTTCCTTTAACTTTTTACTTTGACAGAAAACGTTTCAGTTTTTATAAAGCTAACATGAAAATTAGAATTTCGGAGGTACTTTGTGCAATGCCTTTTTTGGTTCGAAAATAGCTCCACTTACTTAGAAATTCCTTTTATACAACCAAATCTCTTAAAAATATTTTAAGTAATATTATGTTTTAATGTTACAGTAGAAAAATGTTACATTAATTGTCTTTGTTCTGGTTGCTCAGAATAACATGATAAAAGCTGTTTCTCATTTCTTTAATATTAACAACTAGCTTGCTGTGTTTAAATGTTAATCTTTTATTGCATATTTTGTTCAACTTTTCTGGAAAAAAAATTATTTGAAACTTATGTACCGGTGTAATAATAGGAAAAATTGTACAAAAATATTTTAAAATTTTTTTGGAAAAGTTTGATATTTTATTGAGTATACTTTGCATATGCATTTAGGGATTTAAATATTGTTTTGCTGTATTTTGAAATTAAATGGGCATAAATTAATTAATTTTATTCATTTAACACCGTACATTTTTTTTACATTAATATTTTTAAATGTTCAGTAAAAATAATTAATTCAATAAATTTTGCTTTAATAGCTCAATTTTTTTTTTTTTTTTTTTTTTTTTTTTTTTTTTGAAAAACAAATTTTAATTTTTTGTCATATGCAGCCACCTAACATGAAGAATCACTAACTGCAGCCACCTAACGTGTTATTCCATTTTTTAGACTGTTCTTGACCAATTTCAGTGGTCATTTTAGCCAAATATTCTTGGCACATAATGATAATTATACTGTTTTTAGGCAGGTGCCAGATGTGGCACACGGTGCTGTAAAAGGTTTAAAAAATATTTATCGAGTTTGCAATGCTAATTCATTAGTAAATGCTTTTGCATGTAGGTTTCAGTAAAAATATATTTATTTACATATGAAAAATATTCCTTTTATATTAAACTAAATAAATGGACGAAAGAAGCCCCCAGCAGGGGTTACTCTTTATTCCAAAACATTAAAATTTGTTAAAAAAAAATAAAAAATCACATTCCTTTAAATCATATAATTTGCGTCATTGTTGTATGTTAATTATTTAACACTCACTTTCAACATTGAAAAATCATATATAATGTTTTTTTAATAATGGAAATGTGAGTGAAACCAGGAAAAAATGACCCAAAGTAGCCCCGGGCTGACTAAAAACATAGACATACTCAAATATAAGCACATGGCATTTTTTCATGATGTTTAATAATAATTATACACGATTTTTCTAATTATATAATGTTTATGGTTGTGAAATTCTCCCTTCAAGGTATTTCTCTTACAAATTCACGCTTTCGTTGGTTTAGAAGTCTAAAATGCAAATTATGCGCTTCTGCTATTATATTAAGACGGTTTTAATCCTTTACTGTACTTTTTTTCTATTTTTATGAAAAAATATATTTGAAATCTATATGACAATCTAATACTGGAAAAATATTAAACAAAAGTAATTTTCAAAAATTCAACTAAAATTTTATATTTTATGGCATGCACTTTATATACACAATAGGGATTTTTAAATATTTTATTGTTATGTTTTGTAATTACATGGGCTTAAACTAATTAATTTTATCTCTTTAAGGCTTCTTTAAATTAATGTTTTTAAATATTCAGTAAAAATAATAAAAATAAATTTTGCCTTAGTAGCTTAAAAGGTTTTTGCTTGTCTGTTTGTTTCCGAAGAAGAAATTCTAATTTTTTGTCAAATGCAGTCATCTGACACCATCTGACATTCGCAAAATAAGTGATATTATTCCATTCTTTGGATTGCTCTTGATAAGTTACAGTGATCATAATACAGCTACACAATAAAAATGAAGTTCCCTACATTTCATGGTATAAAATGTTACTGAAAAGAGCTTTTCGTTCGAAATCATAATAAATGAAATATTATGAAAAAATTGAACTGCCCTGGTGAAATTTATCACATTTAACGAATAAAAAGAATTTTTGTTTGAAACTGAGTATTTCTGGTACATCAGAATAGAAAGCATTGCGTCGACATATTTGAATAGAAAACTTTAATAACAAAATAAAAACATCGATTTTCTCAGATTTGAAACTGCCATTTTCTTAGAGAAGAACATCCCAGCCACTGGATTAACAAAAGACGAGCCTGTGTTACATAATTAACTGACATAAATAGTTTAATTTTAACATTCCAGAATAGGGAACTTGTGTAGTTTGAAGCTACAACTTTTAAAATTCCGTACAAAAAGCTTTTTATATTATTAAAATTATTTTTAAACACTATTATTATATTCAATATGTCTAAGTTTTAGCATTAACGCTTCCGGAAAACTGTAAAAAAAATTCAGAAACGTTCCTGGGGAAAAATGGGCAGCTGCCTATTATTTCCAAGAAACATTTCTTGAAAATGACTGGACTTTACTGTGTAATTTTGAAACATTCCACAGAAAAGGCTGTAAGGTTCCTTTGAAATACTAGGAACATTTCTGTCGACAACGAAAACATTACTGATATTTCACAGGAACCTTACTGCCTTCTCTGGGGAACGTTTCAGAAGTATTCAGTAAGATTTTTGTTATTTTCCAGAAACGTTATGTATAAATAATACGCAACTCAGCTGCCCATTACTTCCCAGGAACATTTCTGGATTTATTTTCACAATCAGGAACGTTTCATATATTAGATTTCACTAAATTTTATTTTATTATTCTTTATTTGTGTATTTTATTTATTTATTTATTATTTTACATTCATAAGATTCGATGCCAAAATATATTAATCCATTTTCAAGTATTTAAAAATATTACTCTTTTCTTTGTTTGCTTTTGAAAAATATTTTTAATTATTTAGTCAATTTAAATTGTTCGACATATGTATACAATTAATATCCGGGATTTTTATTTTATGTTATTTTTCATAGATTCAATGTAATTAAAAACAGAATTTCTCATATTGTCAACATTGTAAACAAGATAAATATTATTTTCAAATCGGCATCCCCTCCCCCTATTTATGAAATTTTTCTATGCTTCATAAGGTAAAATTCAAAAGGTTTTAATTCAAGGAAATTGTGCGCAACAAACACACATCCAAAACAAACATTCAAAGCATATTTAAAATTTCTGATAACACTATTTTTTTTCTGTATGGTGAAATTAAAGTGATCATTTATGTATGATTTTATATCATTCGAAATTATCTGCTGTAAGATATTAAAATCACCGGATAAATCATTTAAATGATACAATAGTTAATAATATATTTGTTAAACAAGAATAAATATTTTAAATAAATTTACGCATCCTTTAAACTATATTCTTAAATTTATCTGTTTATATTTAAATATTTCCATCTGATAATTAGAAAAATTTTCAAACATTGCATGCTTTTTTACTTCCATGTAATATATAAGCTCATTTAATATTTAAATTCGTTAAAATTTTATTTTGCGAATTTGCTGCTTGTATATTTCCAGAATTTTCTTAAAGTTTTGCTTTGGTTACAAATAATTAGCCATAAATCAAATAAGAAATAGTATAATCTCAATTTTTAAAAGAATTTTATACACATACAAAAAAAAAAAAAAAAAAAAAAAAAAAAAAAGCCGTTTTGCAATTTTCTTTGACAAAAAATTAATATATATCAATGTAATAAAACAATAGTAAATACAATAATATGTATCAATATGCCTCCAGAATTTTCTTAAAGTTTGTTTTGGTTATAAATGATTATCAATAAAACGCATTAGAAATAGGGCAATCTCAATTTCATTCAATTTAACGAATTTTACAAATATCCATTTTTGAAAAAGAAGAGCCGTTGTTCAACTTACTTTGACAAAAAAAATAAATAAATAAATAAATAAATAAATAAAAATAAAAATTTTTAATTTAGTGTGTTTTAACAAAATTTTAATATTTACGATTGTTGCAATTATAAGAAAAAATATTAATGAGACCATTATTTATTTATTTATTCTATAAAAAAATAAAAATATATTATTACAGTTTTTTATACACATAAGAAAATAAAAGGCGTAAAAACACAGAGTCTAACAATCTATACAACTGCATTTTATATCGATGTACGGGAAAAAAAAACCTAGCGTAAATATGGATTAACATTAATTTAACGTTTCAAACATAAATGCATACTTTATAAATTGAAACTCATTAAAACATAGATAAAATTAATATTTGTTAAAACCAAATTTGTTCCTAAAATAATATAGCATGCAAAAAACATTAGCAGATAAAAATGGAATATTATATTTTATAAATAAACCCTTTGCGTAGCATATTATTCCTTTAGTTGAAGTATGAATACGGCATGATGAATATCACGAAATATTTTTTTTTTTTTTAATGTCCAACAAGGATTTCTGAAAAACTGATTAATATATGTTTCATTTAAATTAACCAGCTCTCCGAAGAAGTCCCAAATAGACTAAAGTCTTAGAATACCACGAGGTTCACATCCTCTATGCCTTTCTTTCGCGCGCGCCATTGTTTTGTATTCCGCCGAAGATAATCTATCAGAAGGGGTATTACATTTTCCCCTGAAAGGTCTCAACAGCAAAGATTGAAATGTTTGTCCTCTGTTCATTTATTCACACCTCGTACTTCACAATGATTCTTTAGCATTCATATAAGGAAATCATTTTCGACTCACACACTCATGACACACAATAACAAACAACTATTAATGGTGTCGGCGTCAGCTTTATGCTGTTGCCAATTGTAATTATCAAACGTTTCAGATAAGAAAACCCGAATTTCCCAGGAAACTTTTACGTTGTTCTGGAAACCTTTAAAAAGGAGAAACCTTTCTTGAATTTACACAGAACGTTACTATTTTTTCTTACAGTGAATGGAAGTTTCACATTTATAATAAAAATAAATTTAAGAACTCTAAAAAGTATAAACTATTTATTCCAATACATGTACATGCATTGGAATAACGTAATATAATATCTTATAGTACAGTCGACTCTCGTTAATTCGAAATTGGATAAATCGAATCTGCGCTTATTTCGAACTAAACAGGATGCCCTGAAATTTTCAATGGCAAAATATCGTTAATATTTTTCATTTATTCGAACTCATTTTCTCTTGATTTCGTTTAATTCGAACTAATGATAGTTTCAATTTTTCACGTCTCGTTTCTTTCTCACGGGCTTCAGATCCTTTGGATAACTTCTATCTTTGATGTTTGTGAAAATTGTTCTGAACGAGTATACATATATTCCCATATTTTTGATATCCACTTTCTTAATGCTCCTTCTGTTCATCAGTGACATCACAAATTTTTCTTACACTGTGCTTCATTCTAATTCCTTTATTAGTTTATGTTTTGCATATTTTATTTCATATTAAGTCATATTCTAATGATAACAGACGAAAAAAAAACACTATAACATTGATTCCTTTGTAACAGTACTATTTTAACCATGTTTTCCTCTCATATTTTCGATAATTCGAACATTTCTTGTGGTCCCGACGAGTTCGAATTAACGAGATCCGACTGTATTATAAAGATAGATATTTTACATACATGTAAAATATTTATCTTTTTAAACACCCTATTTTAATTCTTTGTAATCGGGAGCCTATTACTTCTTAATTTTTAAGAGAATGCATTTTTTATGGAATAAAACTTTTCATAACGAAATTTATTATATAATTTTACTAAATTTCATTACAAACTATTATTTTTAAATATATATATTTATTTTTATTTTTAATTTTCGCTTGAAATTCTCTGCTCAAGATCCTTGTATAATTTAATGTTTTAATGAATTAAATAAAATCTGTAAGTAATGCAATTAAATAACAATTTCACAAAATTATCTTTGACACAAGTATTAACAGAATTCGTTAATTACCGAGTTTTAGTAGTATTCTTTTGTACAAATCACGGCTATATATAAAAATATTATATTTAATTAATAGTGGAAAAAATAGCCAAAATAAACAATTTTTGTACAAATTTGTCATTCATTATATACATACATTTTTAAAAGAAATGTTTATATTAAAAATAGTTTTATCAATTAGTGAAAATAATTAAGTAATTCCAAAATATTTCAAATTTTTTAAACGCAAACAGTTACAAAACTATTCTGAACAAATTTTAAAAAGTTTTAAATAAACAATAATTCTAATTTCTAAAAACTCATAGCATTAATAAATAGCTCTTTCATTTCAATTTTAATTAATGAACTTTCTCTGTATACTAATTTCAAGTTTCGTAATTATTCTTTTAACTGTTCCATTTATAATAATGAACAGAAAACAAATTTACCAATAAAAAAATATATATATATCGATGATTAATGAAAATACTACAAACATTCTGAAGTCAAAATGAATTATTTCGTGTTATTTAAAAATAATAAAAAGGGAATTTAAAAAAAAAATGAAAATTCAATCTGTAAAATATTTCAAAATTCAATGAAGTTAGTTGAACACTGAAAAATAATAACTAAAGCTGTTGATGAATATGTGATGTTTCATTTTTTTAAAGTTCCTCTTTATTAAAATATTAATTATGTACCAAATAATGTATTTCAGTGTTTATATGTTGGATTTACTGATTAGCATTTTACTTTTAGAATAAAAGTAACACTATTTGTATTCAGTATTATGTAGAATATTTACAAGTATCTTCGTTTAAAGAGCTACTTAGTCAGTAGGAAACACTTGTTCACTAGTGAAAGAATTTTTTTTAAATATCTCGTTTGCATTTTGATACTTTTAATTGCTTTTATTTGCATTATAAAGCTGAGATTGATCTTTTTTTTTATTTTTTCGATTTTTTTTATAAGAGTGTTTTTTTATTTTATCTGCCAGTTCCGAAAACGATATGTCCAAATTAAAAATATATGTGAACAAAATCGGAATGAAAAAAAGGGCCCTTCGTACAGATTAATCTCAGCTTGCCAATGCAGAAAAAAAAGTTTAAAATTACTGAAATGTATACACAAGCATCCCAAATGGTCCGCCAGCTGAGCATCATAATTTTCTTAGAGAAATTTTCTTTTTAGATTTTTCTAGCAAATTGTCAAGAAACTAAAATTGGAAGTTAATTTTAGTGCTAATTCTGCAGAAACCTATCACGAAATTTTCTGTTAAAAAAACATTGATGTTCAGTTTGCGGACCATTTGGGAGCATTGTATGCGAAATATTTTAAAAAATTCCTATTAAGGAGTGGTTCTTTACAAATGATTGATGTAGATTTTAATTTGGAATCTGGCTAAGAGGAGAAATTTAAGAGCAACTGAATTTTAAAATTCAAAATAATTTTTATTGCGAAAATTGAATGCGAAAAGCATTTTTGTGTCATATGAAAGCTCTAATAATAAAGGTGTTTGATAAAAGGCTATTTAATTTTCTACTGACTTTGTCACCTAGCAACCAAGATATACCTAATTATTTCAAAATGTAAAAAGTTTTCTGTGCAAACGATTTTTTGTGATAAATACATTATCTGTTTTATTTCTTCAGCTTTTACCTAAGCTGTGTGAAACAATATTCTTTTTGTTTTTGAGTTTGATAAGAATGTTTTTATGAGTTATGTGTAAAAATGTTACGGTTTTTATTGGAGTTGTGTTTTGTTAAATTATTAATGTTCGAAAGAACCTGAGTTGAGTTTACTCATCAGAATAAACTGTTTAAAATGAGAGATGCGTATTTAATTTTGAGTTGAGTAAAATATTAATAAAATAAACTTTCGAACAAATTGAAAACTTCATATGGTCCGTCTTATACGAAGAAAAATCAGCGAGTTGTTATTCTACGTCAATGATTGAAGGATAACTGGTGAATATTTTGTGCTGTTTTGCTATTTCTTCGATGTTAGAACTCATCTTTTAAAGAGCCAAGAGGGGTAAGTGCACCCATTTAATTTTTATTCATTAAAAATGAGTATGAAAGAATTAAAAGCAAAAAAGAAAATTTTCAAAACAAACTTGACAAAATTAAAAGAAAAATTATAGAATACTGAGCTAGAATTAAATGAATTAATTCTCATAAAGGAGAAACGGAATAAATTAGAGAAAAACTTTTCTGAGTTATTTGAGTCTATTTATAAGATAAGTAAAGAAGATGAAATTGAGGATTTTATTAAGGAAAACGAAGAAATTAATGAAATTTTAGAAATAATGGAATTTGAACTTACAAAAAACTTATCAAAAATGAAAGTGCAAACTGTTAATTTAGAAAACGCCATAAAGGCTGATAATAACATTAAATTGCCAAAGTTAACTCTTCCTGTATTTACGGGTAATTTGCATGAGTGGCTTTCTTTCAAAGATATATTTAAGGCTACTGTACATGAAAATTCTAATTTGTCAGGGGCAATGAAATTACAATATTTGAAGTCTTCATTGAGAGGAGATGCCTTTCGTATAATTCAATCTATTTCAATCGTGGATTCTAATTATGAAGTTGCATGGTCGCTTTTGGAAGAACGGTTTTCAAATTCGAGAGAACAAGTTTACGCGCATTTAAAACGTTTTTTAAATATTCCTGTTATTCAGAATGAGTCCCCAGCTGCATTATTAAATCTAATAGATATAACAAATGAATGTATTAGGTCGTTAGAGATTTTAGAACAAAAAGTTGAGGGGTTTTCTACTACAAAGTTTGCTTATATTTTGGCTCAAAAATTAGATGTAAATACAAAAATGTGGTGGGAAAGACATCTTAAGCGGAATAATTTACCGAGTTTAACTGAATTGCTAGAATTCTTGAGAGACCACGCGCGTACACTAAGTGCGTCCAAACAAGTAAATACAAAGCGAAATTTTCAAAACGAAAGCCAAACAAAGCATAGCTTTTCAAAGGTAACATCCATGGTTGCGAGTTTAAATGAGAAAAATATGCGCAAATGTGTTGTATGTAAGCAGAAAAATCACAGTGTTTTTAAATGTCCCAAATTTCAAAAAATTAATGTACAGGAAAGAGTAGAATTTGTTAAAAGAAACAATATGTGCTTTAACTGTTTTTCAGAATTCCACTGCGTCAAAAAATGTAACTCAACATTCTCGTGTTCAAAATGCCATAAACGCCACAATATACTTCTTTGTTTTGATAGGCGTGAGAGAAATTCCAATGCGGTGGGAAACACAAAAAATTATAGTGATAAGGAAGTGCCAAATGCATTGTCGACGAATGAAAGTAAACCAACATTAAATGTTGACACCATACCATTTGAGTTAAATAACCAAATTCAAAATTTCACTGGTACTTCAAATGTGAGATCGAATAATGTTAAAACAGTTCTTCTTTCCACTGCTATTGTTTATATGAGAGATAAATTCGGAAATAAAGTTCCGGTACGTGCTTTATTGGACAATGGTTCAATGAGCAATTTTTTAACATTGCAGTTAGTTAAAAGATTAGGAATTCGAAAAGAAAAAAGTAATATTTCGGTATCGTGTTTAAGTGGATCCTCTGTAGCGGTAAAAAATAAAACTACTGCCTTGATCAGTAATAATTCGGGAGATTATAGTCGGGAGTTAGATTTCCTTATCATACCAAAGATTTCGCAAATTATGCCCTCGAAATATATTAATATTTCAGAGCTAGGAATTCCAGAGTCTATTATTCTTGCTGATCCTGAATTTAATAGACCAGGGAAAATAGATCTTTTGCTAGGAGCTGAAGTATTTCTAGAATTGATAAAGGTGGGTCGTATGAAGCTACCAAATTCTAAATTAATACTGCAAAATACGGTGTTCGGTTGCATAGTAAGTGGGAGTGTTTACGATTGTAACGATCAAGAACAAATACATTGTGGGTTAATTACTGAAACAGATTTAAATTTCGAAATGAAAAAATTTTGGGAAATTGAAAGAGTAGAAGAAAGTACACCATTGAGAAATACAGAAGAATTAGCATGCGACACCCACTTTATAAACACACATCAGAGAGATATAACGGGCAAATTCATAGTACAAATGCCGTTGAAAAAAGATCCTAGTTCTTTGGGAGAATCAAAGCAATTTGCGGAAAATAGATTAAATTCACTTTGGAATAGGCTAGTCAAAAATCCAAATCTTTGAGAGTTATATTGCGCATTTATGGCAGAGTATAGAGAGTTAGGCCATATGGAGGAAGTAGAGAAAACAGATGAGAAAATACATGCGAATTATCTACCTCATCATGCTGTTTATCGCCCAGATAAAAGTTCTACAAAATTGAGAGTTGTCTTTAATGGTTCACATGGAACTTCATCAGGAGAATCCCTAAATTCCATACAGCTGAATGGAGTTGTCATTCAAGATGATTTGTTTAGCATAATACTTAGATTTCGTACACACCGCTATGCATTTACAGCAGATGTAAAAATGATGTATCGCATGATACTTATCGATAAAAGTCAACGTGATTTACAGCGCATAGTTTGGAAATATTCTGTAAATGGTGAGATGAAATATTACAGACTATGTACAGTCACATATGGCACAACTAGTGCCCCTTATTTAGCCATGCGCTGCCTTAAATAGCTTGGTATGGATGGTGAATCTCAATTTCCGTATGCTTCTGGTGTGGTACAATCAGACTTTTGCATGGACGATGTCCTGACTGGAGCAGCTGACCTAAAATCGGCTAAGAGACTGCAAATTGAGCTTATTCAACTATTAAATACGTGTGGCATGAACTTACATAAATGGTTTAGTAACCATCCAGAATTAATGGAGCCAGCCTTTAAAAATGAGAATTACACTTTTGAAAATATGAGTGAAACTAAGGCACTAGGACTTTGCTGGAATGCCAATGATGATACTTTTACTTTTAGTGTATCATTCAGTGAGCAAACCAAGGTAACTAAAAGAAGTGTGCTGTCAAATATTGCTCGCATTTTAGACCCCTTGGGTCTACTTGGACCAGTTGTGACGAAAGCAAAAATTTTCCTACAAAGACTGTGGAGACTGCAAATTGATTGGGATGAAAATCTCCCTACAGCTGAGCTTGATGATTGGTTGCAGTTTTTAGAATCATTAAGAGCCATCAATAATATAAGTGCTGTTAGATACATTTTTACAAATAATCCAGTGCAAATTAAAATTTGTGGCTTTTCAGATGCTTCGGAGAAAGCCTACGGTGTGGCATTGTATGCTGTGTCTTCAAATTCTTCAGGAGAGCAAATTTCTCAGTTGCTTTGCAGTAAAAGTCGAGTTGCACCAATCAAAACAATCACTATTCCTCGCTTGGAGCTCTGTGGTGCATTTTTATTAGCCAAATTGATGAATAAGGTTGCCAAAACCTTAAAAGTTCCTAAAGAATCTGTTTACTATTATTCAGATAGTACTATTGTATTATGTTGGATTCGAAAACAGCCATGTGACTTAAAAACCTTTGTGTCATCACGTGTGGCTACGATTCAGAATCTTTCTGATATCAGTCATTGGGGACATGTGGCTTCTTCTGATAATCCTGCTGATTTTGTGTCACGAGGTGTAGATCCAGACAAACTTCTCCAGAGTAACTTATGGTGGAAGGGTCCACTATTTCTAACACAACAAACTGAACCTTCTTTAAATACTGTCGAACTTGAGCAAAATGATAATGATCTATACATAAGTGAACTTAAACATACAGCTTCAAAGACTACACTTTTAATATCAGACTGTTCATCTTTTATTGATTATTTTTTGCAATTGAGTAATAATTATGCTAAATTAATAAGAATTCTTAGCTATGTTTTCAGGTTCATTCAGAATGTCAAAAAGCCAAAAGAAAGGTATTCAGGTAAGCTAACATCTGCTGAATTGAAGAAGGCTGAGCAGTTTATCATAAAATCTGTTCAAGAAAAAGAGTTCAGTTCTGAATTCACATTGTTATCTAAGGGTAAGGAGTTACCAAAAAATAGTAGATTACTTTCATTAAATCCTTTCTTGGATAAAAATAATTTAATCAGAGTTGGAGGTCGTCTCCAAAATAGCACGGTAAATTATGCCCAAAAACACCCAATTGTACTGCCCTCTAAACACAAATTAACAGAATTAATTATCGAGTTTTATCACAAAAAATATCTACATATAGGACCACAAAATTTACTTTATTGTGTTCGAAGAGAATTTTGGCCTTTAAACGGTAGGGCTATTTGTAGAAAAATTGTACATAAATGTATTACATGCTTTAGGGCCAAACCTAAATTGTTAGAGCAAATTATGGGCGAGCTCCCAAAAGAAAGAATAAATGTAGACTTTGTTTTTAATTGCACAGGAACTGATTTCTGTGGTCCATTTTTGATTAGATATAGAGGTCAACGTAAAGGTATTTATCATAAAGTTTATGTTTGTATTTTTATTTGTATGGTAACAAAGGCAGTGCATTTGGAATTAGTTACTGATTTAACGTCTGAGGCTTTTACTGTACAAGTGTACAGAAGTAGTAAAAGTAGGTTCCATTTCTCGGATTTTCTCATAATTACGCGTAATATTAGCACTTGACGTTGTTATCCACTCTAGATTTTCTTATCCCACGACATCTTATTTAATGTATACCATGAAGTATTTATGATTTATTCGTTCCTGTATAGAGACACAAAAATTTTCCTACATAAAAAACATAAAACTCAAATCGAATTTCGAGTGGAATGACAATTTTCACCTTGCGTTTAAATTACTAAAAATAAAACTATTTACTAAAAAAGTGCAATATGATTTTATTATAACTTTGTCGCTACAACATTAACAGGTCTTTAAAACATAACAACCAAAATATGTTAAAAATCATTTCTAAAAAACAGGAAAGCCTCCTGAGAACTTTCGATCGAAACGTTTGTTAAAATAAATGTTTAAAATTAAGTAAAAGTGCGAACTCAGTTGACAACACAGTTTGCATTCCATTGTTCACATTAAATTTCAAACTTTACGATTCAATATTATCTTACATAGTTTTTTTCGATTGACATCACTTTTTAAAAAGAAGTTTCTTCAAGTTGAGAATTTCAAAAATGCTATAATTAAGCAGGGCAAACATTATTTTATTTTATTACTGGTGCTAAAAAAAAATTTTGCAATGAAAAACAATGTCCAGCTAGACAAGTCGTAGTAGTGCAAATGCTCAGAAATTTACCATAAATTAACTCGGTAATATATATATATATTTATATATAAATTCTGGTAGTATTTTGGTTGCCAAAATATGCCAAACCCATTTCGCATTCTATAGTTGACATTCAATTTTAATTATCTGAAATTTAACATATATTATCTCAATCAAAATAGCACAATATTGATTCCATTAGAAAAGGTGTATTTTAAGAAAACGACAGGAACTTAAATGCCAACCCAATATTTAATATTTAAATCACACAATTCGTCATCGTCTCGTCCATCGCCAGAATTTACAAACATTCTTTGCGGCTAGATAAGGTGAAGAATTCTATTAAAAATATTGGTGAACTTTTACCCATCCCGACTATCATAATAAAGGAGCTTCTTCATTTACATTTTATTTTTGCTGCAGTAGAAAAAGAGATAATTGCAAATAGTAGGACAATAACGTGTTTCCATAAAAAATTTTAATTATAAAATAATCTCTTTTTTTTTTTTTTTTTTTTTTTTTTTTTCAGATTTGTAATCTTACATAAATCGTTTCATTTTTATGCAAAAAATTTACTCTATTCAGATTTCTATTAATATACATTTCAAAGAAATTTTTCATGAACTGATTTTTATCGTATTTTGTTCAAAGATTTAAGAATATTAAGTAAAATCAAATATTTGAAAAAAAAATTATTCTAAGGATGTTTTTATTCTCAAAACGCAATTAAATTTGAATAAGAAAAAGTATACCATTTAGTCTGCTTTAGAAAACAAAGTTTACAATGGACGTATTGCAATTTTTTATCATTGAATAAATATAGCCGTCTCAAATAACTGCTGATTCCTTTTTCATATCTAAAAAAATGTTTAATCTGGAGTTACTTAAACATTTTTTCGTGACTGTGCTATTTATATTGAACATTGATTAGCTGATAATGATGAAAGTTCTGAATAAATTGATTTTTCTAATAATTATAAGTGGATTTTCATTTATTTAATATGTACATAAAAGTGATTTTTCATCTACCGGTAAAGATAAGCAATACAGGCATGTTTTATCTTGACTGTCTTATCTCATAGTTTTCTAATGTGTAACTATTTAGAAATCCTAATAAATAAATATTCTTCAAGCAATTTTAGTATTTTGCATGAGAATTTATCTTTCTTATGTATGGGAATATAAAACCAGGGGAAATTTTCTATTTTTTTGCATATGCTAATGTAATTTCAAGCCACAAAGTATAACAAAATCTTTTCAATATTTAATTGTAGAATGCTCCGGAAACTATAAAAAATAATGCTGAAAATTATCTATCACATTTTGTGATTGCTGTAAGATCTCAGTCAAACCTCGTTAACATGAACCTCAAGGGGAATTAAATTTTTGTTCATGTTATCAGTAGTAAAAAAATATTTTTTAATGATCATTTATATTCAATAAATATTTTTTTGATAAACAATTAAATCAGTTTTTAATAATAATAAAATTTATAATGAAACTTATATACTATACTTATTTTAATTTTTATTTCGTACCAAACAGTTAATTAACAATAATCTTAAATGCAATGATAAAGAATACAGGGACAAATGTGCATTTCAAATAGGGTCTAATGAGAGAAAACTTTGTCAATCTTATTTCTATTTGAATTCTACTTTGAACTGAGACTTATTTCTATTTTAATTATTAGACTAATAGTTATATATATTTTTATACATTAATAGAAAACTGTTAAAAGTAATTAAGTAAGTAAAACATGAATGCTATAAATTGCATTTTTTTACAGCATAAATGGTAAAATATATAACATCAACTTCAATAGATTTATACCAAATAATGAATCATACATTTGTTAAATTACGAGAAATTAATTCTATTTACACTCAAAAGACTAAATAATAACAAAAATAATAATTAGATCCTTACCTTATTTATTTATAACTTATAGGTACCAGAAAAAAAAATCAAAATTACACCTTAAAAAAAACTACTATTTGCGACTGTTCGGTTTCTGTCAACAGTTCGTTTGCGGAAATCTTCTAGTTTATCTACAACATTCAAGTACTGACTAGAATATTCTGTTTGCATGACAAATCTTCGTACAATTTTTAATGCCTTAAATGCTTCAATGCTGGATACATTGTTGTATTCTGAACAGTCACTGCTACCATCTTCCTCTTCTGTTTCAGAAGAATAGTGTTAATTATCGGCAGTGATTTTAGCACACTTAATTTCCTTAACTATTTCTTCATCCGTAACTGTGTCGGATGTCATTATTTCATCGTCCATTTGTTACATAATACTCAAATGTGACATTTTATGGAAGTATGGCGCGTGCTTTTGCTTCTTAAGAATCAAATTTTATTGTTCCTTCTGTTTATGAAGGAGTTCCTTTGGTAGAAAATAAAGCTTTTTTGGGAAAAAAATTTGAATAGTAGTGACAGAAACTTCTTTCCAGGCAGATCGAAGTACATTTAATGCATCCAACAAGTTTATAGAAAAGGATGTTCCTTGATCGAAACAAGAAACTGTTTGTAGGAGAATTTCTCTTCTATAGTATGCTATGCATTTAATTATCCCTTGATCACATGGTTGTATTTTGCAGATGTATTTGGAGGTAAAAACTCAATATGGATTGTTTTGAGTTCGGAAACGGCGCAATGAGCGCTGCAATTATCTAAAATTAAACAAATATTTCTCCCATCTCTTTCAAATTTTAGTCGAGTTTTTTAACCCACTTCTGGAATAACTCTATGGTAATCCACGCCTTTTTGCTCGACTCGTACATCACTGGTAATGTTTTTATACCTTTAAAACAGCGAGGTTTTGCAGCCTTTCCAATGACCATCAATGGTAATTTTTCCGTTCCAGTCATGTTGCAAGCAATTAACACGGTTAATCTTTCTTTGCTGCATTTTCCACCTGAACAATTCATATTCTTTATCGTTAAAGTTCGCGATGGAAGTGCTTTTTAGAATAATGATGTCTCATCGGCATTAAAAATATCTTCTTCAGCATATTTGCTTAAAATTGATAGAAGTTTATGGATTACGAAATCATTCGCTAGTTCATCATTTACTGCAGCCGCTCCCTCACAAATTTTCTTGCAAACTATTCCGTGTCTATCCTTAAATCGTTGAAGCCATCCTGATGAGCCTAAAAAATCTCTTACACCTAAAGCATCGGCGAAAAAATGAGCCTTTTCTAGCAAAATCTCACCAGTGATGGGAAGATTCAAGTTTCTTGCTTCATTCATCCATTTGATTACTGCTGTTTCAACTTCTTCATTATTGGCGACCCTCATTCTTTTTCGACTTGGTTCAAACTTGTTTAGTACATAAGCTGTTTCAATTTTGTCTCTACCTTTTAAAATCATTGATATCGTACTTTTAGCTATTCCATATTTCTTAGCAACATCAGATTTTTTTAAATTTCTCGAATCTACGTCATGTGATATATCGAGCTTATTTTGCAAATTTAAGGATTGCTGAACTTTGCGACTCATTTTGAGCAACTATACTTTACACGTGAAAGTCCTTATGAACTAATACGGTTCAACGAAAAAAAAAAAAAAAAAAGACTGAATACGTGACCTTTTATATGGAAGTTGCAACACCAAGCTGTAAATTTTCTATGTTTGAATACAGAAACAATGCATAAAAATACTCCTTTTAAATAGTAACTATCACTAGTCCTGGTGTCATGTAGATGACGGCAGATATTCTATTTTCCATGTGGGGTATTTCGCAAACTTTTTTCTCATTCGAACAGACGGGAGGAGCCATGTCACGTGACCTACTAGATAATTGATATTAAAACCATTTTTTCTTGTTCTTTTAGTTATATTATGTAATGTAAAACTTAAACCCAGTAATAGACTGCGTTATTTCTTTATCTTACAAAAGTGAAAGAAATTAAAATACTGTTTTAAATTTTAAAAAGGAAAGAGTTGCTGAAATATGAACTGTATTTAGAATCTTTCGTTCATGTTAACCGTCTAAATCTTTCATGAGACATCGAGAATTGTTCATATAAAGCGAATTTTCATGTTAAACGTGTTCATGTTAAAATGAGAAAAAACGCTGGAATCCCTATTCATTTTGACGGGGACAGCAGGAACTGTTCATGTTAAACGTAATTCACGTCAAGCGTGCCCCACTAAAAATAATCTTAAGATTATCTGCAGAAATGTCCACTTTCTTCAGAAATTTTACAGAAATCTGAAGAAATTTCGGAGACTTAGCTTTACCTTAAAAATATCTGCAGAATTTTTAACGATATCCTGTAAAATATCTGCAGAACGGGCCAATTACCTATGGATGTTCCACAGAATTTTGGGCCAATTCCCTACATATTTTCTATAGAATTTTTTTAGTGGGGTGTTCATGTTAACGAGATCCGACTGTAAGTGTAATTAGTTAATATTTTATTCCATTAAAATATTCATATTATTAAAAGCTATGCCTCATTTTGTCCTAATTTTTAAAGAAATTTTGATACAATTAAAGATATATGCATATTAGTGGAAGCCCCAGCTTTTAGAACAAAGATTTTTTTTTTTTAATTACACAAAATAAGCGAAATAAATGCGGTATTATGCATAAATAAAAATTGCGCATTTCTACACAATTGAAACTACCATGGTGTTATGAATTTGCCTAAAAATAGAATAGATTAGCAACAGCTCCTGTTACTTGAGAACAGCCAATATTGATTTTACATTGTTTTCATAATTATTTGAGCTTGTCAGTATATTTTGAACATAATGGACATTTATTTTTACAATAATATCAGCTACCAATTTCTTTTTCATACGAAAATTTAATTTCATTATATTTCACGAATTCTCCTATTGTATTCATATGAAATACATTTTTCCCTAAAATTGATTTTCATTTTAATGTAAAAAAAGCACCTTTTCTTCCATTACTTCTGATAAGTTTCATTATGTTTTTGAAAAGCTTGTAAATATCTATTAAATTCTTAAATATTGCAGCTTTGTGTATTGAAGTCCATAAAAATAAATAATTGATACCTGCAATCTAAAAAAACCTTGCAAAGAAGAATATGTTAGTTTATCTTGATGATAAGGAACATTTAACTCTATGTTTACATTAATAAGCTTTACAGATTCTACAGATTTCTTTTTGATATTAGATTTTAATTTTATTATATTTAGTTAATTCTTCTTTTGCATTCGTATAAAATATTTTTATCTGAAATTCAATTTTAGTTTAACATATTTCTGTTAACTTTATAATGATAAATACTTTTTTCTTGAACTTAGGATTTTAAATAAGATATTATTATTATTATTATTGATAATTTTTCTTTCCAATTTCTTACTATATATGTTTTTTTAAGTGTCGATTTCCATCATTTAAATTACGAAAAAATAATTATTAAATTCGTTTATTGATGGAAATGCAGTACTTCCAGTTTATCAAGAACAAAATAAATAAATTTAAATATGTTATAAATTGATAATAAAAATTTAATGTATTCTTACAAAAAAAAATGGTTATTCTTTTAATTTAATGATTTTTATATAAGAAATGCAGTTGCTTCCAAATTATCAAATAAAAAAGAAATATTCTTGAATGGGTTATAAATATAAATCCAAATCTGGAAGTATTCTTACAAAAAATGATTATTCATTGAATTGAATTAATGTTATATAAATACATTTTTTTGAAAAGGAATCTACATTTTGTTAATACGGTACTATCTGTATGTTTTATAATGCAAAATATATAAATAGCTGCAGAAAAGTATATGGAAACAAATTTCAAATTGAATAAATACTTTCCGTAAAAAATTGTTGCATTTGCTTGCATAAAAATGGGCTTTCTTAATACAGGAATGCTCACCACTATCGATAATTTTTGCTGAAAAATTTATTTAATTGAGAATTTGATACACCAATTTAAAGCTAAATATTTATTGTAGATGAATTTTAAGTTACAATTTTATAAGAATATGTGTGTACTAAGAAAGGGCAGTAAACTGTCAGTATTCAAATTAATTTCAGTTGAGCTTAAATATTTAATTATTCAGTCGTATGGTTTTATTAGTTCTGTTTATTAAATGAAGTTTTTATGCATTGAAAATAATAATATATTATTATATCCGTCAAATCCACATAGGTAAAAAGTTTTTAGCTAAGGTATTAAATTCAGTTATTACTTTACTTTGATAATTAAAGTTAGTTAGGGAAGAACTTGGCTCACGATGCAAATGCGCCATAGCAAAGAGTATCTGCATTTATCGGTTTCAAGAATACTTTCAAACAATTCATAAGGCTGAGACTGATGTATTTCCTACATTAAACATTTCTGAGAAAGATTTAATGACTTTGTCTGCTTAGATACACCAAAATTAGTACATATGAATCCAATAGGTCTAATAAAATTAGTCTAATTTAATTTTCTTGTACACAGGATTATTTTGATCATACTGAAAATATTTTTTTAAGTCGTCATGGAAGTAGATTTTCCTGAAAACCGTACGTTTTTATGCCAAAACGAAATTTTGATACAAAATTCTGCACCCCACTGACGAATTCACAAGGTACTGTATTCCAATTGTAATTTAGTTTTGTACAACAAATTAAAATCTTATGCTATTAGTTCAGACAGTTTAACTGATAATTATTTTTCTGCAAATGCTTTCATGTGTGACATTTTAACAGAGGCATGTATTTTCCAAAATTCAATACATGAAAATTCATTAAAAAAATTATGTTTTTAAATTTAATTTTAATGTATTAAGAAAATATTTATGGAGTGTTGAATAACTTGAATTCATCACTCTTTCTACTTTATATAAAGATAATATAAATTAAAAAACAAAACACCGAGTCTATAAAGAATAAACAAGTTCTAACAAAATGGTACTTTAAATAACATTAAATGGCGTTTAACTTTCTGCTTCGACAAATCAATTTGCGATATAAAGTAAACATTTGTTGACAGTCTTTTCCCTGTTTATCGACAAAATATTTAGCTTTAAAAACGGAAGGAGAGCGAAGACAGTTTTTGAAAACGAAATCCGTTTGTGTTATGAGAATTTCTCTTATCGTAATTATTGAATTCTGTCAATTTTAAGAGTAATTACTACATTTATTTCTAATTGTCATAAATGTCATCGGGTGAAATAAATAATTTTCTTAGAGACTGACGAAATTATTCTAAAAGAGTTTTCGTAGCAGTTTAATACTCTTATGTAAAGATTGTGTGTAATAATTGTATCAGGTAACGGTATACTTTTTATTATTCAGTCAATACAATTTTTTAGATTTTAATTGAACTTCATATTTAGTGTTGTAAAATTCACCATTTTTTAAATTAAGTATTCTTAAAACTTAATGTATACATAACTATGTAGTAAGTTATTATAATTGCTTGTATTTTGTGTTTTAATTCAAATTAAACTGTGTATAGTAAAGAAAAATATGCTTTCAAATGTATTCAATAAATACTCAAGTAATTCCAAATTGAACATATAAATATTACTTTCTAATACGAATAAAGAACTATGTGTAACATATTTCACTGAAGGCTAAAAAGATTATATTTTAATGCGAAAAGAACTTTACGTATTTGAAGACATGAAAGTCATGAATGCTGTTTTTTATTAAACATTCTTTTGCTCTTTAAAATTTATGGATATTGACATTTATTTGCTTTAATCTATTTAATTTGCTAAGCTGTATTCCTTGATTTAAGTGGTACCTTGCATTTATCCCTTCTAATAAGCAGCTCGAGTATTCTTCTAATTCTTTTTTTTTCTAATTTATATTAAATAGTTATCATCTTACTTATCCTTTTAAATATTATATCATATAGATATATGCAAACACATACACACCTGTATCTATGTATCTAATTGTATAATACAGAATTTGAAATTCTAAATGTTTAATGCTACAGAGAAAACAAAAATGTTATCGTATTTCAAGTATCTTTAATGATCTTTTTTCATACAAGAATATGAATGCCTATACATGCAAGGAGGTCATTATGAAACTGATATACTCAGCATGTTTTCTAGAGTAGTTCAATTGAAATAATCACCTAAACTTTGCCGGATTACAAGACGGAAAACTTACGGTTTCGCAAAGTAACATTCCAAAATCCACTGAAAGAGCTTTATGCGGCATGGTTATTTTTCTCGCAATCGTACGTCTCCCTCGTCCAGAACAAACATTCTCGAAATAAAATCCATAAAATCGCTGTACGTGGAAATTTATCATACGACTGTGTCTGAATGTGCGCTGCGCCATCGAATAAAAAGAAATCATTAGAAACGAAATGCAATGGCTACGGGTGACGTCAAACATTTAAACTTAAAATGCACTACATTAGGCCTAAACACAACCATTTGCTTTCGCGAAAAAAGGAGAACATTTTTAGTAATACAATTTTTAACTACTAATACAAAGAAATGCTACTTAGAATGCTTAAATATAAGCAATTTTTTTTTATTTAGCGAAAAAAATGCACGACTGATGTCTAGAGATGTAAATTTTCCGGAAAAATATAAGTGGCGGAAAAAAACGGAAAAATTGGAAAAATTGATTTTTCATGGCTGTTTCTCCCAAATAAATTATATTTTCTTAGAGAATATTAAATAATAAACATTTTTTCCCATTTATACATATTAAATGAAAATTATTTTCACTTTATATTACAAAATAAAAAGAAAGTAGCAAAGCCTGCTTTTAAAAGTTTAGTTTTTTTTTCAACAGCCTAAGAATTTTTATCAAATGCTATTGTTTGTTATATCATATCTCTGTTGAAATGATTTTTCAGTTACATGTTTAACTACCAATTGACCTAATGTAAAAACCTGAGCCAATATGTCTGCAGTTTGGAATGAAATAAATTATGCATTCCATTTACATAAGTATAGTTTTTAAGTAAATGATACTAGTTTAAAGAAATTATTGCAGTTTTGTCATTATTATGAATATCAGTATTCAAAAAGTTCATTGCTTAAAAAATGTATATTTTTACATTATTACTTTTTTTCTTAGAATTATAATTTTATTTCCTTTATAAAATATGTTTAGTTTTGGTATAGCTTTCCAATCTCAACTCAAAAAAAGTTTTGATTTAGTTTTATAATCTAAATTCAAACAAAATTAAGTTTTACTTTGGCTTACTTAGGTCTGCAACTAAAAAATAGCGTAGGATTTATTGACTGTTAGATTTTTACTCACTAAAACCAGAAAAATCTATATATATATTTTTTAAGTTTAATTAAATGTAATTTTTTTTCTTTTTACCCTGAAATCTGGTATTCTATTCTTGAGTAAGAAAAACCATATTCAATAATGTTTCCAAATGGTAGTTTTATATTTCTAAGAGTGGAACTCAAAAGTTATGAAAACAGAACACTACAAATAGAAAATGTTCACTATTTGAGGAATTAACAAAAGCAGTCACATACAGAGATAAACTTCTACTGTGCTTTAGAAAACTACAAAAATTCAAAGTTTAATCAAGAGGGAAAGTATAATTTGGAACATAGTTCCTTTTTTTTTTTTTTTTTTTTTTTTTTTTTTTTTCATTGCAGTTGTACTTTTCTAATGCAAACTGCCCATGTTTTTGCAACATTACTGTACATTATGGACGTAAAATGGAGGTCAATTTTAGATTCAAGACCTTGAAAAAACATTCAATTAATCAGCTATAACGAAATCTTTTGAAAAATGCAGCATAGTAGTGCCACCTATAAGGCAATTTACACCAAAAACTAAACAGCATTAATATATATCAGAAACTGTCTGAAGCTGTAGTTTCATTTTTTAAAAAAATCGTCCTTGAGGCAAAGCTATTGCGATAATCATGAATAATGCAGCATAGCAGCATCATCTGTTGAGCAATTTACACCAAAAAGTAATGAGCACGAAGTTATGTCAAAGATTAACTTAATCTGAAATTTTATAAAAATACATACATTAGTCTGAGATAGAACTATTGTGGAAATTATGAATAATGCAGCATAGCAGCGCCATCAGTTTGGCGATATACACTAATAAACTAAACATCTCGAGTTTATATCAAGGTGTAACTGAATCTAAAGTTTTGTGAAATTATATGCATCAGTTCTTGAGATAGAGTGCCCATAAAATTTGTCACATACTTTCGACTCACAGAATGGCAGATATTTTCCAAAAACCATTAACACGTGTTCAGGACCTTCTAAAACGTTTAAATACACCAAAAATTGGAAGTCAAATTTTTCACGAATTCAATACTTACTTCTTGAACAAATGGATTAAAGTAATAAAAGTAGTAAAAAACTTCAGAATTTTATGTTGAATTTTTTATTTTATCATTTCCATTAATCTGCAGATTATTGCAATAATTTTACACATGAATTAATTTTTAAAAAGAGAAGTTGCATTTAATTACATATCTAGATTTTTTTCATGTAATCAAGTTTTTGTGAAATTGTGAACTTTTTGTATATACTTGTAAAAAATATATTCAGAATTTTTTAATAAGAAATTATTACTATATTTAGGTTCCTATTTAGAAATTTTTAATACGGTTATTTACATACCTATATGCAACTTAATAAGATTCAGCTGCTGTATAGCATGAGATTTTTCTTTTCTTCAATAACTGCACTTACGAAAGATTCAATTTGTTGATTAAACTTTTTCTGAAATGTCTATTTTCAAGAGAAATTTTGCAAAGGGTCTTGTGTTTCAAACAAGAAAAAAATGTGAAGGATCCTTTCAAGTCATCTCAAACAGATTTCTGCTCAGATATCAGATTACCCACATTAAAATTTTCATGTGAGACACTCAACACAAAAATAAATAAAATAAAAAGTATGAGAATGTAGCTATTACAAAATTTTCACTATAATACTTCATAAATGAAATTTCAATTTTTCCAGTTCGGAAAAATTGAAAAATAAGCCTTCGGAAAAAAACCGAAAAAAATCGGTTTTTTTCCCAATTTTTCCGGGTTTTTTCCGACCATTCCCATCTCTACTGATGTCAAAGAATTAGGTCTCTGTTGCACGGGATTATTTTATTGGGGCTTAACATCTTCGCTACTGGCGATTATTACAGTATCTTTAATTATTACTGAATTATTTCTTCTCTCGTTTGACTTCAGATCGAGATTTTTGTTTTATTTTCATTAGCTCGAATCTTAGAATTCGAAACATATTATTCTTATACCGAAATTTCATTTTAATTTGAGTATCATTAATAAAATGGGACAAAACTGATGTACCCATTTGGGTACTCAGGGACTGAAGAGGTTATTGCGTGCATTTAAATTCCAGAGATAACGCGCATCATATCGCAAACCGATTTTACGGCATACTGCACTTTCACCAATGGCTTGTGTTCTGGAGGCAGGAACATGGAGTGGGTACTTATTGCTGATAGAATAACCGTTCAATACTGGGTAGTGTACATTCAGAAACATATTAATAATATAACATGGATTTAATTAATTACGGTACTAATCTTAAAGATGATCTGTTATTAACGAAGGTGACCTCGATGGTCGTATGGATAGAGCGCTGAGCTCGAAACCTGAGGATATTTGAACCCTTCGAGACTACAATCTGTGTGTTTATGATTTTATTACTATTATTATTATTATTATTAATTGCTCTGTATTAATAAATAAGATATTCTTACTACAAATAAATGATTATATTAATAATACCGAAGCCATTTATTTCTATTATAATAATGAAATACTTATTTGAATACGAGAAAATGAGATATTTCGTGAAGGAAGATAAATTTGAACCCCTTTTACGATTCTAAGTATCGTGATTTATATATATATTAAGCAAGTGAAAAAAGAAAAAAGTATTGTGCGAAAATATCTGCATGCGCGAAAAATAAAATAATTTCTTGATTTTTTTTGTTTGTTGTTGTTGTTGTTTTGTTATTAGTACTTTGGAAGTGAGTTTAGGATACAAATCATATTTTTACGGTGCTAAAATACACAAAAAAGTTATAAAAAGCAAAATTCAATAGATGTACATTTTTAAAACTAAAAATATCTGCACATATATATTTTTAAACATATCTTTTTAAAAATATATGAGTTTTGTAAGGAATAAAGTATGATTGGAATGTTTCTACTGATAGTATTATACCAGTATTTTGGTTATATTAACAAGACTTTGTGGGTCACTTGTGATGCATTTTAGTATGTTATACACACGGTATTAAATATGCAATTATTAAATAATAAATATATATACTAAAACCTTTTCTGAAAAACTGTCTAGCAATGCAAATAATATTGAAATCCATCCAGTATAGTAGATTAAAAATAAATCTTGTATTATGTTGGTATCACAATCTCGGTTTATAAGCAGCATTATATTTATCAGGAAAAATATAAATCAACTGATAAATCATTTTTAAATAAGCAAAAAAAATTAAATTATCGATTAAATTGTTAAATTGTAAGAATCAACCTATCAAACAAAGCACAACAAATAAAACAGAAGAACAAAACTTACAATCACGCGATGAAACGCCCAACAATTTTTCCTGAGTAGCTCATGTCAATTTTTGTGTAAGGTTGGTTGTATTATTTTAAATGGTGAACGGGCTAAGTAGGAATGATGAAGTAGGTCACGTGATGTGTTTCCTAAATATTTTGGATGAGAAATTTTTTTTCCAAGCACTTTCGTCGTTCCAAGCCCAAGCTCGCACTCTGATTGGTTGTTGCTCTCGGCACTGTTTTCACGTAACTTGGCGATAACATTCTTGGCGAAAATTACTTCGCTCGTAAGTGAACGAGTAAATCTAAAACCTAAACTACTCATTCTTATTCTTCCTTCATTCTTATCCTCATGGTCTTGTGCTCTTGTGTGTAAAAACTTTTAAAGAGTACAGATTTCAGTAAGACACGTTCCATCCAATCCAATGCTGCAAGAGAAAAGTTACTTTGTACTCGGTTCGGAAGGAAATCAAACTCCTCGACTGAAGCATCTATCACTACGCCAAGTATGATTATCGCCAAGTTACATGAAAACAATGCCGAAAGCAACAACCAATCAGAGTGCGAGCTTGGGCTTGGACCGACGAAGGTGCTTGAAAAAAAAAATACGCATTTTGGATTTTAATGAATGGTCACAATTGTGTATATCTGTTACGAAAACCATGTTTCGAAAGAATGAAGAAATATTGTCATTGATTTTACGTGCTTTGAACCATAAAGATAAAGCAATAACTAAAAAGCAATAATTAAATTATTTCAAAAATCCTTTTTTTGATAAAGACTACTGCAAGCAAAATCTTCTGAGCGCGCCGCGGTGTGAGCAGTATATCTGAACACAATCTGTCTTTTTCCTCCAAGGCACGGCGGCAATGAAAATATCGTTTGATGTTTTGTTGGCATTAGAAGAATTTTGATAAATGAATGAAAACTGTTCAATTTTTATGATGTAATTTTAGATGTGCTACTTTATGTGGAATTAAACAGTATTTTATATTATATATGGACCTTTATAGGAGTTTCAAACTTTAATATTAATTCAAGAACTCTTAGATCGCGTTGATACAGCCCAAAAGGAATACAAGGTTGGTATGAAAATTTTAAGCTACTTTATTTCGAATTCCAACAGGTACTTTATTTCAGATTGCAATAGATTAAATTGAATATTCGCATAGTTTTTTAATAAAACATTAAAACTATTTTATTTCTATCGTAAGTAAGAGATAAATCTTAGCAATTATTTAAATATTTAATTTGATTGTCATATAATAGAATATTTTTACTGTATGGGAAATTTAATTGATATTTCTTTATGCATATATAAGTGTCAGATGCATGTGTAAATTATGTTTATAAATAGTCCATCGTTTTGCTGTATATGTTGCATGCAATATTGTTCAACTTGTAATCAAAATGGAAAAGCTACTTTAACGGGGAAAAATTATATATTTTGACCAATCGTAAGCCTCTATTTCCCAAACCAAATTTTGTTGAATTATTGATTTACTTGGTATTTCATAGGGTAAAACGAAATTTTTTTTTAAACTTTTGACTTTACTTTAGGCAGGTATGTCAAAATGCGGCACCCGGGCAACGACTGGCTCGCCAAATACTTCTATGTAGCCTGCCAAGCTATTCGTATTTTAAGTGTGTTTAATTCAGTTGTTCGATAATGCATGCTGAATACATACTCTGCGCGAACCCATTTATACCAACTACGGTGTGAGAGGTGACACAGAAATACATGCATGTACATGTCAGTGTTAATTATGTGGCTTTTTTTAAATTCAGAATGGTGCCATTATTTTTTAGTGCTGATTTTTTAAAGAAATTACTAGAAGTGCAATAAAAGGACGCAATATGTTGATATATGCGTATTTGTTGTTTAAAACCAACACTAATATAGAAATTTATATTTTATGAAAATATTTTGGGTAAAAATAATTTTTCTAACTGAGACATCAATTTTCATAAAACTTTTTTCACACACATTGATGCCAATTGACTATCAATTTTCATCTTTTAGTTTATTTTCAGTTTGAACAGAACAACAAAGTATATTTTAAAACCTAAATGTTCAAATGTAGTGATAACATTTTCTACAACTTGTAATACATCAAGAATCATTTTTTCCACAGTTGTAGCTAGAAGTAAATAATAGGGGGGGGGGGCGTATTTTATGTCTCTCTGACACAGAGAGGCAAATAATGTATATTCACATTGTAGGTACTATGTTTCTTATTAAACTGTTTATAGCAACTTCATTTTATGCTAAGAAAAAAAAGATAAAGAATTAAAAAAATGACCGTATAACTAGTACAAAATTAAACATGTTAACTTCATGTGTGCAAATAGGACGTGCGAGTATTGTTTGTTTCTTTGTATATTTGTATTTTATGTCGTCCAATTATCTACACATGGGATATAGGCCCCAAAGAGGGGTACGCCCCCGCGGGGGTATTTTTAAGGGAACTTAACACCGTATTTACACAAGGAAATCCAAGGTTCGAAGAAAACCGCGTAAAACTCCGAACGGTTAGGCCGACGGCCGCGACTGAGTTCAAACCTGACGTCTACCAGTTTCAGAGGCAGAACCTCTCGGCCACTAGTGCCTCCGTGCGAGTATTGAAACAATTATTTTAGTTACAATTTAGTATTTCTGCAAAAACTGAAAAAATGCCTTAAAATTAAATGAGATTTTCGTGCAGAATTTTATTTAGATTTTCAGAAAAGAAATTCATTTAGTGACCAAGGAAAATTTTCCAAGGTAGGTTCAAAATGTTTTAGGGAGGAATCAGCAGCAACCCCCCCCCCCCTCCCCTAGCTATGACTCTAGTTCTTTTTCTTTTCAAACAAAGCATCCAGAAAATTACATAATTTTCAAGTAATTATTGTATAGAATTAATTTTTAAAATGAAAATGTAATTTTGAATTTTAAGAAATTGTAATGTTTCTAGTCGATTTTCCAAAATATTACAGAATGCTGATTTCTGAAACCCTTAAAAATATAAAAGTAAATAGAAATGTGACCGAAAATTAGATAGAGATCCCTAATTTTACAAGGGTTGACCATCTATTTTAATGAAAACGAACTAATATTAGTATTTTAATGAGATCTACAGCTCTGAATTTATAAAATAAACATGTATCTTTTGTCATTCGATATGAACTTTTAAGAAAATTTTAACATCCTCTTAAATTTTAAATAAAATATAATTCTATTCATAAGCTAAAGACATGGGGTAATTTGTGATGATTTTTATTTAAGCTCGTTGAGATTATTTTCAGATATTGCCAGCAGCTAAATGATACACCATTTGTTTTTATTTTTGAAAAAAAATTACCCGTGTTATCATAAAAATCAAACATTTTTCTACTACCATCAAATCAACACTACATTATCGATTAAAAAACCTATTTATTTTTTTTTACCAGAATGCCTCCAAGTTTCACCGTAGAGCAACCGCGGGGTTTTGTTTGTTCTTAGTATTCAAGTTAAAGGATAGTGGTTATGATTTCCCTTTATGTAGATAGTCACAAAAATACCACTTGACAAATATCCACGCGTGTAAAGCTACATGTTTCGCTACTATGTTAATAAAGGTTACAATATAAATTTAAATTATTAAGATAATTAATTTTTAGACAGTTTCCTTAATTTAATAACTTTAATATAAACTTTATATAAATTAATAATTCTTCAATAAAAGCTGTATGTTTAAAAAAGACTTTTTGTGGGGTGGAAGGTTATTAATAGATTCTGAACTTTACAGGAATTTTGGAGTACTATAAATTATTACTAATTTATGTATGATACTCGAGCAAAGTATCGTTATATAAATAAAGTCAAACGTTTTACCGAATATATATTTAACACGAATATGTTTTTCAGACACCTCTCGTGCAGAAATTTCCCCCAAATAAACTGGCATTAGTCTAGTAAAAGATGCATTATTATTGTAAAAGAAACAAGAAAGCAGTAAGATTAAAAATATAGAATTTAGTAAAAAAAATACATTTTGTATTTCATAGAAATATAATTTATGATCTTATTTTTAGAATATTTAGAAGTATTAAGTTTCACTAATGGACAACAGAAAGCGAATAAAATGAGGTAATATGAAATTTCATTATAAATTTGTCCATGATTAATTTTTATAATATGTGCTTAGAATATTTATATTTTTGAATATAAAAACTTATGTAACTATAAAAGGAACTTTTTAAACAATCAATGAATAAAAAGAATATTACCCAGTTAAACTGATGGCATTGAGCTCACAGGCTACGCATTCTAATTGTACATTACAGCCTTATATTTTCAAGGGTTAATTCCAATTGAAAAACAAATTAAGAGGGTGGGAGATCAGCTATCACCATTTTCCATTTTTATACTTAATCACTGAACCCCTTAAACTAATCAGGGATATGATTTATCATATAAAAAACATGCATGAATAATACTAATCACGGAGGCGCCTCATCTAAATTTTCAACAAAAACTGATAATTCTACATGAAAAACCATTTATATCAATTAAAAGAAGGGGCATGAGCCCCCGTTCCCCCTGTTTTTTCTTATCCAATGAAGACCTAATACTAATCACTTAAGTGCCTCATCAGAATGATCTTACATCAAAATTTTGAACGAAAACTGATAATTCTTCATAAAAAAACCATTTATATCAATTAAGAGAAGGCACATGAGCCCCCGTTTCCTCTGTTTTTTCTTATCCAATGAACACCTAATACTAATCACGAAAGTGCTTCATCAGAATGATCGTACATCTAAATTTTAACGAAAACTGATAATTCTTCATAAAAAACATTCATATAAGCTAAAGGGAGGGAGATGAGCCCCCATTTCCTCTGTTTTTCCTTATCCAATGAATGCCTAATACTAATCACGAAAGTGCTTCATCAGAATGATCTTACATCTAAATTTTGAACGAAAACTGATAATTCTTCATAAAAAAACCATTCATATAAGCTAAGGAGAGGGGCATTAGCCCCCTTTTCCCCTGTTATACATATCGAATGAACTCCAAAAACTAATGAGGGAAGCGCCTTATCAGAATATACATACATACAAAATTTCAAGTGACTCGGATATTTTTATCATGAGTTATCGCGTTACGCACATATGTACATACAGAACGGACGGGCACATAAGCTCCCAGGCTTTGATAGCCTGTGAGCTAAAAAAACTAGGCATACGTAATTTAATGCTATGATCAATATCACTGAGCATTTTCAAATAAGTTTTTAATTCTAATTTCTGAATAAAATGTGATAAGTTTAGTGCAATATTGCTGTAAAATAATTAAAAGTAAATTTAATATTCGAATAATTTTGTATACTAAAACTAAAACTTATTTGTTTTATTTTGTAGATATTATTTCTCTGTACTTTTAGAAAAAACTAATTACAGTTTTAAAATGTTTTCTCTAAGAATTTTACTGCAACACATTCTTACAAATATAATTAGACTTTTCATAAAAGTCTGAGAATTCAAATGCAAATTTAATCTCTTTTACAAAGAAAACACTTTCAACAATAAACATTCTAGTTGGTGCGTGAATTTAAAAAAAAATGGAACTATACTTTAACAAGATATTGTTTACTACCAGGGTATTTACGCATATTTTAGAGAATAAACGTACTGCTTTAAGAAATTATACTTGAATTTGAAAAAAATTAACACTAAAGACTCTAGGGGTGAAAAGAAAACAACAGAGGACTTTTTGTATAATTTCCATTAAAAAGCGCATAAAAATACAAATTGGAAAATCACATTAAAAAAATCCAGAATTGTTTTGTTTAAATGTAATTTAAATAACTTTTTTTCATTTTGTTTAAAATTTTGTATAAAAAAATACTCGTAAACGATTAAATTTAGCTATTGCTTAACAAGATTTTCTTTAAAAAATATATTCCAAGTTATCGCTAGATTTCAAAATATCTTATTTCTTAATTAATAATCGAGAAAATTTCTTCTTTTGATTTATAAGAAATATAAATAAATGTTACTATCAATCAAAAGCTAATATGTTACTCTTAAAACAAAAACTATTTTTTTAAATTATTTAGTTTTCTGTGGTCATAACATGACTTCGTTTATATCATTGTGATGCATTAATTTGATTAGCGAGTTATGCACCAAAAATTAAGAAAGGAAGTGGATTTTATTTGAAATTCCAACGGAGTTTCAGTGACCAAAAATAAAGAAAACAAGAAAGAAAAAAATCATGCGTCAAGCATGGATTATGGAACATTTTCCAACAAATTCAAAATAATGTAACAAAACTGCACCGTTTAAAAAATTAAAATAGTATGTCTCATTTAACCATTCGGAAATGTATAACTACGCATGTCAAATTTAAATTTCGTCTGTTTACATCTACAATCGAAAAATTATCTATTTTTTTCAGCCTCGTATATAATATAAAGATTTGTATTTGTTAACAACATGCATTCCTGAATTTAATTCTTTTAAGAGATACAAATATTTCAGTTGAAAATTCCAATTCAGCAATTTCGTCTAATAAGAAAAATGGTATGCGAATACATTTTTCAGCCCGGTATATGAGGTATAGAATTTATATATAAAGAGTAATATTTAAAAAAAATAATCAAATTTAAAAGCGCTTATGGAATTTTAAAACTTCTTCTTCAGTTTTTATTACGCAAAATTGATTTCTTTTTAAAGTCTCTCTAAATTAATAAAAAATGCTATAAATGCTCTATTAAAACGTGATCGTAGTGAAACTCAGTGATTTATATAAGTTTCAATATGTTTGAAATAGCATAATGTCATCAAAACTAATATAAAACTAACATAAAAATAGCATAATGTCCTCTCTTTTATTCATAAAATCTTTAAGCGATTTTTCTCCATATACCATGAAATAATTGAATTTTTTTTAGTGTCCCTGTAATGGTATATACTTCATATTCAATACCAAACATGCTTTGATGACGGTAAATAAGCTTTATCAATTGCAGTAAAATCCAAATATATTTGGACAAAAAATTGAAAATCGGATGCATAATTTAATTACAAGACAATCAAATGTATTCCGTTACATTACGGCCTATAAGGCAAAAAATAGATTTAAGTGCATTTTAATGATTTTGCATATCTACGAACATATGCATCTAGGAAGTATATGCTAAAATATACAATCTGTACAATATGCGGTGGAAATTTTTTTTTAATTAATTTACAGGGACACACAGAAATATTTCATCGCATAATGATATAGGAGAAAACATTGTTAAAGACATGTTTTTAATATATTAAACTATTTCACATTTTATTAAATTGATATACGTAGCTGAGGATTACTACAAGTTATATCCTGAACAATAGACATCAGATTGTATTTACAGGGACACACAAAATGTTTCGGATATTATACTGTGTTCGAAGTACCGTGTACTATTACACCAAGATCTGAAAATTGTTAAAATTTCGTTATAGCACGAATGCACCTCATTTGATATGTTTGACGTGCAATTTTCTTTTTATTTTCATTGAAGTTTTTTCTCCTTAAAAACACTTTCGGTTTTCGAACAAGTACTGCATGAGTGCTTAAAAACCAAAAATTATAATAGAAATCGAAAATAAAACAATTTTTGGAATTTACAACAAGTATACTACACAGGATTATATCGTAGGTTAATCCTTTTTTATTTATTTGCGCTTTCAATTATGGCCAATTACTGCGGTCGGATGAAAAAAATCATAGATTGCGCCCTTCCCGAATAGAAATTCTTGTTACGGATCAGGTGACTACTGTAAAAAGAAATAAAAAGAAATTGCCCAGTTGAACTGATGGCATTGAGCTCACAGGCTACGCATACTAATTGTACATTATAGCCTTGTATTTTCGTTAATTCCGTTCGAAAAAAAATTAAGAAGGGGAAACAGCTCTCCCCTTCCTCCTTTTTTATACTTAATCATTGAACCTCCTAAACTATCAAGTACATGCTTTATCATATTAAAAAATCTATATCCAAAATTCAGAGCAAATCAGATAATTCTTAATAAAAACCCATTTAGCATTTATATAATTTAAGAGGAGTTATTCCTCTCTTTTATGCTTAACCATTAAACTTCCAAAACTATTCAGAGATTTGAACGAAATCTGACAATTCTGATTGAAAAATCCATTTATACAAGTTAAGGGGAGGGGCATTAGATCCCCGTTCCCCCTGTTTATACTTATTCAATGGACACCTAATAACAGCCACGGACTCGCCTCATCAGAATGATCCTATATCTAAATTTTGAACGAAAACTGTTAATTCTGCATGAAAATCCCGTTTATATCAATTAAGGGGAGGGGCATGAGCCCCCCGTTCCCGCTGTTTATACTTATTCAATGAACACCTAATAACAGACACGGTATCGCCTCATCAGAATGATCCTATATCTAAATATTGAACGAAAACTGTTAATTTTGCATGAAAATCTCGTTTATATCAATTAAGGGCAGGGGCATGAGCCCCCGTTCCCCCTCTTATACATATCGAATGAACTCCAAAAACTACTCAGGGAAGCGCCTTATCAGGATATACCTATATACAAAATTTCAAGTGGATCCGATATTTTTATCATGAGTTATCGCGTTACGCACGAACGCACGTACATACAGAACGGACGTGCACATAAGCTCTCAGGCTAGGATAGCCTGTGAGCTAAAAAAACCCTTGTGAATTCGAATTAAATGATGCACACTAATAGCAACAAAATATTGCAATTACGTCATAAAAACGTTATATATTTACACGAGAGTTTTATAAAAGAGAAAGAAAATATTAAAATAGTAAATGCATTAAAATGCGTCTAAAACCGTAAATGAAGCAAATTACATTATATGCTATGTAATAATCTTGTCAAAAAGTTTAACTACATATTTACACAACACATTCATTTCACATTTCTAAATGATTTCTTATTACTGTTATCAATTTTAAAGCAGTACAAATGAAAGTATATCCTTTCTAGCAACAAAATTATTTCCACATAATTTTGAAAGGGAAATAAAATTTTAAAATAATTTAAATCAGTATGCTTTAAAAGCAGTAAATAGGGAAAATTACGTCATATTTAAAATGAAAAAGCAATAATATTGTAAAATAAATTAAATTTAAAAGTTTATACGCGCAACACGCAAAATAACACGAGACATTTATTTCCTGTTTTGAGATTATCGTTTTAACAATTGTTGTGAGTTCTAATACAGCGCAAATATTTCCTTTCTAATAATTAGGATGAGCGAAGCGAATCCTCTACTAGGCCACTCAAATTACAATTTGTCGTACACTTTGCAAAAAAACTATTCATTATTTTGACATGAAATTAAACACAAAAATAAATTATGATCTGTAGATTTGCAGAATATTATTTTTTTTACAGAATAACCTTTAAAAAAATTAATATTTTAATTAATTTATTTTACATGTTTTTCCATTACGAACGAAATTTTTGAAATAAAAAATGAAACGTATGTTTTCAGAAGAAAAGAAATCATGGAGCTTACAATTACAGGTAGAATCATGATTAATTAAATAAATAAAATATATTTTTTTATTCCGGCAAAATCGTTTGCACTGATGACACTTACGCATTTTAAAAGAACTAGACGGTTGCCCGCCCTCAGTAGCCCGAAGACTATCTGAATGCCAGTTCTACAACCCCACACATTCACGTTTCTGTGCCATGTCTCGTCAGTTTTAATTAGATTTCTTCTCGGTGTTCTGGGGTTTCGTTTGCATATCTTTTTTTATTGTTAATGAAGAGGTCTTCCATTTGTTCTTCCATCTGTTCTTCTTTCTGTTCTTCCATCTGTTCTTCCATTTGTTCTTCCATTTGTTCTTCCATTTGTTCTTCCATTTGTTCTTCAATTATATTCGACGATTCACTGTTTGAGAGCCTATCTGTCCTTTTATTTATAAAAGTTCAAAATGAAAAAAGATTTTCTTAGCAGACGATTTTTTGTGATAAATACATTATCTGTTTTATATTTCTTCTGCTTTATTCCTTTTATTTATAGAGTTCAAAATGAAAAAAGATTTTCTTAGCAGACGATTTTTTGTGTGCCTCAATTAATTAATTAATTATCCTCGGAATTCCTTTTATTTATAGAGATTATGTTATGTTTTTTTTGTAAAGTGGCAACAAAAGAATAGTAAACAAATAAAATTAATTTTTTAATTCGTTAAACAAAGAGCTGTTTGAATTTCGAAGTTTGAAATTTGAATCAACTGAAACATATATTATTATTTTGGTACATGTAGTATTATTTTTAAAAAATTTACCGTTTTATTTTAAACAATTTGCAGTTTTAAACAATCTATGGAATATATTAGCTCTGTTATAAAAAAATGCTAAGAAAACGTTCACTCACTGGTTGAAAAGAACGCGAATATGATATACTAGCCACCCTGACGACCAGTTTGGTCTCCATGTCTTACGATTTGGTAATTTCCTTTTTCTGTAAAAGGCCTTTAATGAAGTCTATCCTTACATTAAACCAAAATATCGTTCATTTAATGCCAAAAAAACACACAGGATATGGGACTCTTTCCTATTTGCAAAGCGTTTCAAAATTCATTCTTTAGTACTACATTGTTATCCCGTCGAGTAAAAAACCATCGCCAAATTGTAAGATTAAATGCCAATAATAAACTGTTTATTTATTTTTATTTTGTTTAAAGGCTATAAATAATTTTGTTCTATAATTTTTAACTAAACTTTTTTTATTTATTATACTTTCCTTTTTAAAATAATGGAAAATAATTTTAAAATATAGATATAACTTGTATTTGAAAACGAAATTTTCGATGAATTGGCGCCAGAAAAAAATTTCGCCAATGTGTTGTGCATTTGATATCTGTGCCTAGAATTCTTCCCATGATTTGTATTTGATAAATGTGTAATAAATTATTGTTCTGAATGCGATTGGCTTTTACAATCTTAAGTATTATTGGTGATTAACAAAAATTTACGGTGATCTACGTAAATGGTGCGTGCGTGGATATCAAATTAACTTACAATGAGACATGAAATTTGTATATTAAATATTATGTGAGTTGGTGCATTTACATTTCACTTCGTCAAGAAAACATATATAAAGTTGAGTTGTATAGTATTTCATCTAGCAGAGTGAAACTGAAGTTTTATTGAATTACATGCTCGAATTATTTCTGCATGGCAAGATTGTTGGTTGGAGAACTTGCTATATGGTTTATTACCTCCATAAATTATTTTTTTTCAGTCATTGGAGAATGAATCATTTCTTTTGTTTACTTTGGTGGAAACAGATTTTGGAAAGTAAATTTAAATTTTACTGAAGTAATCTCAAAATATATACGTACTTCAACGTAATTCATCTCTCAAATATTATTTTTTTAAACCGATCTCTATAAAAATATAATTTTTATACAGCTTTATCATCAGGAAAAATAATTTTGATTAAAAATGGCTTTTTGGCCTATAAAAGCGAAATGGTCATTACAGCAAACTGTTGAGGACAACAAAATGCGCTTATAATAACAATAATTTGCGCACAATAATTTGGCGACTTATCACCTGCAATGGCTAACACAAAATTGGCTGCATAGCATATAAAGAGTGAAGTGGGTAAGCCCGGAAGTGTTGATGACAGTCACATGATTTATGCTTTTATTATATAGATGATCTTTAAGACAAGAGGCTAGATAAATTTTTTTTGGTCGACGGGATAACCAAGCAGTATCAATTGGTTATCTACTATTGGTTGGTACTACTTGGTTATCCCGCCAACCAATTTCACCAAACTATTCGCTAAATTATACAAATTGGCATACTTTTTATTTTAAACAACGAAAGAACAAATAAATTAATAAAACTTTAATAAGAATACAAATAAAATTTCATATTAAAAATCACTTGATGGCCAGGAATGTACTGGAGGATATACGAGGGTATCAACAGTATACCTTCTGGATTTTTTAAAGGAACATTGTATACCCTATGTTGCTCAAGAAAGCTTTAGTACATACATTCTAGGGTATATCCTCTGTATTGAGCATGAGCGTATACCCTCTGTTTCTTTTACAACTTCGGCACTGTATGATGGCGTAACGAACACGTGATACGAGGTTTATGTTATGTGAATGTGACATTTTTATCATCATTATTGACATTTAATCTTTTAGTTTGGCGGTATTTCTTTTTATAGATAGAATCATGATTAATTTAATAAATAAAATATGTTTTCATTATTCGCAAAATCGTTTGTACAGATGACACTTAAACATTTTAAAAGAATTGTATTATGGATTTTTTTTGTAAAGTGGCAACAAAAGATTTGTAAACAAATAAAATTAATTGTTAAATTTGTTATATAAATGAAAAATTAAAAGAACTGCGTGAAGTTATTGCCTTGATTCAAGCTCTTTATAAATGTACTAAAGCAAAGTTGGCCGATTCAGAAACGACAAATGGATTTTAACCATTTCTTACTTTATCATTTGGATCGCCAAAACATAAAGTAACGTTTTCTTTTAATAAAGATGCAAAAATAATATTTAAAAAATATATTACTTTCAAATATCTGTTATATAAAATAATGCTTCGCGAATCCAAACAAAGCATGGCTTTTGCTAGTAAAATATATTATGTACCAGGTTGTTCAATAAGTTTTGTCGGTCGATAAGAGAGGGCGTTGCTACTAGTTCAAATTTGTTTTTGTTTTGTTGGTTCACTCTTCTTATCAACGTATGTGAAGGTTCATTTCAATCAGTCACTTCATTCTTTGTTTACAAGCCATTTAGTGTCGCCGTGTCACAGTATTTTCGACAGTGGAAAAAATTGAATATCGTGCAGTGATAAAATTCTTATTTTTGGAAGGTGTAGCACCAAAAGAAATTCACGAACGAATTTTAAGAGTGTATAATGAACGTTTACCTTCAATTAGAACAGTAGAAAGATGGGTTGCTGAATTTAAACGTGGTCGTACAAGCCTTGAAGACGATCCACGTGAAGGACGTCCAAAAACCGCATCAACACCAGAAATCGTAGCCAAAGTACAGGATATGGTTTTGGAAGATCGTCGATTGACTAAGAGGGATTTAGTAGAGGCTCTACACATCTCATTAGGCAGTGTGAGTCATATTTTAAATGAAATTTTGAGTTTTAAAAAGCTGTGTGCACAATGGGTGCTGCATTCGCTAACAATGGAACAAAAACACATTCGAATGCGACTTTCTCAACAACATTTGGAGCGTTTTAAAAAGGATAAAGTGGATTTTGTGCGTCGATTCATCACTATGGATGAGACTTGGGTCTATCACCATGATTCTGAATCAAAACAAGAGGCTAAAGAGTGGTGTGAACCTGGTTGTTCGGCTTCGAAACGAGTTCGTGTCCAGAAATCGGCCAAGAAGGTTCTGGCATCAGTTTTTTGGGATGCGAAAGGAATTTTATTTGTGGATTACTTGCAAACTGGTAAAACAATTAATTCTGAATATTATTGCAACCTTTTGGACCAGTTGAAGGAAAAAAGTCGTGAAAAAAGACCCGGTTTGCAGAAGAAAAAAATCCTTCTTCATCAGGACAACGCACCGTGTCACAAGAGCATTTTGACAATGGCTAAAATCCATGAATTAAAGTTCGAATTGTTGGAGCATCCGCCGTATTCACCAGATTTGGCCCCAGCGACTTCCATTTGTTTCCAGAACTCAAAAAATTTATGTGTGGCAAGCGTTTTTCGTCAAATGAAGAGGTCATAACGGCTGTTGAAGCGTATTTTGCAGACCTTCCGGAATCTCAATTCAGGGATGGGATCCACAGATTGGAGGATCGTTGGAGCAAGTGCATTAATATTCAGGGAGATTATACTGAATAATAAAGTGTATTTTGAACCATAACATTGTATTTTTCTTATCGAACGACAAAACTTATTGAACAAACTGGTAAATATACTATGTAATTATTAAAAGATAATAATAATAATAACTTTGGACAGAATTACGTCAAATTTAAAACGATATATTTAAACTATCTTATTTAAAGCAGATTTTTTTTATAGAATTGTTAAAAAGTAACGAAAGGCAAAGACGCTATTTACTTAACCCATTCTATATTGAATTATTTGTAAATGTTTAACTCATCTTATTTAATCAACGACTAAAAAGTCCATTGGGTTTTTTAAACAGAAGCTAATTCAAACTGAAAATTCTCCAATCAAAGGGTAATGAATGGAAACCTGTTTACAAGAAGATTGCCACTGTTTTTTAACTATAATTCAATCTTCCGTGATCTTTTTAACGCCTATCAAATTAGCATGTTTTTGGAATTTGCGGTGTCTGAACGGGGATTAACGAGAAGAGCTCGTAGTGGGCAGAATCCCCTAATACTTTTAAAAATATCTGTTCAACAAAAATCGATGTATTTTTCATATTTTATTTTCTGCAATATTGACGTTTAGCTCTATAACAAAGAACTATGAAAAATGTTTTCTAAATTATTTTTAAACAATTTATATTTCTTCTAAAAGTTACGTCTTGTGTTAGCAGTATATTCTTTAAAGTATCTTAAAACACAGATTTGTTAAACCTAGCTAAAATCATTTCGTGCTGAAAATTATTTACGGTAATTTATTAACTTCCTGCTTTTATCTTGCTTTGCTTCTTTTAGCTTTTGTTATTCATTTGTGAATTAAATGACGCACTTCCTTTGTCTCGAATAATAAACTACTTTTCTTTTGTGAAACTTTTAACCATTTATTAAGTAAAAGATAAAGTCAAAGATAAAGTTCGTATAGCAGTGAAAGGTCGGGTTAGGAAAAGTGTAAATATAATTTCTTCTTTATTTTTTAAACAACAGTTAATGGATTGTTTTTATAGTTCTTAAGACGTATTTTCTTTTTCAGGTTTTCATTAAAATTTTGACAACTAAATTGTTTATATTTCTTATAATTTAATATTTTCCATTTAAAAAAATGACATCGGGAACTGCATTTTTATATATAACTCTTGAAAAATAGTGGGAAAAAAGATTCAGTTATTGAAATTTCTAAATAGAAAAAAAATAAAAATAAAAACTCAACTGATCATGACTAATGCTTTAGTAATGCAATACAGATATGCCGAAATTTGAAATTTCGAAATCATTTTGAAATTTATTGGTGTGAACTAAATTTGCCTTAAAATCGCATTTACTTTTGCGTAATAAAAGGCCTGGTATGGAGTAATAAGATACTGCAAGTAATTAAAAGGAAACTATTAGTGTTCTCACTTACATTTAGCGATATCACTTGACAAATTGTAATAAAAAAATATTTTTCATTTTATAGCATTCCTTTAGTGCTGTCAGTTCCAGAAAACATTTGACGCAAATAGAGATGTTACCCTACCATTTTGCAATAACATTGTTTATTTTAGGTGGATTTCGTATGAAATACTAACTATTGACCTCGTTCCCATGTTGAATTTCAAAATATTTTTGCAGATCTTCACCGATCATGACTCCTAGACCCCAAAACTACCATCAATAAAAATCTTTATCTATCTATACCACTTTTTTATGTGGACATGATAACTTCTGTAATTCTGCTCCGATCTCTTCCAAACTGATGCATAAAATCTCGGTCAAGTTCGGTTCAAGTGTGCAAAATTGGACCAAAAGGATGGAAATAGAGAGGATTTTTGTGAAAACAGAATTACTGTTTTTTACTTAAAATAGATATCGAATCTGTTTAAAGTTTATAATACTTCAAAGAAATGGACCAAAAATTTATGTACGGCAGACTCTTGATAAAGTTAAAAATGGGCTTGAAGAACGAAAAAAAAAGGTTTTGGGAGAAAAAAATCAATTCGTCAATTCTCAAGCTATCAAATCCAATTAAAATTTCTATAAATGTTGTTAATATAATCTAAAACTTTTGTATTTACAAGTTTTTGAAAAGACGAACTCTTACTGGAAAAAAAAAATTAAAACGAAAACAAACAAGTAAGGAAAATCATGCGTTAAGCATAGATTATGAAGCACTTTCCAACATTTCTTAAAAACTTTGACAAAACTTCGTTAAACTGGGAAATAACGTATTATTGTCCATATCCAAATATGCATTCCAATACTTTTGAAAAGCCCTGTATTTCATCTGTTGGTTAATATATAGACTAGATAATGGTAAAATCTCGTTTAGCAAGAAAAGGGCTAACTGTTTGAAATTTCAATTCATCAATTTATACTAATAGATGGAAACATACTTGAATACTTTTGTTTAGCCCTGTAAAGTATACAGTACCTTTAATACACGAAAGGTCCTTGTTTAATTTAGAAAAATCTCTTTAACGTACTTAAATCAAATTTCCAGAAATTATCATGCAAAGGCGACCATATATCTAGATTTTGTGTGACCCTGTATATCATTTTATCTATATTCTACAAACATTTCTTAGAAAATTAAATGCAATTCAACGTAAAAAAGCATTACATGTTTAAAAAACAACTTTAAATAAATTACGCTCATATTCAGTAACCTTTCCGAGATCTTTTGTGTTACCCTGTATACCTAAATTGTGTAATAATTAGCGTTTATATAAAGCATAAAATATACATACATCTAGTGAAACTTAATATATCATAATTTAAAAAAAATGTATTTCATCCATCTAACAGCCATCGTAATATTCAGGACTTCGGATAGAACATACTATTGGAAATCTTTTGTGTGTCCCTGTAAATGCTATGCACTACCTATTATGAATGAAATCACTCATATTATTCTTCAGAAACGTATATCAATTTGATTATATATGAAATCGTTTACCATAATTAAAATATCTCGCAAACGATTCCCCCTTTATTATTATGTATTGGAATTCTTTTGTGGGGCCCTGTAAATTAATAATAACTATTCTTTTGGCTCCATACTTTGTAAAATGCATATTTTAGTGCACTTCGGAGATGCATATAAATTTTGAGATGTTTGACAGAGTGTAACACCATTAACATACATTTGAAACGATTTTTTCCTTTAAGCCCTAATGTAATGGAAAAATTTTGACTGTCCCTGTAGATTAACTAATCATGGCAGAAACTTCATTTTCAATAGGGTTTGTGCTCGGGTAAACGTTATTGTCGTCCAAAATTCTCATGACAGTTCGAGTATATTTACGAGAGTTAGAGCGCGGATAGACGGCCAGACAAACAGAATACATAAGCACTTTTCAACTTTGTTAGAAAGTGCTAAAAAGAGAGGAGAGCCGAAAAAGACAAAAATCCATAACATAGTCAACTCTTTAGATATCAAATCTGATTAAACTTATTTTTCATCTTCTCAATAATATCTACAACTTTTATGCTGGCAAGTTTTTTTTTATAGGGCCAATGCTCATAGGAAAATAAATTAAACAAAAATAGGAGTTGAACGAAAAATCTCAACCTCAAACTGCTTATATTCTGACTCGTTCTTAAGTGCACTTTTCATTTTAAACGTATCCAAATGACAGGTTCTCTTATTTGGGAACTATATAATGTGACTTATTGGCTGGGGCTTTTTCGTTTATAAAGGAAGGATATATTTTTAAAAATGCTGTCAAAATAAACATTTAGAACAGAATTTTCCGAAATGATCGTGATTAAAATATTGAGGTGAGCGTGACTATTTGAGAGTGACAACATTCGATGCCCAGACACTTCTTCCACAGACATTTTTGCCCAAACTGTAGATATTTTAGGCATTTTCTATTACAGAGCTTAATGATAATTTCTGAAAGAATTTGATTGTACGTGTGTCAGAAGTTATCACGATTGATGAAATTCGTCGAATTAACAAGATGCTACGTGGTTTGCTTTTATCCTGTGTATCATCATTTGCATATCGAGGAATCCTACCTGAACAAAATTTAAAATCATTCGGATATCTAATACGGTAACCAAATCTGAATGTAAACGCAATGTCGCTATACATGGCAATATATATATATATACATTATTTTTACTTTCTTCTATTTTAACAAGAAGAAAGTATTGGGTTCATGAAAATTTTCGACTTCCGGTTTTTGACGAATTTATACGTTTTAGAAGGTTCTGAACACGTTTTGACTATTTTTAGAAAATGTCTGTCTGTGAGTCTGTCTGTATGTGACAAAAAATTTGTGGGCGCTCTATCTCAAGAACTAATGCTCGAAATTTAATAAAATTATATATTCAGTTAGACCTTGATATGAATTAGTGCCTATTGGGTTTTGGTGAAAATTGGCCTGCAGGTGGCGCTGCTATACTACGTTTTTCATGATTTTCAAGATTGCTATATCTCAAGAACTAATGCACAGAATTTCACCAAACTTCAGACTCTGTGACCCCTTGATATACATAGACGTTGCTTAAGTTTTGGTGTAAATTGGCCAGCAGGTGGCGCTGCTATGCCACGTTCTTCATGATTTTCATGATAGCTATATTTCAAGAACTAATGCACAGACTTTCACCAAACTTCAGATTCCGCGATACCTTGAGATACATAGCCGCTGATAAAGGTTTTGGTGTGAACTGCCCTATAGGTGGCGCTCCTATGCTACATTTTGCACGATTTTTGCGATAGCTATATCTCAAGAACTAATGCAGAGAGCTTCATCAAATTTTAGTTTCTTTTACACTAGAATATATAACATAATTAGACGCTGATTACATTTTGGTATTAACCTTGCAACAGGTGGTGCAGCTATGTTGCATTTTGCACGATTTTTCCGACAGCTATATCTCAACAACCAACGCACAGAATTTCATCAAACTTCAGATTTTGTTACAAAATGACATATAACATAATTACACGATGATTACGTTTTGTTATAAATCCTTCAACTGGTGGTGCTGCTGTGCTATATTTTACACGGTTTTTTTAAACTAGCTATATCTCAAGAACTAATGCACAGAATTTCATCAAACTTCATATTCTTTTACACCATAACATAATTAGACGCTTTTTTACATTTTGGCACAAATTGTCCAAGATATGGTGTTGCTGTGCTACGTTTTGCAATTTTTTTGTTATAACTATATCTCAAGAACTAATGGACGAAATTCCAGATTCTGTTAGGTCTTGACATCAATATATTCTTATTAGATTTTAGTATAAATTACCCAACATGAGACAATACTAAGTTCTTTTTCTCAGAATATTAATTAAAGTTTGCGTTTTAAGCTTTTCGGATACCAGAATCTCATTAGGCTAGGTCAAATGTTCGAGGAAATTCGATAGTGGGTTACTTTGAGGTCACCATATATATATATATTTATTTATAATTATATTAAAATGTACTTATGAGATACAAGAAAGTTTCGGGATTGACACATCCAACTAGTTTACTCTGTTTCTATACGTTTCAGAGAGATTAAAAAGTGCTCCATTTTGTAATTTATAAAGTGATTTTTTTGTTTTTATGTCAAACAAAGTTTATATTCTCATTTTTATAAAAAGTGTCCCATTGCTCCGTGCTCTCTCCTTTTTAAAAAAAATCCCTTTATTTATGCTTTTAAGTTTTTTTTTTTTTTGTTATTTTAATATCCCTATACTTTATTAATTCTCCGAGTAAAAAAAGTGTTTATTAAAAATTTAAAAAGTTTGTTTAACTCTGTATTTTTCTAAATTTCTACATTATGTTATTCTGAATGCAGAAAAAAAATCAGTTACGAAAAAGATTTTCATGTATTATGTATTTCATGTAATTTTTTTGTCAAAGAAGCTTAAATGAATTCAAATACTACGTGTTTTGAAAATAAATTTAATAACTCTGAGAAAAAATTGCAACAGTTTGACTGAATAAATCTTTGCAAGGAAAAAATAAATAAAATTATGGATATAATATATTTTATTCATGTACCACATTGCATACAAAAAAAAAAAAAAAAAAAAAAAAAACTATGTACAGCTCATATTCAAAATATTAGAATAATTGAGAAAAAGTAATAAGAAAAAATTATTTGTCATTTATTTATTTTTTATACTAAGTAAATGCAATTAAATTTCTTATAAATTAAATCTGGAATGTTTAGATAAGATTTTAACATTTATAAAATATAAAATACAGCACAATAAATTAGGTATACAGCTTCCTTAAATACACCAGAATATTAGAATAAAATTTAGATTGGTTCAAAATATTAGAATATTTTATTTTACGCAACAATATTACCTTATGAATATGAAGTAAATGGTAGTTAATATTTTGTAGCATCCCCTTTAGCTTTCATAACAGCGTACAATCGATCTTGCATACTATATACAAGGTGTTTACAAACATTTCTATCAATATTAGCCCAAATAGACTTTATACGTGCCACTAACTCAGTTTTACTTGAAGGAGGATTTTCTTGAAGTTTTTTCTTCACTATACACCATAAGTTTTCGATGGGATTAAGATCTGGTGAATTTGGTGGCCAAGGAAGTACCTTAATGTTGCGTTGGCGGAACCAATTCTTAGTTGACACCGAGGTATGCGGGGACGCTAAATCTCGTTGAAAGATGAAATCATCTTCAAATAAATCTTCTGATGATGGAATCATGTAATATTCTAAAATTTCTTGATATATCAGAGAGTTAACCTTTTTGTAGACGATGCATAACTTTCCAGGTCCTTCTGCACTCATACAACCCCAAACCATGACACTAGCCGCAAATTTTACGGAACGTTTAAGGCATTTTTTATCAAATGCTTCTTGCTTCATTCTCCAAACTCGAATACCTTGATTACATATGAAACACAAAACATACTTTCATCACTAAATAATATATTTTTCCAATCTTCATTGCTCCATAAACGTCTTGATTTACACCAATTCAATCTTATACGCTTTTGTCTTGCAGTCATGAGAGGTTTTGTTTTCGGTACACGAGATTCAAATTTAAATTTATGGAGACGTCTTAATGTTGTCGATGTAGAAACTTCAACTCCTTCTTCTTTCCATTTTTGGTGCAAGAATCGCACACTTTTAAAACGATTTTTCTTAACTATACGCTTCAGTTTCCTGTCATCTCTAGCAGATGTTTTTGGTTTTCGGCCACCATTTCGGCGATTATTTTGAAATTTTCGAATTTTTGAATATTGCGTTAGTATTTTACAAACGCTCGATTGCGAACAATGTAAATAATTCGCTATAAAACATTGATTTTTACCGTGCCGATACAAATCAACCATACGAAGTTTAGTAGATTCAGGAATATCACTCACACGGCCCATTTTAAGACGAAAAAGAAACAAACTGCAAAAAAGAATACTGATTTTAAATAAAATAGTCTGAATTTAATCAATGATGCCACCAGTTAAGAATTGGTAATAATTAAAGGAGAATTAATGTGAAATATTCTAATATTTTGAACCACTTGAATAAATATTCTAATATTTTGACTTTTCAAAATAATTTTTTTTGCAATTAATCTTTTCAAAAATGATATTAAATTTAAGATAACAAGTAAGTTTAATCAACAATAAGTTCTTAATAAAAATATCGTTTGCATATTTTCATTAAAAGACATTAAATTACCAAACGATATTTTCAATTTCTAAAAAAAAGGTAATTATTCTAATATTTTGAATATGAGCTGTAATGTGTTTTCGAATTTTTTGGAAAATAAAAAAAGATTAAGTAAAATTACTTTAAATATTTTTAGAAAACTTCACATTAAATACAGTATATAAATGATTATACATATGAACTCCATTTAATTTTACATTACATATTGAATATTACAGAATATTACAGAATGCTTTGCTGAAAAAAAGAAGATTTGACATTAAATATAAACCATCTCTTCCCAATTGTCAAAAATTATAAAAAATTGAATATCAGAAGCTGAAATTGTTTTTAGCTCACAGGCTATCATAGCCTGTGAGCTTATGTGCCCGTCCGTTCTGTATGTATGTGCGTTCGTGCGTAACGCGATAACTCATGATAAAAATACCAGATCCACTTGAAATTTTGTATATAGGTATATCCTGATAAGGCGCTTCCCTGATTAGTTTTTGGAGTTCATTCGATATGTATAAGAGGGGGAACGGGGGGCTCATGCCCCTCCCCTTAACTGATATAAACGAGATTTTCATGCAGAATTAACAGTTTTCGATCAAAATTTAAATACAGGATCATTCTGATGAGGCGATTCCGTATTTGTTATTAGGTGTTCATTGAATAAGTATAAACAGGGGAAACGGGGGGGCTCATGCCCCCCCCTCCTCCTTAATTGATATAAACGGGATATTGTCATGCAGAATTAATAGTTTTCGTTGAAAATTTAGATTTAGGGTCATTCTGATGAGGCGATACCATGACTGTTATTAGTTGTTCATTGAATAAGTATAAACAGGGGGAACGGGGGGCTCATGCCCCCCCTCCTTAATTGATATAAATCGGATATTTTCATGCAGAATTAACAGTTTTCGTTCAAAATTTAGATATAGGGTCATTCTGATGAGGCGATACCGTGGCTGTTATTAGGTGTTCATTGAATAAGTATAAACAGGGGGAACGGGGTTCTAATGCCCCTCCCCTTAACTTGTATAAATGGATTTTTCAATCAGAATTGTCAGATTTCGTTGAAATCTCTTAATAGTTTTGGAAGTTTAATGGTTTAGTATAAAAGAGGGGAATAACTCCTCTTAAATTATATAAATGCTAAATGGGTTTTTATTAAGAATTATCCGATTTGCTCTGAATTTTGGAAATAGATTTTTTAATATGATAAAGCGTGTACTTGATAGTTTAGGAAGTTCAATGATTAAGTATAAAAAAGGAGAAAGTGGAGAGCTGTTTCCCCTTCTTAATTTTTTTTTTGAACGGAATTAACGAAAATACAAGGCTGCAATGTACAATTAGTATGCGTAGCCTGTGAGCTCAATGCCATCAGTTTAACTGGGCAATATTCTTTTTATTATTACGACAACAATTCAGGTTCACAAGATGTGTTAATACGATAGATTATATGTTTGTATTGATCATTACATTTAAAAAAATCTATGTTTTTCCTTGATTTAATTTTCCTACATTTTATGAATTCTGAAGATGAAAATAAATTTTCACATTATATTTAAAAATCGTTGCATTTCTTTTTTCGCTTTATTTCGCTTTTTTATAGATAGTAATATGTATTTTTCAGTAATAGAAAACATACAAATTTAACATTAAAATTTGAAGACATTTTTTCATAATATAAACACTGCATTTTTTGAAAGGGAATTCCGATTTCTCTGGTGTTTAATTGTTGTTGAATTTAAACTGAGTAATTATTTTCTGGAAAGATTTGAAAATGTAATATAAATTTAAGAAATTCTGTTTATAAAGATGGAATACACTACAAAAAAAAATCTGATTTTACAGTATAATATTAGCAGCTGAAATGCCAATATTACAGCATAAAGCAAACAATAATTTGAATTAAACAGTATATTACTGCTTAAAAGTAGATTGCTTGCTAATTTTAATGTCTATTACTGATAATTTTAAAGTTTTAAACTGGCAACCCTGCTGCCAGTATCATACCCCCCCCCCCTCCCCCCAAAATGTATGTTTATATATAAATTTTATCATCATATTTTAAAGGCGTTAAAGTTTAACTTCTTTAAATTAGTTTAATGGTTAAACTATAAAAAAATGAGGTTTTGAAGACGATGAGTGGTGAATTGAAACGATAGATATAACTGTAGAAATGTATTATGGCCGTTTATCAAAAATTCTTCTTTCTTTTTCAAGTAAAATTGTAACTTTTGATTTATATAAAATGGTTTATAAGTTTAGACGATTTGTTTTTCCTATGGAATTAGCTACATAATTAACATTTAACCCAAGATTTGAAAGTTCTCAAGCAATACTATAAAAATTCGTACATTCATGTTCATCACCACAAAATTTAGTGGTACCAAAATCTTGGATAAATTTTTAATCGCAATATCACAAAAATTCGTTGAACAAAAAGAAAAAAAGATAAATTTTGAATGGCATGCTACTAAGCTATAACATTTTATTTAAATAGAATAAGAAAAATCTTTTATTTAGACGCATCTCGAATAAGAATTTATATTCGATATCAGACCGGAAGGCGGCAACACAAAAAATCACTTTATCGAGTTCACGGGTGAAAATCTAGGATTCTTTAACCCTTTAGGGACGAGCGACATGTATACGTGCCGCAAAAGTGTCTTGTTTATTCCCACCAGTAAAATTTTGCTGTAAAATTTGCCTTTTTTAATCGGAGCATTTTTTCAATTTAGTAAGGCACAATTTTCTGTTTTCAAAAACCGGTGACAAAACATTAAAAATTTTGTAAAAAGCTCCCGTCGCGAAGGGGTTAAATCTCAACTCGCATATTAAAACGCAATCAGAATGCCATGTCGCATCTTGGTGGAAAATATGAAAAAAACCCGATTTTAGCGGTTGACTCATAGGTTTACCATTGTGATTTCCTGTACCCGAAAGTATGAAAACATGGAGGATTGGGAGTAGGAAAACATAACTGTAAACTTATGAGTCAACCGCTAAAATAAGATTTTTAGGTGTTTCTCACCAAGATATCAGTTGGTAGACCAATTTCGCTCCTGAATTCGATGAGGTGATTGTTTACGCTGCCGCCTCCTAGTCTAATATATTTAAGGACAATCATGTGAAGCATGAATGGGTTTCCCAGTGTCAGACCTTTTGTTCAGTTAAAATAACGCAAAGAAAAAAAAATAACGCTTTAAAATTATTGATATTGGTATGGATGCTATATATAGATGTTATTTTTACTGTTTGTCGGGGTGGGGATGAGAGATTGAGTAATTAATAATATCCCTACAACTTACAAATGAAGAGAATAGTAAAATTAAAATTGTATTTGAGTTTTACACATAAAGGCAGATTAACATTTTTAGAATTAGAATAAATAAGTAAGAAAAATCATGCGTTAAGCATAGATTATGAAACACTTTCCAACACTTCCTGATATTTTTTACAATACTTTGTTATTTAGGGAATAAGGATGCTACTGTTTATAACCAAATAAGTATTCCAATACTTTTGAACAGCCCTGTATTTGATCTGTCGGTTGATATATATATATATACTATATAATAGGAAAATTTTGTTTAGCAAGAAAATGCCTAATTGGTTGAAATTTCTCTTTCAGCATTTTATTCTAAAAGATGGAAAATACTTGAATACTTTTGTTCGGCCCTGTAATTTACCTAGTATCTTTATTATACGCAAGTATTTTCTTAAAATTTAATTCAAACAAAAACACTCTTAAAACTACTTAAATCACATTTCCAGAAATTATCATTTATGGATGACTACTTAGCTAATTCTTTGCGTGACCCTGTATATTATTTTATACATATTCTACAAACATATCTTAGTAAACTCAAAGCAGTTCAACGTAAAAATGCGCAACTTCTTAAAAAAACCACTTAAAGTTAATTACCCTCACATTCAGTAACCTTTATAAGCTCTTTTGTGTAGCCCTGTATATCAACTACAACATTTATATACATCATATAATTTACAGACATTTAGTAAAACTTAAAAACGCATATCATAATTGAAAATGTATTTCATCCGTCCATCAGCCATCATCGATATAATACAAAACTTCCGATAAGAGTATAAGATTTGAAATATTTTGTGTGGCCCTGTAAATTATATCTACTTTATATTATGCGTTAAATATTATGTATCAGCGACATATATCAATTTTATCATACTTGAAATCGTTTAATATAATTAAAATATGTCGCAAACAATTCCCCCATTATTATTGTCTAATGGAACTCTTTTGGGTTGCCATGTAAATTAATAGTAACTATTAGTTTCACTGCATATTTTACAGAATGCACATTTTAGTGCACTTTGCGAATCCATGCGAATATGAGTATGTTTGACAGTGTGTAAATACCTATCTTTAAAATTCATTTGAAACGATTTTTTTACCATAGGCCGCAGTGTATTGGAAAAATTTGACTATTCTTGTAAATAAACCAATCATAGCATAAACTTCATTTTCAATAAGATTCGTGCTAGGGTAAACATCAATAACATATAAAAATTTCATAGCAATCCGAGTATATTTAAGGGAGTTAAAGCTCGGCCAGACGGCCAGACAAACCAAATACATAAACACATTTCAACTTTATTGGAACGTGTTAAAAAACCGAATGCATAAACACTTTTCGACTTTGTTGAAACTTGTTAAAAAAGGTACAAATAATTAATCCGTTCAGATTATTGGAAACAAAGTGCGAATTTAAATATTATATCTTAATATTTGAATTCGCACTCGAAATGTAACTCGAACGAAATCTAAAAGCAACAAAAATATTCCAAAGAATCAAAGCTCGATCCAAACAAGACAAAATAATTTCTTCGGACATGAACCCGCTATACCGCATTTTCTATTACACATGTATAAATTGTAGTAAACATAATAAACTTATAACAATTTTATTATATCGGGTGTCCTGAAAAGGACTGGACGATTTAAAAAATCAATAACTTGCAAACTTTTACAGATATTTAAAAAATTCTTGCACGAGAGTCATCTAAAAGGTCAAAAGTTTTTTTTCCTGCGATTCTGGATTTCAGTTCGAATTACAAACAATAGATGGCGCTGAGAGCGCTAGGTGCTGTGTTGAGATGGATATTGACGTCTCTTGGTACTGAAGCAAAATAAGGAGGTTAAGGCTGTGGAGTTGGTGTCGTTTGACAATGCAATCTTGCTTTTAGGGCCCGATTTTGAACTTTTGTTTATTTGTTTTTATTGGGGCCCCACCAGTGGCCGAGAGGTAGGGACCTCTCAACTGGTAGACGGCAGGTGCTGGGTTCGAACCCAATCGCGGCTGTCGGCCTAACCGTTCCGAGTTTTCGTGGTTTTCTTCGAACCTTGCGTAAATACGGGTTAGGTCCCCTTAGAAAGACCCCCACAAAAGGCACTCCCCCCTAGTCCTATATCCCTAGCGTAGATAATCGGACGACAAAAATAATCCAATCCTATTTGTTTTTATTGAATAACATACATTTGAACTGTGTACTCGACAAAAGCCCGATTTTGGAGTCAGACGGTATGATTTCAATGAAATATGTTGTTGTCATGGAAATAATAAATCCTTTTATATAATAGCAGCGATTGAAACTGGGCATGAATTTAACGAGCAGCATACGAATTTTGCAGACGATTTTACATTTAAGAAAGCTGTATTTTCTCGGATTAAATTACTTTTTATCATCTAATTTAAAGAATATTTTGTGCATCATTTTTTAAAACAAAGTGAAACGATTTAGTAGTATTTTTTTTTTTTTTTTTTTTGTTAAATATTAATCAATTTTGCTATTTTAAAAAAAATGCTATATTCTAAGAAATGCTAGTTCTTTTAAAGAAGTTCTTTAGTAGAGTTTTATGTATGTTGTAAAAAAATGCGGAAATGGTTTATTCTTTAGAACAAAGAATATTTATAGTATAAACATTGAAAACTTGGTGCAATAGCTGTTGTACTCTTTTGAAAAAGTACCTAAATGCAAAATTATTACGATTGTGTATATTAAATTCATGGTAACAGGGAAATAATACTACCTCTACCTTAAATGAGTCATAATCATTATGACAACCTAGAATCATCATCTATCATTGAAAATCATTGAATTAGTCACGCATGTTAGGTTTTAATAGAATGAAGAAAACATTTATTAATATCATTTTAAGTTTTGATTCGCTTTTCATAAAACTTTAAATGAGTAACGAAAATTCTTCAACGAGTATATATATTATAATTCAAAGCATTATGTTGGGTAGTTTTTGCGCTGTTATGTGCGGACAGATATAAGAACATTCCAGTTGACGAATATAGGTGCTACATATATAATTATCCTCATAGAACATAATGTAATGGAATAGTTTTGAGTGTCTGTGCAAATGAATAATGAATTATGCATAGTTTGTTTACAATACACATCATAATAAATCTCATTAACATATATCACTTACAGACCATTCAATTATTTCAACGGAAGTTAGAGTTTGGAAAGACAGACAGGCAGGCGGCTAACTAAACAGAATCATATTTTTATGATTTCTATTTAGTCGCTTTCAACTATGTTGGAAAGCGTTAAAAACACATGTTAAGTTGAAATTTGACATTTAGCAATTTATTTAAATAGACGGAAGCATATTTGAACTCTTTTGTATACCCCTGTAGTTTACCTACTATCTTTAAATACACGCCATTATTTAGCTAAAATCTATTTAAAACAGAAACATGCTTTAAACTAAAGAAATCACACTTCCAGAGATTACTATCCAGAGCCGGCTATTAATCCAATTTTTGAGTGCCTCTGTATATCATTTCATCTCTATTCTTTAAACATATCGTAATATACTTAAAGCTGTTCAACGTAAAAAATGCATAACTCATTTACAAACCACATTTAATATATTTACTTACACACTTAGTAAGGAGTGCGAATTCTTTTGTGTGGCCCTGTATATGATTTGCACCAATTATATACACAGCGTATGCAAAAATTTAGTGAAACTTTAAAAAAATCATATCAAAACTAAAAACTTCAAGCAATTATTGTTAGCATACAGCATTTTTGATTCAGCATAGTTTCCGAAATCTTTTGTGTGTCCCTGTAAATACTTCGTATTTTCTATTACACAGTAAGTAAGTCGTAGTAAACCTAAACAACTTATAACAATTTTATTATATGCGTAACAAAATTAAAATATGCCGCAAAGTATGTTCCCTTCTATACCTTTATGTTACATAATTATTTTGTGTGGCCCTGTAAATGAATAATAACTATTCTTTGTGCAGCATATTCTACATCATTTGTATTTTAATTTAATTCATAAATGCATATTAATTTCATTATGTTCGGACGGGTGTAATATCATCAAAAAGCACTTGAAACTTTTTCCCCCGTCGGCCATAATGTAACGGAATACTTTTGACTATCCCTGTATTAGAAAAACACATTCGATTTTCATAAAGTTTGAAATAACTGGACAAAATTCTTCAACAAATATATATTTAAAATTTCAAACGCTTCGACAGAGTAATTTTTGCACTGTTATATGCGGACAGACAGACGGACGGACGGACCAGAGACTAATATAGGTGATAAGCATTCATATAATTACTAACGTATCTAAAAAATAGTTAAATTTGAAAGCGCATGCCGAAATTGAAAACGCATTTCCAGCAATTATTACTTAAAGACAGTACAGTAACCGATTTCTTTTTGTGTGCCCCTGTAAATGAACGTTAAATGCTATAAATACCAAATACCCTATTCTATCATAATCATCTTATACTGAAATTCAGTGATTTATATCAGTTTCAATACATTTGAAATAGTGTATTTCATTAATATTCACTGCAAGCGATTTCCCTCCATAGAATATGATGCGATGCGATCTTTTGGATGTACCTGTAAATGAACTGTTAATCCCACACACTTAATATACAATACAGGACATGACTAGGTGACATAAAAAACCCTTTAAAAGATACCCAGATAAATAAATAGATAAATAATATATCCTGTTCTTAAAAGTACTTACATTCTTGGAATGTCAGTAATAATCATTTGAAGACAGTGCTGAAATCGGCTTATTTTTGTGTGCCGGTAAATGAAAAAGAAATGTTATGAAGAACTTTTTTCTATATAATCATTTTGCAAATAAATTCTGTGATTTATATCAGTTTTAGTACATTTGAAGTAGTTTGTTATTAGCATACTTTGCAAACGATTTTCCCCGTAGATCACGATGTAATGGAATCTTTTAGATACACCTCTAAATGAATTGTTAATTCCACATACTTCATGTACAATGCCGAACATGCCCGGGTGACCTAAAAAAAGTTAAAAAAAATGCCCAGATGAATAAATAGATGAATAAGGTACCCGGTTTAAAAAAATTTAATATTCTTGGCATATAAAAAAAATATATAATAAAATAAAATAGGTATAAAAATTAATAAAAGACGGTAATTTGAATATTGTTGTTTAACGCATTTCGATTTAAGAGAAGTCGTTCCCATGGAAACAATATTTTTCTCTATTATTGCGCTCACGCCTACAAAATCAAAATTTCACCGTATTTTATTCAAAATCGGGAAATATAAGCAAAAGTACATTGTCCAAGGAGACCCACCACATACCCTAAATCTCCTTAGTTAGCATCAACACTAAGTGACGTCAATTTCCGCCTAGACAGAGCACTTATCTCTCTTAGCGCCCTCTATTTTTTTATAATTCGAACTAAGATTCAGAATCAAAGGAAAAAAAAACTTTTAACTTTATACATAACTCTCCTGCAATTTTTTTTAAATATCTGGGAAAGTTTGCAAGTTATTGAATTTTAAAATCGCTCAATCTTTTCCAGGACACCCGGTAGTTGTGTATAAAAAAAGAGAAATTTCAAATAGGAATTTAGTTGTTTGATTATTGTTTCAAAAAATATTTGAAAATTTTTTAATGTGAATATTTTAGATTTGCATACTCCAACTGGAAAATTCTCCAACGATTACATATATCAAATTTCTAATCTTTCCACGTGATAAATTTGCGCTGTTTTTTGCGCCGTACCCACTGACATACAAGATAGCGATTATAAGTAGAGATAGACCGAATATTCAGCCACTATTCGTTATTCAGCCTATTCGGCCATTTTGCCAAATACTCGGTCAGCCGAATATTAAAAGCTTGTTGGCCGAATACCTCCGGTCGAATATTGTAAGACATCTTAACAAATAAATTCAAAATGAGAATATTATTTCATTTTTGTTCAAATTTTTTTAAGATGAAACAAAAAAGTAGAATGCAATTTCGTATTTTTTTGTGCTAAAATAAGTTTCTCAAATTGAAAATAAATTTGAATAGTACGTTTTAAGAATAATAGATGAATTCGTATTTTAGGTAAAATGTTTAAGAATTACTTTCTTGTAGTTAAAATTATGCTATTATTATATAGATGTAATAAAAGGTGTTTAATTAGTAATATCAAGGTATTTGAAATATTATAAAAACAAGAAATATATTAAGTTATTAAAAATTTAAAAAAAAGATTAATAATAGAACATAAATTTTGTTTTAATTTTTTTGCCCTTTTAAATAATGTATGTGTCTGTGTTTATTATGTATATGCATATAAATTAAAAGTTATTTTCTTTATTCTGAAAAAATGTTGGTATTCGGCTATTCGGCAAAATCACTATTCGTCCCATCCCTAATTTCAAGTGCAACATATTTCTGTAAATTGCATTTCCTCATAGACTATAATGTAATTCAATATTTTTGAGTGGAACTGTAAATAAACTATGAACGTTACGTAGCTTATTTTCAATACAGAGTATGGCATAGTAAATCTCAATAAAATATATCAATTACTGAGTGATCCAAATAAATTAACACATGTTAGAGTACGGACAGACAAGCCGAATTCTTAAACATTTCAACTATGTTTTAAATTATTAAAACGCCTAATAGATTGAAATTTGATTTTCAGAAAGTTATACCAAGTAGATTGAAGTATTATTTTAATTATTTTGTACAGCCCTGTATTTTCCCTATTATCTTTACATACTCATATGCCACTATTTAGCTAAAATTTTATTAAGACTAAAACACGCTTACTTTTAGTGAAATTACACTTCCAGCGATAATCTTCCTTGTATAGCCATGTATTTAATTCTTTATGTGTTTCTGCATATTATTTTTCTTTATTCTATAAGCATATCTTGGTTTACTAAATGTAGTTCAGCGAAAAATTTATAACTCATCTAAAAAACACCTTTAAGCTACTTCAAATTCTCTTACGTTCAAATTCTGTAACCCTAGAAGTTTCTATTTTGTTACCCTGTATATGATCTTCAGTATTCATACACACAGCGCAATTTGCAAAAACTTAGTATATTATACATTTTCTAGATTCATATCAATTTCATTGTGTTTGAAAGGCTGTAATATCCTTAAACAGTACTTGCAACATTTTTTTATCCATTGGCCGTAATAAAAAGGAAAACATTTCACTGTAACTCTAATTAAACTTTACATCCGATTTTTCTAAAATTTGAAATCACTTTTTTCAAAATTCAGAAACAATTATACACTTAAAATTTCAAAGCATTTCGTTGGATATAATTTTTGCTCTGTTAAATGCTGACGGTCAGACAGACGGATCAGACGACGATTATAGGTTATGGTGGAGTGAAAAATTGAAAGTTGGAATTTCGATTTTGGATAGCAGCCAAAAGTAGCCTTTTAGTACCTCTAATACACGTGCAAAATTTCATGAATTTTGAAAATCTTCTTGAGTCCCCTACCAGGACATTTATATTTTCATTGATTTATACGATAGATTCTTATTATAAATTGTACATTAACAGGAATATTTTGGTAATCTCGTTTGGTATTTTTATATTTAAAATGTTTAGTATAATTCCTTTTATCATTTTCAAACTTTAAGTCTTTATTTTTAAATATTTGAAACGGTTTATCGAGTTTTAAAATTTGTATGTTGTCATTTCTGCAGTCAAAATGAGTATGTGTGTAAGCAAATCGAAGTTTATCATCACTAGAAGTTGGTGATTCTTCAAAACTAAATAAAGCTGTTTTTCCAACAATAGCAGAATGCTATAAAATATTATTATTATACAAAACAATAAATAAAACACAGTAGTAATTGTAAAGTTTCGCCAAAATCAGAGGTAAAAAAAATCCTAAGAGAAAACATCGAAAGCATCAAATATTGTAGTTTCCCAAAAACGTATTGATCAAATGATAAACAATTTTTCTGAATATCAGAAGCTTATTCATTTCCCCAAAATCAAAGGAAATCATGGAAAATTGGAGATATATGGAACATAATCTCAGATTTTAAGAGTCAAATGAATTGTATTTGGGACACATTTTACCATCTTTTGGACCAGGAAAGATCATTGCAGGAAGTATTAAAATATTGCACTGGAAAACATTTAAACCTTGATAAATTTATGGCAATAGGTTGTGACGGAACAACTATAAACTGTAAGATAAAAAATCCTTCTAATAGATTTTGAAATTAAGATTTAGTCGTCCGTTGAGTGGTTAATATGTCAGCTCTCTGCAAACGAATTGCCACTAAGTCATTGAACTTGATAAAACAAAATAAAGGCTCACGAGCTTTTCCTGTTCTAATTGGAAAGTCTTTGGATGAATGTGAACAATAGACAGTTATGAAAATAAAAAAATATTTGCTCCTATCACAGAGAAATGAACGCTGGAGAGTTAAGTGTAGACCTAAATTATTTTTATGACATGTGTCAAACATTTGCATCTGGTTAATGCTCCTCAAATCTGGTAAATTGTAATCCAGCAAAAATGTCCACTCTAAACGATTGACAACTGCGAATTGATTACTTGGTTTGCTGATTGGAAGTCAGAATTCCTCCGAAAATCTGAAGATTATGGCTGAATTTATAATGAAAGTACATTCGTCTATGTTGTTTCACTTCAAGGAAGATTCTTCTTGCAAATATGGGTCTCAAAATGTGTTTTTAATAAACAATTAAGTTGTTTCGTTATTTAAGGGACTATTTAAAGAAAATTTCAATCCCGTTATTCAACAAAACGCATACTTCTGTCATTGAAATGAAATTTTACAGGAACGATAACTGATAAAGAAAAATCATGTTGGAGAATTTGGATGCCGAAAAATATTAAAGATGAAGGGTATTATATGTTCTACAATAAGACAGTTACATATTCCAATATTGAAAGTTAGTTTTACAAACTATATAAACATTATTAACTGGTAAGAATGTGAAATCTCCCCACATTCTTAAAAAAGTACCAAGAGAGAAACTGGAAATTCTCAGAAAAAAATCGAAAGTCCCATCCTTTTAGTTGAAAAATTTCCCTGTTAGATTCAAGTATTCGAAAGATGCGTAAACTTAGTTGTTGAAGCGCCATTAGCGGCTACAGTAGAAGGAGCAAGAACCGGATATATATGATCAAAAATCAAATCACGAAAGGTAATATCTAATTTTGATAACAAAGACCAATATAAATTAGAGTGAAATGAAAGATCGTTTTACAATACATCGTATATATTCTTTTCATTTCATTACTATATATTCAGAAAACTGCATTTCCTTTATATTTAGAGAACTATCTTTCATGAGCATTGGAAAAATAAAAGTGAAACGCATGTCTAATAATTGTGTTTTCTCTTCTCTGCGACAATACGATTCACATTTTAGGGTTTTATTCGCGATTCAAAGAGTTAAAACGCAACGAAAGTTAGATCTTTCACAAGTAACACTTTAAGAAGTCATTTTTGTGGGTTATTTTACTGAAATCAGAAATTAATATAAAAAAAAAGTTGATTAATTTACACTACATTGTGAAATCTTGATTTTCACATAAAAAGAGCATAATTTTTAAGATCTGGTAAGGGACTAAAGATGAATTCCAAACGAAATGAAATTTAAACCTTATATTCAGTGCGCCAAAAGGCAACTTTTTAGGGTTTTATTCGCGAGCATTTCGTTGGATATAATTTTTGCTCTGTTAAATGCTGACGGTCAGACAGACGGATCAGACGACGACTATAGGTTATGGTGGAGTGAAAAATTGAAAGTTGGAATTTCGATTTTGGATAGCAGCCAAAAGTAGCCTTTTAGTACCTCTAATACACGTGCAAAATTTCATGAATTTTGAAAATCTTCTTGAGTCCCCTACCAGGACATTTATATTTTCATTGATTTATACGATAGATTCTTATTATAAATTGTACATTAACAGGAATATTTTGGTAATCTCGTTTGGTATTTTTATATTTAAAATGTTTAGTATAATTCCTTTTATCATTTTCAAACTTTAAGTCTTTATTTTTAAATATTTGAAACGGTTTATCGAGTTTTAAAATTTGTATGTTGTCATTTCTGCAGTCAAAATGAGTATGTGTGTAAGCAAATCGAAGTTTATCATCACTAGAAGTTGGTGATTCTTCAAAACTAAATAAAGCTGTTTTTCCAACAATAGCAGAATGCTATAAAATATTATTATTATACAAAACAATAAATAAAACACAGTAGTAATTGTAAAGTTTCGCCAAAATCAGAGGTAAAAAAAATCCTAAGAGAAAACATCGAAAGCATCAAATATTGTAGTTTCCCAAAAACGTATTGATCAAATGATAAACAATTTTTCTGAATATCAGAAGCTTATTCATTTCCCCAAAATCAAAGGAAATCATGGAAAATTGGAGATATATGGAACATAATCTCAGATTTTAAGAGTCAAATGAATTGTATTTGGGACACATTTTACCATCTTTTGGACCAGGAAAGATCATTGCAGGAAGTATTAAAATATTGCACTGGAAAACATTTAAACCTTGATAAATTTATGGCAATAGGTTGTGACGGAACAACTATAAACTGTAAGATAAAAAATCCTTCTAATAGATTTTGAAATTAAGATTTAGTCGTCCGTTGAGTGGTTAATATGTCAGCTCTCTGCAAACGAATTGCCACTAAGTCATTGAACTTGATAAAACAAAATAAAGGCTCACGAGCTTTTCCTGTTCTAATTGGAAAGTCTTTGGATGAATGTGAACAATAGACAGTTATGAAAATAAAAAAATATTTGCTCCTATCACAGAGAAATGAACGCTGGAGAGTTAAGTGTAGACCTAAATTATTTTTATGACATGTGTCAAACATTTGCATCTGGTTAATGCTCCTCAAATCTGGTAAATTGTAATCCAGCAAAAATGTCCACTCTAAACGATTGACAACTGCGAATTGATTACTTGGTTTGCTGATTGGAAGTCAGAATTCCTCCGAAAATCTGAAGATTATGGCTGAATTTATAATGAAAGTACATTCGTCTATGTTGTTTCACTTCAAGGAAGATTCTTCTTGCAAATATGGGTCTCAAAATGTGTTTTTAATAAACAATTAAGTTGTTTCGTTATTTAAGGGACTATTTAAAGAAAATTTCAATCCCGTTATTCAACAAAACGCATACTTCTGTCATTGAAATGAAATTTTACAGGAACGATAACTGATAAAGAAAAATCATGTTGGAGAATTTGGATGCCGAAAAATATTAAAGATGAAGGGTATTATATGTTCTACAATAAGACAGTTACATATTCCAATATTGAAAGTTAGTTTTACAAACTATATAAACATTATTAACTGGTAAGAATGTGAAATCGCCCCACATTCTTAAAAAAGTACCAAGAGAGAAACTGGAAATTCTCAGAAAAAAATCGAAAGTCCCATCTTTTTAGTTGAAAAATTTCCCTGTTAGATTCAAGTATTCGAAAGATGCGTAAACTTAGTTGTTGAAGCGCCATTAGCGGCTACAGTAGAAGGAGCAAGAACCGGATATATATGATCAAAAATCAAATCACGAAAGGTAATATCTAATTTTGATAACAAAGACCAATATAAATTAGAGTGAAATGAAAGATCGTTTTACAATACATCGTATATATTCTTTTCATTTCATTACTATATATTCAGAAAACTGCATTTCCTTTATATTTAGAGAACTATCTTTCATGAGCATTGGAAAAATAAAAGTGAAACGCATGTCTAATAATTGTGTTTTCTCTTCTCTGCGACAATACGATTCACATTTTAGGGTTTTATTCGCGATTCAAAGAGTTAAAACGCAACGAAAGTTAGATCTTTCACAAGTAACACTTTAAGAAGTCATTTTTGTGGGTTATTTTACTGAAATCAGAAATTAATATAAAAAAAAAGTTGATTAATTTACACTACATTGTGAAATCTTGATTTTCACATAAAAAGAGCATAATTTTTAAGATCTGGTAAGGGACTAAAGATGAATTCCAAACGAAATGAAATTTTAACCTTATATTCAGTGCGCCAAAAGGCAACTTTTTAGACTTATTCAAAGAAAAAATTCCGAAAAAAATGTTTTTGGTCTTTTTCACTCCACCCTACTATAGGTGCTACGTATTTATATAATTACAAACGCACCCCCTCCCCGAAAAAAAAATCTATTGAAATATAGACGATTCTCTCTCTTTCCTCCGTCCATCCTATATAAATTCTCTACATTCACGTTTTTTGCCAAATGTACCTTCCCGCCAAGAAAAGTCACTTTGACTCAAAAAGCTCTTATCAAAGAGATTACAAGATGGCAAAACCCGGTTGGGAAAAAAAATATGCGCTAGATTGTGCCTTTAAAAAGATTTTGAAATTTCCCTTACGTTTGTAGCAAAACGAAAGACAAATCTTTTTATTTATTCCATATTCTATCGTTTTCCGCAGACGATAATTATGACGTACTGAAACAACTCTTCTCTGCTCTTTATGATCAGCGCTGAAATTTGTGAGAATTTGAATATTGTTTGTGTTAAGATGTTCTATCCTAATTTGTAAATAATTTATTAAAGTTAATTGGGTATAGTTATGTATTTTTAATGAAATCCAGCGCAACCTTCTTCTTCCTCCTTTACAAAAACTGGTAACTGTTTTACACGAATGGAACTGGACTTAAAGTAATATCTTCACAGAATATTTTTTAGTTATGCTGTTATCTGTACGTACAGGTATGATATTTTGGAATATTTATCTCCGAGTAGCATTTGTCCCCTAAGGCTGTTTGTTGTTTCAAATTGTTTCATATTTTCACTGAATATTTTGTTTTGTTCTGAATTTTGATATTTCTGATGAAATTTTATTTATTTATTTATTATTATTATTATTATTTATTTTTTTGTAACAGCAAAGAATGCCTGTTGATATTTAAAACGATATTTTTATGATGGAATAAATAAAAATATTGCTTTTTACTTTGCCACAAATATTACCTGCATTTGCTCCTATTAGCATGTATGATAAGAATATTGATATATTGAGCAATATGAATACATACGAAGAGTTCCATATCCTTTTGTTTTTTAGCAAGCTTTTTTTGGCCTTAAATGAAATGAAAGTGATTACGATTTTCAATACTTGATTAAATGAAAAATATATAGGTTAATTTCGCTATAATTTTTAATTTATAAACCTTTCTTTAAATATTACCTATATTTGCTGCTTTTAAAATATTCTCCTTTTGTTTGTTTTTTAATTTGTAAAACTTATTTTAACCTTTACATAGTAAATTCGTTAAAATGCATTTCCAAGAAGATTTACTTAGAGTTTATGTAAAGGAGATTTATTTCATGTTGTATGTGCTAACAAAAATTTTTTTCTTACGATTTATTCTCAAAATTCAATTTTTATCTTCAGAAATTTTATATAAAAATCTTAAATAAATGCTAATACGTCTAGTTTTCTTTTTTTAAAACTTTAATGCTTCTCAGCAAATATTATTCAATCATTTTCAAAAAGAAAGTATTTTTTAATATAATAACTTTATGTGTGTGTAAAAATCGTCGTCAGTGAGATTCATTGAGATTTTTATTGTTCAAAGAGATTTTTAATCACAAATTAAGCAGTTCGTTATTAAAAGGGTCTGTTTTACACGAAGTTTTTACGTTTTAAAATAAATTTTATTTATTGAGTTAATTTTTTGTGATAGTTTACCATATTATTAGTTAGCAAAATCACATGATAACTTATCATATTTTTTTTTTTTTTTTTTTACTTTTATCTATACAAGGAAAAAGTATTGGACTCGTTAAAAATTTCGAATTTCGTTTTCCGACGGATTTACACGTTTTAGGGGTCAGAGCAGGTTTTCGCTGGTTTTTTAGCAACATAACAAATTGACGAAAAGGAAATAAATAAAAAAATAACAAAAATTGTAATTTAACAAATTACAACGACTATTTGGAAAATGATATTTTCAAAGACCAAAACTTTAAAGACCTAATTCTATATTTAAATTAATAATAATAATAAACATTCTTTTTATGATGATCATAACGAGTTCTATATTATGTACACCATGCATTAAGTATTAATATCCCTAGACCAATGATAAAAAAGCAGTATTTTATAGATATACAACTTTAACTGTTTAAATTGTGTACTTTTATTGGATGAAGTTAATCAGACTGACTTCGGAACGCCTCCTATTTCATACGACATGTATTAAACATTAACATAACTGGACCCGTCATATACAAATTTTAAATTAAATTTCAGTTTTACAGGACAGCAAATTTTTAAACTGCTAAACATCGCACATTAAAATTTTTTACACCGTTGCGTTGAGAAAAAAATCCACTTTTAAATTAAATTTGTTTGAAATCTGTATCTAAATTTGTTTTTAAGTTATTCACTTTTTTGCAGTTTTTAATATTTTTTTGTCATCGTGGCAACAGAAGTATTCCAATTTTGGACATTAAACGTGGTCCAATCAGAAAACGAATAAAATAAAAAACAGAAGTTTTCCATTTCTGGACATTAAGGAAGGACCAATCAGCAAAATAATAAAATAAAATAAGTTTCGGAATTCAACTAATAAAAATATTTATATATACTTCAGATTTCCTAATTCTCAACAGAGAACAACAACTATTTTCAAATAGTTAATAAAAAACAGCAGCCAAATGAAAAAAAAATTAAAAAAATAGATTGGATGAGAAACAATGACAATCCCTTATTGCAACCTTTTTTCAATTTGTTCTAAAGTACCATTATTCTTTTTATTATTATTGCTTAGAAAATAGAAATTTTACTAAATACTACAAAAATTATTAAAAATAAATACATTATAAATGCCTCCTAATATTTCAAACATTCTTTTAGCGATTAATTGCTATGAGATTTGACTATAACCAATAGAAAAAAAAATATGATTGACCCAGTGAAAAACCCAGATATGAAAAAATATGAATGATGCTTTGTAGTACGGTGAATTTCAGCCAAACTTTTCAAGATTTGGCGATTGATGCGAGTAATTTTAGTTGTAATTTTTTGCATACATATCGTTATAAATTAAAAGCGACATCAATCGTACAATAATGTCGATAAAAGAGTCTCTACTGAACTGCACACACTCACACACACACAAAAAAACCAGAAATTGAGCACTTGCAACTTGGCGAGTTCTATTGTTCGTTTATTTGCCAAATGAGGCATTTTGTCTCCAATTAGTGCAATGGCGAGCGCAATGAGAACTCTGGGTCAGATATCCCCATCCCCCCCCCCAAAAAAAAACAATGTTTGTACCAAATGTCTGTCGGTATGTGGCATTAATTTTTTGGACACTCTATCTCAAGAACTAATGTGCGGAATTTAATAGAAATGTATAGACAGGTCCGTTTTAAATATATATATATATATAGGGTGATTATAAATTGTTTTTACAATAAAAGAGGGGTGATAGTACACATCGAGACAAACAATATTTAATAGGAAACCAAGGGTCCCAAACGTTTTCAAAAAGAGAAAGCTGCCGTTAAAGTTTAGGGTCCAAAATTTCAAATAAACATAAAAAACAGAAATATTGGTCAATTTATCTAGGTTTTCACTAAAATTATTTTTTATGTCGATATTTTCTTGAAATTAAATTATAAAGATAAATTTGAAAAAATGCCGATAGACGGAGCTTGACACTTAAAGTAACGAACAACTATTTTTTGCCTTTATTTTTTGCATCTCATTAAATGTTTTCGTAAGCTTAGATTTAAACTCAAATTTTGCTCTCAAAATCTGAATAGTTGGAGTGGTTAAGTAGCACAAACTGAACTGTGTTCAGAGGGTTCAAATTTCAAATGATGATAAAAACGGAAAAATTGGTCGATTGATTCGCGGCTTTCATTAAAACTATTCTTTATGTCGGTATTTTCGTGAAAATAAAATATAAAGATAAATTTGAAAAAATGCCGATAGGGGGCGTTTTAGACTTTGGAGTAACGAATAACTATTTTTTGCCGTCATATTTTTCATCTTATTAAATGTTTTCGTAAGCTTAGACTTAAATTTTGAGTTCAAAATCTGAATAGTTGTGATTGGTTAGTAGTACAAGCTGAACTGTATTCAGAGGGTTTAAATTTCAAATGATTATAAAAAAAGGAAAAATTGGTCGATTTGTTTGCGGTTTTCGCAAAAACTACTCTTTAAATCAGTATTTTCTGGAAAATAAATTTTAAAAATAAATTTCACAAAATGCCGATAGAGGACGCCTTAGACTTTGGAGTAACGCACAATTATTTTTAACCGTTATTTTTTAAATCTCATCAAATACTTTCAAATGCTTAGACTTAAATTTTGAGCTCAAATTCTGAATCGTTGGAACTATTTAAGTAGCGGAAAATTGAGTTCGAGGGGGGGGGGGGGTTAAATTTTTTAACTCCTGAAAACACACTTCAGTTTGCGCTTCTTAACCCCTTCCAACGATTTAGAATTTGAGCTCAAAATTTAAGTTTAAATCTAACCTTCCGAAAACATTTAATAAGTTTTTGCAAACATTTAATTAGATACAAAAAATAACGGTTAAAATTGGTTGTTACTCTGAAGCTTAAGGCGTCTTCTAACGGAATTTTTTGAAATTTATCTTTAAAATTTATTTTCAAGAAGATACTGAGTTAAAGAATACTTTTATTTTAAACCGCAAATGAATCGACCTATTTTTTCGTTTTCTATAATTACTTGAAATTAGAACCTCCCCCACCGCCTTAAACACTGTTCAGTTTGCGATACTTAACCACTCCCTACTATTCAGATTTTGAGCTCAAAATTTAAGTTTAAATCTAAGCCTACGAAACCATTTAATGATATGCAAAAAATAACGGCAAAAAATAGTTGTTCTTTACTCCAAAGTCTGAAGCGCCCTCTATCGGCCTTTTTAGAAATTCATCTTTATAATTTATTTTCAAGAGAATACAGACATCAAAAATAGTTTTAGTGGAAACCGCAAATCAATAAACCAATTTTTCCGTTTTTTACAATCATTTGAAATTTGAACCCTCTGAATGCAGTTCAGTTTGTGCTATTTAACGACTCCCAATTATTCAGATTTTGAGCTCAAAATTTAACTTTAAATCTAAGCTTCCGAAAACATTTAATAAGATGCAAAAATAGTTGTCCGTTACTTCAAAGTCTCAAGCGCCCTCTATCGGCATTTTTAGAAATTTTTCTTTATAATTTATTTTCAAGACAATACTGGCATAAAAAATAGTTTTAGTGAAAACCGCAAATCAATCGACAAATTTTTCCATTTTTTATGATTATTTAAAATTTTGGACCCTAAACTTTAATAGCGGCTATCTTCTTCGGAAAACGTTTGGGACCCTTGGTTTCTTATTAAATATCGTTTGTCTTGATGTGTACTATCACCCTTCTTTTTTGTAAAAACAATTTTAGAATCACCCTGTATATATATATATATATATATATACACATATATATATTGACGCTGAATTGTTTTGGGTAAAAATCGCTAAAAAGGTGGCGCTGCTATGCTGTATTTCACACAATTTTTGCAATAGATCTATCTCAAGAACTAATGCATGGAATTTCATAATATATATATATCAGATATCCCATGCTATAGATTGATGCTGTTAGCTTTTGGTATAAATCGTTCAACAAGTGGCACTGCTACGCTGCAATTTTGTGATTTATGCAAAGGTTCTATCTTAATGACTAACCAAGGGGTTTCCATCAAACTTCAGATTCAGTTAGTCCCTGAAATGAATTGATGTCGTTTACATTTTGATGTAAATCGCTCAGCAGGTGGTACTGCTATGATGTATGCTTTCGCAATCACTCTATCTCAAGAATTAATTTACCGATTTTCATCAAAATTCAGATCAATAAATCCGAGACATTAACTATTTCTGTTTAAGTTTTATCGTCAATAGCCCAACAGTTGGCGGTACTTCATTGAATTTTCCTGATATTTTCTATAATTCTATCTCAAGAATTAATGCACGAAACTGCAGATTCTTGTATAGCTTGATAAATATAATTATTATCTATGTTTTTGTTTAAATCGTCCAAGAAATGGCGCTTTTATGTTGCATTTATCCAGATGCCCGCAGCAGTTTTGTTTCAAGAACTAATGCACGGATATTTATGCTTTTAAAATTCTCATGATGAGCATAGATTGTCCTTTAATTTTGACATCGTGATAGCTAATTTTGAAGTATTAACATGCATGCGATAGAAGAAAGTTTGGGGATTGCCACATCCGACTAGTCTAAAATCTAACATTTATTAAAAAAGTGGGGTAAATAATTATTCGGTATATTATTTGTAGAATTTCAATTTATGTTTTTTATTATTATTTTTTTTTTTTACATTTAAGTCAACAAAACTATCTAAAGTTTAATTTTAATTCAGCATGTTTAAAAATATTATTTTAAATAAAAATTAAAAATATTTAAAGTAAAAATTTGGCAAAAAAAATGATGTACCTTTTTAAAAATAAAATCACATTTTTAAAAACAAATATTTTTTACAAATTTTTTGAATTAGAATTCAAGTAAATTAATTGGAAAAGATATGTTCCAAGTTTGAACCACATACCTTAAATGGTTCTTGAATTATAACAATTTAAGTAGGAGAAATGGCTTAAAAACCCATCATGAATATAGAAGTCGTTTCCATCGCAACCATTGTTTAAAAGTTAGATTTTGGTCACAAACCAAAACTTAAAAACTAATATTTCCTGTTCAAATCAAGGTAGAAATGTAATTTAAACATCATTTTAAGCAGAAACAAACTAATGCCATACTTTTTTTAATGAAGATTTTTGTGTCAAGGACCCCTCTTAAGAATAAATTAATCCTTTTAAAACGTTAAAAAATACAATAAACGCATTAATTTAAAGAAACAAAAGAAAATTTTTTTTAGTTATTTAGTTTATATTTTTCCGCCGTGGGTAAGTATTGTTGCCACGTTAAACTAATTTTTTGATTATATGAACTATAAAAAACAACTCTCGAAAATGGATTATAAAATATTAATTGTTATTATTATAAGATGCAAGTATGTATACTTATTGCATTTTAAATTTTCATGTAAACGAGTCAGAAATCGTACGTCAAATGACGTTTGTTCGCATTCAAACTAGTTTTGTAAATATTTATATCTTTATGAAATAACTGTTGGAATTTTGGCAAAAAAAAAAAAAAAAAAAAAAAAAAAAAAAAAAAAAACAAGAAAGAAAATTTTTTTATGATTATCTATGTTAAATTTGTTACTCTGATATAATGTGAATCTGCCTTGGCAGGATAGAATTAATATTTATCTTGGGATATCATTGGATTTTTGGTACTACTTAGTTATCCCGTCGAGCAATTTCGCCAAAATATACAAATCGCCAAACTAATAGCCAAAATATACATATTGTTATAATTTTTATTTTAAATAACGAAAAAACAAATAATAAGTAGAATATTAATAAGAATATAAATAAAAAAATCGAAATAAAAATCATTTAATGAAGCTTCAAGTATGTATATTGTATTTAATGTCATTGAATGTGACATTCACGATCATCCATTATTGGCATTAAATCTTATAAATTGGGGATAGTTTTCTGGTGGACGGGATAACTAAGTAGTACCGATTTTTTGTGTATGATATGATTTAATAGAATGAAGAAAACTTTTATCAACATCTTTTATAATTTTGTTTTCGATTTTCATAAAATTTAAAATGATTCCTCAAAGTTCTGTTAAGATTATGCAGTGAGCACTTGTTAAGATGGACAGTCAAGGGCAAGAATTTTTTATCCGTAGGCCATTATAATAGGATTTCATAAATCTGACGTTTTACATTAGAGTAAGGAGTATTTATTATATACATATATATTGTATATGGCTACAATTTTTTTATTACATCAGTTCATTTTTTATTACATGTTACTTTGTTAAAAATACTTAAACAACAACAATAAAAATAATGCACGAGAATAATTTAAAATGGAAAGGAAAAATTATGTTCTAGTTTACATTGAAGCTTATACTAGAGAGCGAATGGCGAAGTCATAACTGCTCGTGATGTAAAAATTCTTTTTTTTAATCTTTTTTTCTATCTATTTCTACTCTTTTAATCTTAAAAATATATTTTCGCTGTCCTGATGAATATTTGTCCGCCTTCACGAATGAACTCTTAATTTGTACGTATTAAACTATATCTGTTACATGTACTTCCTATAGACCATAACCGGGGATTTTGTTTTTGTACGTAATAACGAGAAATGCTTCTTAAACGGGGCCATCTTAACGGAAGTTAACTGTATATATTAAATTCCAAATCATTCGGAGGGTAGTTTTTATAGTGCTGTAATAGAGCGAATGGACCAAGCGACGACTACAGATGCTGCGTATTCATATAAGTACGAACGCACCTGATAGAATTGAATAAAACCAATAACTTCATCTTAAAAAATGATGGAATTACCTATACGATTTTAAAAATTGGTATGATGTTTAAGTATCAGTAATAGATATACGTAAAGATAATTAAAATTCATAGATAATCATTAAAAAAAATTTTAAAGGCATATAACAACATGTGAAAATTAGGTTATTATCAACTGTGCAAACGTAAGTATTTAAAAAGAGAACTTTTTTAATTGCATGTTTGTTTAATTAAAAGTTAGTAAAATATTGTCTCTATTTGCAACGAATAATTATGAATGTAAAAAAATAATATTGTACAGATAATGCATTAATTATTGTGAATTATTCAACAAATAAATAAATAAGTACAACACAACAGATATGTTTTGTTTCTTTAGTTTTTATCTTATATGATGTTCATCATAAAATTTTCCTCTTTTTTAAGATGTATTCTGCATTTTTTTAGTATTTACAAAAACGCATTTAATCTCCATGTAGTTTTTATTCATTAAACATAAAAAGATTTTTCTAGACTATTAAAATAAATATTTTACAGAATAGCAATTTCTTTTCATTACGTTATATTAGATATAAAAAGGAAAAACGTCGCTTATTTTTTTTCATTCATATATGTATAATACACAGAAGATTTTGAATAGAAGCTTAAATAAACGTAAATATTGCATGTTTTTGTTAAAATAACTTTAATTACCCTCAAGAAATAATATTTCAGCCCCTAAGTCCGGAAATCTTTTCAGAAAGATTTGAAAATTTTAATATCACTAAAGTAAACTTTATTCACGTACGACAATTTAAACATGAAATCTTAGTAAACATTTTTTAAGTATTCATTCCAAATTAAAAACAAATTAAATATATTTGCACGCAAAACACGCTTGGAAAATATAACCATTTCGTGGAAAAAAATTTTTTTCCCATTTGAATAATACTGCATTTAATTTTATAGAATCATTATAATAAAAAACAAAGAAAACAATATGAAAAAGAAAAATTTTAACAAAGTGCTTTCCAAGTCTTAAAAAATTCAAATAATACGAAAATCAGAAAATGTTCATCTTATTTGTTTTTTTTTTCCATTTCTGAATTATTTAACCTCTATAAACGTATGATTGCACCCTCAAATATATCAGTTGTTTTTAAATGTTAAATAATTTCCATATAAAAAATTTAATAAGAAAAAATAAAATAAAATCTAAATGCTACATTTTCTTCATCAAAATAAATATTTGTTTTCGTTTAACTTATAAGTACATTTACTTTAATTATACTTTATATTAGAAATCTAACGAATATTCGGTTTTATTTTCGTCCCAAAATCTGTTTTGTCAAACATTTGCTTTCGGCAAAAAAGCGTCCAAGTATTCGGCCCGTTACGAAATTTGGCCAAAATCTCTTTTGATACAAAAATTTTTATTTTTTTTAATTTTTTCAGCATTCATCATTGCTTTGAAATGTGTGTACTCAAATGAGGCTCTCTTTGTTTTTCTATGAAATTAACTGTTTATAATTATCTCTCATCTTTCTCACAAAACGTAAGTGCAAATTATAAAGCAAGTAATGTATCCATGATTTGAGATTGAAGATTTTTTTCTAGTGGACATTAAAACTACAGATTAAACATTAATAGAAAAAAATTAGTTTGAAACCGTTTTTAAATTGCTGCATAAAAAAAGATGTAGTAAAATAGCTGTTGAGGGCCGCCTGTCCCATTACTGATATGCAAAATATAAAATGATGTGGAAATTATGAGTGCAAATATGAAAGCACCTGATTGTTCGATCGATTTCTTTCGTTATCCAAAATTTATGTTAGAATATAAATTTTACATTAAGAATAAATATCCATTCATTCTTAAAAAGAAACAAATCTGACAGTTTTTATATACGCTTCATCTGAACGAATATTTTGAAACTCCTAAAAAATAGTCCAGGATTAGTAAAGGTATTGAAACTGAATAGACTTTGTCACACTATTACTTTACTAGTGAATACTGAATTTCAAGCCTCTTTCTCAAATTTTTTTGATAGTGATTAATGTCGGTGCTTGATGATGTCATAAACTTTAAACAATCTATTATTGAATTGCGTAAAAGAAACAACCTCATAACTTCAAAAATCATACTTCAAATTCATATTAACTACCATTTTACTGTGTCAGATTAAGCATCTCATTTCAAATTCAAATATATCTTTGAATTGAAATTTTAATGAAATATACTATCAAGAAAGTGAAAAAGTGTAAAAATATGATAATAAATACCTAATTATTCTATCTAAATTTTTGATCTAATCGCTACTAAATATCCAATAAACTTCATTCTTTATGCAATTTTGATTGTCTATTATGTTTACTTATTATAACTAGTCTAACTGGCAGCAATGTTGCCAGCAGTTTTTGCCTTAAAAATTGCAGTAAAATTAGATGTAATAAAAAGAAATTATTTTATTTTACTGCAATTTTTACGCCAGAAAATGCTGGCAACACATCTGCTAGCAGTTTTTGCCGTAAATTTAATAGATTTATTTATTTATTTATTTATTTATTTACTTATTTATTCTTATTTTTTTTTTACAGTTCGTTCTTATAACTTCAAAAGTAATAATTATATTAATTAACAACTTGCTGCCTTGGATTAAGAGTTTCATTTCCAATTAAAATATCTTTGAATTAATATTTGAATGCAATACTGGGCCATGAAACATTGAAGAATGTGGGAAACATGATTACAAGTATCTCAACAACTAATTATCTGATCGCTTTCATTCTTTATGCAAAATTTATGTTTTTCGTTGTTTTTTATATTTAAGTCCTTATATATTTATGGTATACTTTTATATTTATGTCCGTAAAATAAAAAAATGGAAAGTTTTTCTATTTTCATCAGAACGAATATGTTAGGAGTCCGTAATAATTGTTTTCGAATATTCGAGGTTACTGATATTAAATAGGCTTCTTTCCAATTTTACCTACTACGACCATATCGAATTCCAAGTGTTTATCTCAATTTGTTCGTCAGATAGAGCGTTTACAGACAAATAGACAAACAGACAGGCGGAATTTTTTTTTTTTTTTAAATATGTTTTTCGGAATCACTAGCGTCTGAAACGTGGAAATGCGTCAAAAAAGTTTTTTCGGTTTTCTAACCGATTGCAAGACTTACCCTATACGTATGATGAGTAAGTAATAAACAATTTCGAAAAATTCTATATACCAATTATCAATACGTATAGTTCGAGATTCCGAAACAAATAGCTTAGGATAATCAAAGTTACTCATATTAAACAGGCTACATCTCATTATTACACACTAGGGCTAGGCGATATCAGTTAATCATCCATATAACATTGCGATTTTGGGCTGAATTACGATTTAACACAGACTGTTTAGAATATGGAAGCCTATTTTTTCAATTTTTAGTAACAAAATACGATTTTTACGCAGGGCCATTCCCTCCTCCTGTATTATTTAGTTTACTTAGATTTTAATTTTTTAAATACCTTCAAAAATGTACATTGTATATATATAAAAAAAACCTTTGAATGCCACATTTTTTCAAATTAATGATCTATTTCAATGCATTTTATAAAGTTTTATACTTTTTATATTCGGAGATTCACATAGTTTTATAGAAAATATACTTTAAATTCTTTTTTTTTCAAATAGTTTTTTATTAAACATCTTAATACTTTGAATGTTTAAATTATTTATAAATTCTGCATTAGAAAAAGAGTGGAATCAGCTAAAAATATAAGGTATTGAAAACTTTCGATTTGTGGGATTCTCGTTTAGTTATGTAATTTTTAAGTACAGTAAAAAATTTTTTAAAAAATAACTAATAATTTCTTATGCGATTTTTTAAGAATTAAGTTTTGTAAAGAAAATTTATGCATTTTATACGAGACAGCTGTAATTTGAAACCTTTGCTATTGATTTTGAGTTTCCTTTACCCGTCCATGGAATCATGCTTCGGAGATTTTGTCTTTCTTATGAATTATTCATGCACTTGAGAAAAAGTTTTTATCCAAATGGACTGAAAAAATGAAAAACGCATGAATACAAAATATATGGTCGATACTTTAAACATTATGGAAGATGTGAATGGTATAATGTAACACAAGAGAAACTTTGCAACAACATAATAAGAATATTCGATTTTATGAAGCATTAGCATTTAAATTGCACGAAAAACAGAATTGAATGTAATTAGATGTGAAAAATTCTGTTATAAGATACAAAATAAATAGTAAAATCTTTTTACGATTATGATGCATAATTCATGAATTTCTTCACCGAATACGAAAGTCAAAATTTTTACATATTTATGGATGTTGGCGAATTGTATTGTACTTACTACTTTTAAATAAAATGAAAGAGGAAATTGAAAAGGAGAGATTGAAAATCACATTTATCTTAAATAAAATTAACAATTTTCATGTAAAACACATTTTAAAGCAATAAAAGAAAACTTAATAAATATTTACCTGACAAAAAACGAGGAATATTAATTTTGAAGGGGATTTTTTTCTTTTTGTTATTTTTTTTTTAGCTGGTCGTTGGGGACCACCGTAATACTTACTTTGTATATGCATATTATAAAATATGAAAATAAAACATGTGTAAACTACTTATAGGATGCATCGCAATTCCAAAATTAAGCTTAAACGAATATTAAAATATTTTAATACATAGATATGCTATATTAGTGAATGGCTGAGGAACCAATTTTGACAAATTACATAAAATGTCAAACTATTCACGTCGTACTTAATTGTGTAAAAGAGACATTCTTATAATTTCAGAAATTATAATCCTATTAACTTTTAATTTAATGCGTCGGATGAAGCGTTCCACATAAAATATTGTATTTGAATGAAACATAGGGTCATGAAAAATTGAAGATTGCAGAAAATGTGATTACAAATATCTCAGCTACTATTTATCCAGTAAACTTCATTGTTTGTGTAAAATTTGTGTTTTCTATTGTCTTTTACATCCACTCCTTAAAATAAAAAAATCGAAAAATTTTATTGCCTTTTCACCAGAACGTATATTTTGAGACTTCTAAAAATAGTTCCGAATAATCGAATTTACTCATATTTAATAGGGTTCTTTTCATTATTACATACTAGCCACACACCAAATTCCAAGTTTCTATCTCAATTTGTTCAGCACATAGAACGTTTACAGACAAGACAGACAGATGGCATTTTTTTAAACTAAAAATGTTTTTCAGACTCTTCAGTATCTTAAACGTGTAAATCCATCAAAATTTTTTTCGCTTTTTTCAAACCATTCCAAGATTTACCCTGCATTAATTATGATGGGTAAGTAAAAAAGAGTAGGGAAATCTTATAAAAGCATCAATCTCGAGACATTGTTTGAAAATTAAAACACATAAATTAGTTCAAAATTTTATGTTGTTTACGGCATGATCTTGGATTGATTTTCTATTGATTTCTACACATTTACCTTCCTTTTTGTTATGGGATCTTTATTTATAAAAGACCCATAAAAGAATCTTCGTTTGAAGGAGCTAAAATTTTGAATAGGCTTAGTTTTTATTTAAAATATAAACATTCTAAGATTATTTCAAATTCACCAATCTCATAAACTTTCCTCTTGCATCATATTAATAATGCTTTAACCACGAGTACGTTTTGCATTTTTACAGATATCATTGATAAAGTCTGCCAATCTCTTTCTCAAGTTTAATACGAATTATATTCTTTGTACTTACAGTAAAGTCAGACTGTAATTTATTTCCCTTTCTTAAAAAATAGATTTTTGGATTATGTTGATTATAAACCTTCTCACAAAGCCATTTCTGATGAGAATTTTTCTTAACTTCTAATACTAGTGATCCTGGTACCTAACTTCTTGTGCACAATTATGTTGTTAATTTATCGTCTGTTTTACTGATTGTCAGAGTGATGTTTTTTCTCTTGGCTTGAATTTTTTGTGTGTTTCTAAGCCTTCCATTCCACAGAAAATTACTCCCATTGAGCATGCTTCAAAAAAAAGTAAAATTTCTTTTGGTCAGCTTGATTCTCTTCGGTAAAATTTTAATTAATGCCATTTCTTCGAATAAATCTTTGCAAAAGTTCAACCCTTCTACTTTTTAGAAATGTGTTCTCAGTGAACTTAATTCAGTTTCTTAAGCTTCTTATTACTAACTTCTATAAAGATAGGTAAACATTCGTAAAAACAAAACCGAATGCGTAGGCGCCATCAGATGAAAGAGGGGAGAAGCATGCAGTTTTGTGTCCATTTTCTCAGTAGCGCGTGTGAAAACATCATCGCTTTCTTATCTCAAAATTCGATGATTGAGTAGTAGCGAGGTGCCTAGTTAAAGCCTGGTGCCGCGTAGAATCTGATAACACCTCGCTGCTGCTCAATTGTAGAGTTTTACAATGCGAAAGCCATGATATCCTTACACGCACGGACGCGTCAGTTGGACAAAATGCGAAACTACCTGCTTCTCGCCCTTCTTCCTTGTGCGGGCGCCCACATGTTCGCACAATTATGATGGGTATTCCAATCGCGTCCACGATGTCTCATTACATAATCCCCAAGTGGCATATTTAAATTTCAACTGGATTTGTTTTTACCACGTTTCGAAACTTTTTATATGAACGCCTAGAATACTTCACAAGATGAGTATGTTTAGCAAGTCCTAAATTCTTAATTTAAAAAATATCGTTCTGCTGAGGCTGTCTGATATCAAGCATATCATTGGAAAGTGAGTGTTTCTTAATGAGAACCCAAAAGGATTGGTCATCCTTTCTATAGTTAATTTTGCTCGCTACTGTGCTCTTTCCAAAGTCCATAAATTTATTCTTTCTTCCATCATTTTAAATATTGCTACTGCTTCTTAGAAACTTTAAAAGTTCCCTTCTAAGTTACTTGTTCCTTTATCTTCCTCTTTCACACTGTAAAGAATTCTTTTGATTTTTTTTTCAATTGTAAAGTATTTTTATTAGATATTAAATCTCTTTTCGCAAACTTGCCTGTTCAAGGTACGATTGATTGTTTGGTAAGAAGTCTACGCGAATTTCTTTATTCTTCTAGTGAGATAGGTGAAATCCTTCATTTAGTCAGTATACTTGTGTCAGGGAAATTGGTTTACAATTTAAAAAAATGTTCTATTTTCAAAGTGATGGTTTATCCATTGGTAATCTATTTTCTCTTCATTTATATGATGTACATTTTGTTGCATTAAATATCTGAAGATTGCATAAATTACCTTTCTGGTTAAGGTATGTGGATGATATTTTTAAGTCTCTCTGATCTGAATCTTTCTATAATCCTCTTTCTCTTATTATTTCTAATGACCCGTGTATTCAATTAAACTGTTAAAGTCAAAGAAAATGTTTCTTTTCCTTTCCTCAATGTCTTCGTTTAGAAACAACCAGTTTTGTTCTCCACGTATTTTATAGAAAACTTTTGGCTGTATCTATTTTTACTCATGTTCTTTCAAACCATTATCTTCAGCAAAAATGGGCGTTCATATGTGCTTAATTTTCAGGGCGTTACGCATTTGTTGACTCTTATACTCTAAATAATGAAATAAGTAATCTCAAATATTTTTTCTTGCTAATATTTCTTTGATTGACAAAGCTCTGCATTAATTTAATAATCCTAACCTCCTTATTCTATCTCACATAATCGATCAGATTTTAACTCTGTCATTCCGACATTTTTCCGTTTTACTTACCCATCATACGTAGTTTAGGGTAAATCTTATAATCGTTTTGAAAACCGAAATTTTTTTTGACGTATTTACACTTTTTAGATACTGGAGATTCTGAAAAACATTTTTAGTAAAAAAAAAAAAAATGCCGTCTGTCTGTGGGTCTGTAAACGATCTATCTCAAGAAAAAATTGAGGTAGAGACTTGAAATTTTGTATGTAATCAGTATGTAAGAATGGGGCGAAGCCTATTGAATATCAGTGACGTCGATTATCCGGAACTATTTTTTTCCGTTTCTCAAAAAATTCGTTCTGATGAAAGGCATATAAATTTTTTCGAATTTATTTTAATTTAAGGGGTGGGTATAAAATACAATAAAATACCGCCAATTTTGCATAAATAACGAAGTCAATCGGATTATTAGTTGCTGATATATCTGTAATCTTGTTTTTTAGATTCTTCGATTTTTCTCGACCCTGCATTTTCTTCAAATTTCAATTCAAAGATAAAATTTAATTGGAAATGTGACTCTTAATCCGACGCAGTTAACTGTTATAAGGATATTTCTTTTACGCCATTCGGTACTACTTGAGTAGTTTGGCATTTTATATATTTGTCGAAATTGGTCAGCAATTCATTAATAGAGCATTACTATGTATATTAACAGTATTTAAATATATGTTTAAATTTAGTTTTGAAATTGCAATGCATTTTATAAATAGTTTTCACATGTTTTATTTTCATATATTGTATTATGCATATCCATGATGGGTAGGTATTACAGTGGTCCCCAACAACTAGTTTCTTTTTGTTTGGAAAATGCTAAAATCCTATTTCGTCTCAATTTGAAAATTATATTTATACCTGTGAATAATATCTCTGCTTTATAAGATCTCGTAGAACTGGTCAGATGTTAATATCATTTTTGTTCTCGCAACTTAGATTATATTAGTATAAGAAATCTTTAATATTCAAATTAAGGGAGCATGAGACATACCTATCAAATCAGAAAATACTCAAATCTTTGATTGCTTGTCATTGTTGGACACCCAGTCATTGTTTCAATTTCTCCATGTTTAGAATTATTTCCTCCACCGTCTCTCCCATTTAGATTGAATTTCACGAAACATAATTTATTTTTTTTAAATTCTGATAATTTTGTCAATGATCTCTCATGATCTCCTTTTCTCTCTAAAATTTTCTTTGCTAATTATTGGAAAGTAGTTTTTGAGCTACAGCTGCAAATAGCATTTTCTTAAAGTACTCTTTAACTTTGTAGTCTCTAACTTTTATTTTTAATCTTGTAATTAATCGTGTTTATTTTTAATCTTATTTTAATACCCTTGCGAACACTTATTTATTTCGACTGATGACGACTTGAAAACTTCCTGTTTGTTTTTATATTTTTGGCTATTTCCATGAGAACTTGTTTGTCTGTTACGTACTACGATTTTTGGCTACGATTTTTGGAGTATTTGATGTCGGAAATTTCGACTTATTTTGTTGAAGATATCTCATCAATTGAATGAAATGAAGCAAATTTTACGAAAATACCAGTGGCCAACAATCATAGCAATTTTTAGCTGCGTAACAGACTAACAAATTCGCATGGAATTTTATGGTGATTTTGACAAAGATCTATTTTAAAATTTAATTCTATTCTACCGCACGTTTTTCGTTGCTGTTTCATCTGTTAATTAGTTTATTACTAAACGACTTTCTTTTATAAAAAATATTAACATTTATGCATTTAAAAAAAAGGTTTCATTATTACTAAATAATTTTCCTAATATTTATTTCTAAATATACGAAAATTTGAAACAGCATACGTTTACAGAAAAAAAAATTAAAAATAAAAATTTTGCGTGTTAGCATAGATTTTAAAAACTTGGAGAAGTTTTTTATCAATTTAATTTTTTCCATACAAAGTGCAGAGATCGGTAACTAGAAATCAAATTAAAATGTGTTTTATAACATTTTAAAAAATGTTCTTTAATCAATACTATGCAAATAAAATATTATATTCTGCATAGACAAGTAAATATTGTTTTGCAATCTTACGTTTTAATTTGAATATAATAGCATAGTAAGAACTTATTATACTTTAATGCAAGTATTTTTACTCCAATATCTTCCTAATCTATAGACGCAGTTAGCTTTAATGCAGAAGAAGCTTCTATTTTATAGATAATAAAACTCTTAGCCGAAGAATTTTTCATCAATAATGAATACTCTGGTATTTATTATAACACATTCTAAATCCCCAATTCCCATTTGTTGTCATTTCGAATATCCTGTTTCATTGCAGATCTCTTTTTTCTTTTTTCCGACTCTTTTAGTTCATTTTCGTTTCTAGAAATAAGTACAAATATCATACTTATTTCTAGAAACGAAAATGAACTAAAAGAGTCGGAAAAAAGAAAAAAGAGATCTGCAATGAAACAGGATATTCGAAATGACAACAAATGGGAATTGGGGATTTAGAATGTGTTATAATAAATACCAAAGTATTCATTATTGATAAAAAATTCTTCGGCTAAGAGTTTTATTATCTATAAAATAGAAGCTTCTTCTGCATTAAAGCTAACTGCGTCTATAGATTAGGAAGATATTGGAGTAAAAATACTTGCATTAAAGTATAATAAGTTCTTACTTCATGTAATATGCCTTTGCGTCAAATAAATAAGTTAATCTCTTCCGATCTTAAGTAAACAGTTATTTTCTAATAACTATTCAAAAGACGGCTTTCTTTATGTCACGATTTATCTTCATATTTGTTTAATAAAACACTTACAACCTCATAACAAAAAACTATATATAATATTTGAATTTTAAATACATATCGTAAATCGGGTTTCATACATATTTTTGCACGTAACTTTTTTTATTCTTCAAATTCGGGTGATAAACAATATAGACATAAGGACCTAATGATTCCTTTCAATATAAAAGTGAATTCAAATGAAAGACAGAAGTATTGTCAGGAAAAAAAATAATGTGACAAAGATACTAACTCCAGATTTGGGGTAACTTTGTCACCTAATAACAAATGTTTTTAAATGCTCGCAATCGACGATTTATGACAAAAGTATTTCAGGTATCGATACAAACAAAGAAGTACATCTCTTAGATATAATTTAAGGATATTAAACTATTGAAGTTTACAGATTTATTTCAAAAAATATAATTTTTCCATTTTTTAAATGCAAATCATCACCTATTCAGACAAACGTTATTACATACAACTGTTATCACCGAAACGAGCATTAAAAACAGAACAGAACAAAACGGTTAAAAGCTGTAATGTGCATTAACAAATGTTAGATTGTTTTTTCTAACTTCAAAAACACCTACAACTTCCATTTTAAAAAATAAACTGTTTTTCTTCATAAGTAAGAGTTGTTGGACGACTCACAGACATGATATGACTTCCTATTCATTTATTGACAAGAGTACTGCATCGTATTTGGAATGCTGTGGCAGATTTATTATTATTTTTTTTACTCATGTTTATCATAGGCAGCTGTCATTGCTTTTACCACATTCTCTTCGGTGTCATTGCAATAATGCCGGACACCTGCTGTTTTTTTCGCAGGTCCAGATTTTTCACTACCGCCTAATATTTCTAAGAAAAGTAAGAATTAATCATATGAATAAACATATGTAAAAAAAATCGCATTCTTCTACCACTAGGTGATAAAGTTAACCCGGTTTACGGTAGCATTATATGTATGTATTAATATGAATTAGTTTTTAATTTTAGTAAATTTGCATAAATAACTGCATTTAAATAAAATAATCCAATTAGTTTTCTAAAATGGTAAATATTACAAACTATTTAAAACGGTTATCCGCATGAATACGAAGAATGTAAAGGATGTAAAAAAATATAAAGGATGGGATCCGAGGAAGTACTTACACTAATGTGAGTTTGTTGAGAATTACATAAACAAACTAGCAATCTTCGCCCGCTACGCTGGTCGGTTCCTCTAAAGGAATCTTGAATCGAACAAAATACATCTAGTAAAGATTTTAAAAAAACTTAATATTTAATGAAACATTTATAATAGTTGTCATATTCGTGTTCATAATAGACAAAATAGTTCTAAAATAACTAAAGGACCTACGTTTAACTATTTTTTAGTAGGTGTGTTTCCTTAAATTTTCCACTTCTACCTAAACTTGCGGCTGAGATATAACGAAATATCCTAAACATGCGACCATTCATTAAACACACTTATGTAGGAATTTCTAAAATAGATAAAACATATATTTAATTTGTAGATTAGGTAACCTTAAATTCATGTCTCTATCTAAAACTGCTGCAGAGGAATAGCGAAATGGCCAAAATTCTCGTACCTCTTGCTATTCCATTTGGACGGGGGAAATATCTAAAATCGCTGAAATAAATGTATAATAATTTTTAATAAGTTTGTTATCTTGAATTTCATGTTTGTATCTAAAACTGCTTCTAGGATATGATTAGCGATTCTCGAAAATTTACCAATTGAAAAAAACCGTAAAAGCTTTCGATAATAATCGATACAATCATGGATTATTTTCGAGAATCTACAATCAAGATGTCCTTTAATCGATCATTAAAATAATTGCTTTTACATGCTTAAAAAGGATTTTAGTAAAGACATAGAAACTAAAAACTGATGGAATAAAAAAAAAATCGAAAAAACGCTAAAAGGGAGTCGACAAGTCATTTGACGATAGCTGCTGGTTGCGAAAATTTGAAACGATGCGAGTATAATAAGATAAGGAAGTTTAAGGATCAAAAATTAAAATTTTTTCGACAATTAGCAGCAAATTGTCAAAAAATGGCCACCTCCTGGCAAAAAAGGAACTAAATGGATGGTAAAAGGAATCAAAATTTTTTATTTTTCTACGTTTTTTTTCGGTAAATTTTCCATTATTAAAAAACCTCCCGAAGGAATACGATAATTGCACCCCCTGAGAGAGGCGAATTAGGGGCAAGGGCACGGGAAGTGTATAGTATGAATAAGTGGTCACAGGGCTTTCCAACAATCACGTGAGGGGTGTCAGCTACATTGGCTAAATTTAGAAAAGTGTCTTCCCCCTCTCCCCCCGCAGAAGCAAAGTAATGGGAGAGGTTACGAGTAGTGCTGTAAAAATAACGACAAAATGAATTCCCTTATCATATCGATACTTTTGAGTTCACAACCCGTTAGAAAGTTAACGTTACTCGTTAGTCGTTACTGTTCAGAAATCGGGTATTAACAGTCATCGTACATACTGCAAAACTGTATATACCATACAGGAGAGTCTTTGGAAAATTCGTATTTGTTAAGTGCTGCCATCTGTACGTAAAACTTGCATTTAATGTAGTTTCTAAGTTTTACTTAAAAAACGCAAAATAATAAAATGCGATGCATATTTCTATACAGGGCTGTAACTAGAAATAAATAATAGGGGAGGGGGCTCGTATTTTCGCTCTCTCTGACGCATGCACACACAAACAACCAACGCCACATGCAGATATATATGACCAAAATATTATATAGAAAGATAAATTAGTGCATATTCACTCCGTAGGCACGGTTTCTTATTAAACTGTTTGTAATATACCTTCATTTTATACTAAACAAGTAAGAAAAATCATGTGTTAAGCACAGATTATGAAGCACTTTCGGACACTTCTTGAAACCTTTAACAAAACTTCGTTATCCAGGGAAATAACATATATCAAAATATATATTCCAATACTTTTGAAAAGCCCTGTATTTGATCTGTTGGTTAATATATAGACTATATAATGGTAAAATTTAGTTAAACAAGAAAACGTCTAACTGGTTGAAATTTTCCTTTCAGCAATTTACAGATGGAAATATAATGGAATACTTTCGTTTAGCCCTATAAAATACAAAGTACCTTTAATGCACGAAAGTATTTTGCTAAAGTTTAGTTTAAAAATAAATTCTCTTAAAATCACTTAAATCAAATTTCTATAAATTATCATCCTACGGCGACCATGTACTCATTTCTTTGCGTGACCCTGTATATCATTTTATCTATATTCTACAAATATCTTAGTAAACTAAATGCAATTCATCTTAAAAAGTCATAACTTATTTAAAAAGCACCTTTAAGTAAATTACGCTCATATGCAGTACCTTTCCGAGATCTTTTGTGTAACCCTGTATATCTAAATCTTGTAACAATTAGCATTTGTATAAACCACATAATATGAATACATCTAGTGAAACATAAAAGCATATATCAATTAAAAATGCATTTTATCCATCTCTCAGCCATCTTCCATATTATAAAGGACTTCGGATAGAATATACTATTTGAAATCTTTTGTGTGTCCATGTAAATGCTATGCACTACGTATTATACATGAAATAACTCATATTAATCCTCAGCAAAGTATATCAATATGATTATATATGAAATCGTTTACCATAATTAAAATATGTCTCAAATGATTCCCCCCTTTATTATTATGTATTGGAATCCTTTTGTGCTCCCTGTAAATGAATAATAACTACTCTTTTCGCTGCATACTTTACAAAATGCATGTTTTAGTGCACTTTGTAGGTGCATATAAATTTGAAGATGTTTTTACCGTAAAATAATTTAAAAATTCATTTGAAACGATTTTTCCCCATGGGGAGCTTTTAGCTGGCACTTCCCTAAATATGGCCCTGATTGTATACAATGTCAAAATTGTAGAATACATAATGAAAGAAAATACCTTTTTCAATTAAATAGCATGCGTAATTTATTCTATGTAAATTCCAAAATAAAAAGTTTCACAAATAATTTTGAAAAACAGTAAAATTTAATACGAAGAAAATTGTGATCCAAAAATATTAACCCATAATAAATACAGAAATAACTTTAAACAATGCTTATTTCTTCACCATCCGAAAACTTATTTGAGTTCATATAGCAAAGATACACACTATCGCCATTTTCAGCTATGTTTATGTATGCATCATTAGAACACTTACGGCACTTGTATCTTTGAATCGAACCTTCCTCTACTGCAGTGGAGAAAAATAGTTCATCGCAACATATAGATTTATGTTCTTATCCTGAATCTGTTTCACTGTATTCAAAATACAAGGTTTTTAGGCACTCTTTTCTTCTTTGCTGAAATAGGTCTTTGCTTTGACTTATTGCTCATGTGTTTCCTTATTCTGGATAATTCGCCCACAGAAAATTCATTTTTAATTGCATTTTCTTAGATGTTACCTGTCTTGTCATCTGTTCCTAATCTATTTTTCGTTTCCAGAGGCTCAGTTGATTATTATTATAATGATTTCTCGTTAAATTGGCACTTCCCATTGATTTTCTTTTTTCTCGAAGTGTTTGATTCTAGTGTCTTATTTATAACACGTGAGCACAAAGAGAAAGATTTATGGGAATCACACATTTGGCTCCCAAGATAGCTAGGACCTGTTACCGGATTTTCTTCAGCTAATGTTATGCTTGTAAAACGATGCGGCGTGTCTGGATGAGAACATATGTGGATCACTTTTCCTACTAGGTTAATTTTATGCCGCCTTCCGCTAATTTCATGTACAGTAAAAAACAAAAATGAGCATATTGTAATTTTAAAGATGCAATTAGGCAAGCACATTTGGCTTACATAATATAATATCGTCATATTTACATAAAGTACATTTAGAAATGTTTTAAATATACTCAAATATTGCTTTACGTTCTTTTTACAATTTTACACAAAGATATTTTCTAATCCATCAAAATTACTAAACAATTATTTTTTTATTAAGATTAAGACGTCTGGCTTTATATAACAGGATATTAAACACGTAATATAAAAATTAAGGACAGATTTGTTTTGTTTTATAAAATATTTCTACAAGTACATGAATAGTATCCGGCGCTTATCAAGAACATTGTTTTTAGAAGAATGCATTAAAACAAGTTTTAATGTACCTAAAATGTTTTCTCTTGTGCACATAATTCCTTTTGTAAATACACATATCCATACCACACTTCGGTTATTTGGATTTGATGCTTCATGAAATCAAATATAGAATTTCAAATGCAGTTTGTAACATTAGAAATATATTTCGATTTACATTGCATTAAATAATATTCGATTACAGCTTCTCAGAATATTAGAAAATAACTTCTTTTGACAATACCTTAGGTAATTTACTTATAAGACGGCATTTTTAAAAAAAAGGAATGATTCCATCTTCGTAATTTCCTTTTAAATCTGTAATTTATGCATAAAATACTTTCTATCCATCGTCAATATTAAAAAATGCTGTCTGAAAATTTCAAATCCAGTATATATTTTTAAAGTACTAAAACTTATTTCAATCTTTCATTTTCTTGAACAAAAAGAGATATGATTTAAGAAAGCAACAATTGAAAATGTATAATTTATTCGGTCGCATTATTTTATATTTTCAGTCTTAAAATATCGTTAAAATATTACTTTGATGAAATACATTTCATCATACATTAAAAATAAATTTCAGTCTAAAGTGCCGTATCCTAATCTATTATTAATTTAAATGTATTATGAACAACGTGAAACAGCCTCAATTGCTTCCGGCAATTTACAAGGAAACACACTAATGCTTATATTAGTGCATTGCTTGGCTAAGAACAACGGCAATCACTAACTCATTTTATGACCTACAAAGCTGTACTAACGCCCTTTCGTATTAATGTATTATTAATGACTTTGCTTCTAAAGAGGCCGCACTAAATGCAGTTGATGCGCTAAAGGAGTATGTGATATACTAGAAAAATGAAATTCAATATAATTTTATTTGATTAAATAACACAAAAATATTAAAATTTTGATAAATTCTAATTATGAGCAATGTTTTTGTGTGTTTAAACTCCTCCAAAAATATTTTCTGACAATAGCAAATATTTTTTTATGTAGAAAAAAAGAGATATTTAAATAAAGCATAAATCTGCGTAAAAAATAACTGAACATACTTTCATGCTTCTTTCTCACTAAATTTTCTAAAAATGGTATATAAGATTATTAAAATAACAAGCTTAAATGATATTGTTTAAAGTAATCTACTTTCCGACTAACTTAAGGCAATTCAAGTGATATATAAAAGGGTAAAAGCAATTCAACAGGAACTATAAACGCCATGTTTATAAAGGTGTTAAGGGAATCAACAAACAATGCAAGAGCATTTAAAATTTATTAATATTAAATTTTAATAAATTTAAACGCTCCTTCATTAATTCAGGATTCATTTAATAACTTTATTAACATAGTGTTTTTGTTACCGTTATTTTTTGCTGTTACCGTTATATGAAAAGTTCTAGGAGTCCCAGATTGGTAGAAAAAGTTTATTAACTTTCGCCAACCCCACCACCCAAGCTAAAGAATCTAATAATTTATGTTTTAAAAAGGTTACACGGAGTTTGAATGATATTATCTCTGCAATTGCGGTCATCTGTAATAAAATTCAACTTAGATGGTACATCTAATATTAAAAATAAGCTGCACAATTTGTACAAGCCCATTTTTCTGTTAAACATTGGATCCCGTTATCGATCAGTCTATTTACCCCCAATTTACTGTGCTACTTTTTCTTTAATTTAATTACTATTTTCTGTAGTACATCCGTATGTCTATAGGATTTTTTCTGTGACTCACAAATCATGCTTGTCTAATGCATCATGGGAGGACATCACGCGACCATACTTAGATTCCTGCTCTCTTAAAACGAAAGAGTGGATTTGGCTGCTCAAGAAAGAGTTCTAATTTATTGGATCGTGAATGAGTTGATTTTTAACCGATTCAGTCATCTTGGTTTGATTTTTTCTCTTTCTAATCCACTCATACAGCTTTGAAACTAAACAACTCAACTCAATAATGAAACAGCTCTTTTTCCGCGCTGATTTTCGCCGCTGACTCGTCACGTGACCTTGCAAGATAAGATGGAGACTTCCGGCGTTCGCTAAACAATTTGCTGAAAATGCCTTTTTTATGAAGTAAGTAAGTTTTATATAAGTATTTTATTTTAATTATGCTTTCTTTTAATAACTTTCCCTTCTCTTTTTAACAGACTAAAATTCATAACAGTATCATACCTTGAAATTAAAATGTCGTGTCACACGGTAATATTGAGGATGCGTTTAATGCATTTCTATATTAATAATTGGTGTTACAGTGCTGCTACAAAACTTTCGTGCTTTAATAAAATAAATTAGTATATTTAATCAGAGTAAAAATTGTTAATGCAATGTAAATATCTCGTTATTTAATTGCCTTGTATTAAAGTTTTGTAATTATTATATCTTTATTCATAGAAATTTATCAAAACATTGTATTTACGTCTTGTTTGCAGTGTCTTAGTAAAAACGTGCTCCGGATTACATTATACACATTTCTGAGATTTTTTTTTTTTTTTCATTCTTAATGTTGAACTTGTGTTACTGTTTTGTTTGGCAATGTTTCATACTGTTATTGGGCAAAATTATTGCATGCATGGTCTGTATTATAATAATCTGCTTAATATTTATAAGTTGTTACATAATGCATGCAGAAATAATAGTTTTCTTGTGCCTGCTTCCCAGGTAGCTTTAAATCTAAATGAGAATTTATAAATAAAACGAAAACAGTGGACAAAAGTTTGTCTTTCTATACTGGTAAATGCATGTATTATTTCCTAAATATTATGCAACGATACCAAAAAGCAAATCCTCTTTCTCTTTAGAAAATACCTTGTAATATCATCCCTTTCCCTTAACATTTTTTATGCATAGCCCAGTGGTAGAATTGATTTTAAAAAAAGTTACTGGTCCCAAAGACCAGTACGCATGAGAGTTTACTGGTCAGAAATAGTCATCAGTAACCCGCTACATAAAATTCTATAAAATACTTTTAACCGTCCCCCCCCCCTCTTCACACACACACACTCCTACTAGAATGTAAAATAAACCAAACTTCCTTTGCAGTTATACAAAATTTTTGGCATAATAAAATGGAAAATTACTATTTTATAAAAAAGTATGTAGTATGTAAACTAAAACTATAAAATTGTGTATTTTATTTCCGATCATTTATTTAACAGATAGTAAGGATTAATGCAATATTTTCTTATAATTATTTTTTCAAGTATTATTTTATGGTTTGTGTTTGGTACGGTTTTCTCAGGCAGGAAAATTTATTTACTTGTCAGAGATGAAGTGGGTGTGCAGTGGTGTAGCTAGGATGGGTGACATCCCGGGACAGATGTAAAAGGTGTCAAGCCCCCCCCCCTCCTCCTCCTTTCCAATCTGTCATATTTTTTCAATCTCAATTCTACATTCTTATAAAAAATAACCTTACCGTTCCTTATTTACCTTTTGTCCTTCTGCATAAAAAAAACCGCAGAAGTGAATCATCACTCGACCCATAGTCTGCACAAGTCAATGCCGTGCCTATACGTAGAAGAAAATTCTTTCTTTTAAAGTTTGCTTTTGTTACCCACTCGTTGAATAGGTTGGTTTTTGTTCCCTGGTGCGTATCTTATTTAGACACACCGTTCTGTATAAAACTTCACTTTAGCAAAGAAAAGAAAACTAGCTGTATTGCATCATGAGCTAAAAATCTCATTTTATTTCCTAATTAGTCTCCAAAATTTTATAAAATTGTATTTTTTATTTGCAAATAAAGATTTGGTGTCACCCTTTAGAGGATGACACCCGGGTAATTTCCCTAATCAAGAAGAATTTCTTTTACAGCTTGACTAAAATCTTAAAGATCAAGTTGTATGCAGTTCTGTGGCTCCATATTCAAAATCATCATGTATGTTATGACAGATTGTTTTAAAAAATAGGCATTTTTCTAAAATTAAAATATTTTATACTAAATAATTGATTATTAAAAACCTATTTTATCTTTGAAAAATTCCCAAGTTTTAAAAATTTTCTTTAAAGCATTAGATATGTTCACCAACACTACTAATTTCCATCCTATGAATATAAGCATGACCTGGACCCACTATATTTAATGCTTATTACTGAAATAAAGTGTTAAAAGTAGAAAACATTCATATCCAATAATTTCAAACCCTTAAATTATGTAGAAAAAATAAAAAATGTCATTAGATTTCTTTAAAAAAACCAATTGGTTTTTTTGAGAAAAAAAACCATTTGGTTTAAACCATGGTTTAAACCATGGTTAAAACCAATTGGTTTAAACCGTGCCAACCCTGCGTACCAACCAAAGAAATTTGCGATTCTTATGTGATGAAATTTTACATTTTCTCACAGTAAATTGACGATTTTTTCCTACGACATAAGCACAAAAATTTCAATTTTTTTCCAGTTGTAAATTGATGAAACTCGCGGGCCACAGGTTGTGCATCCTTATTTTAGTTTATTACTTATTTTAATATTTTATTATATTGTAAGCCTTTACAATAGTTTAGATTTCCTTGTTAGTTACATTCAAATTACTGTTTAAAAAATGTAAAGAAAATAATGACCAGAAATCCGCAAAATTCTAAAATCTGCAAAACCTCTGGTCCCAAGCTGTGCGGATTTGAGGAAGTCTACTGTAACAGCAGTATTACTAGCAAAGTGCCAAATTTTGACCTACTTGTGATATCCTTAAATTTGGCAGCAAAAATAATTTGCCATATATAAAAACAATTTAGTGAAATTTTCTATCTTTTAATGCATTTTTTAAAAATGTACAGTATTGTGCATGTTATATTAATAAAACATGCCTTATTTTTTTTTCATTTATATTTAATAATAATAATCTGGTTTATGTAAGTCTGTAATGTTTCAAACGATTTTTAACCGGCTTCCTGGTATGTTAGAATCATAAAAGTTGTACATAATGTTTTTGATGACAATATAGCATTAATACAGTTGCAATTATTAAATTTAATTCATTTTCATTCAGTTAACTCAATATTAGGTGTCACCCCCACAATTCATTGTGGTGTGTCATCGCTTTATTCTTGTGGCCTATAATCTGATAAAATATATGATTTAGAGGACCCTTGGGGGGAGGAGATTAACCCTTTAAATTTACTTACCCAGTCAAAATATCAAATTCAGTTGGTAAAGATATATCAGCAATTTTTACATTTGTATATATAACATATAAAGCTAGGATTATTTTCAAGATGTAATAATATGCCTTGATTTTATTCACGAGAATAAATTTTGTTTTATTAGCAATGCCAAAAACAAGCTTCTTTGAAGGTTTAAAGGGGGGGGGGGGTGAAATCTCTAGCAACCAGGCTGTAGTTTCAATTTATCCACAAAAGATCGCCATGACTAGAACTCACAACCAACTACATCCTGTCGATACTCTACTGAAAGCAAATAGTAGCTGAACAAAATCCATCAGATGTACAGAACTTACGACTAAAATGAACAAAGGAACGAAAAACTGACCAACTGAAAAATTAACCAACCATCAATTTGATCTTCTGCTTATAGGCTGGATCAAGTCTTCCGGAGAGGTCTAATCAGTCAGGATGTCGGACTCAGTCAGGGGTGCCCAAAGAGGGGTTTGATGACGCAAGATGCGTCCTATAACTTAGTTTGGGGGGGGGGGGGTTAATTTCAGAAAAAGTACATTTTGGGGGGGGAGGGGATTTTAAATTCTTAATATTTCTTGTTTTTACTGTTAAAAAAATATCTTTATTTTTAATATCATTTTTAATTTTTTTCAACATTTAATTTCCAGAAAAGTCCCTGTATTTTCTTTCTTTAAATTCTAGATAAGGGTAATAAGAACTCATTCTGCTATACTCAACTCGCTATCTTTGTAAATCTTGATTCTTAAATTTCACTTTTAAATTTTTTCAACATTGAATTTCCAGAAATGTTTCTGTATTTTTTTTCTTTAAATTCTAGATAAGGGCAATAAGAACTCATTTCATTATGCTTAACTCACTATCTTTTGATGGTGCAGTAGGTTATAAGTAAAATATATTTTACAATTGATATTCTGTTTAGGGGGGGGGGTCAATGTTAAAGTATGAAGATTTTTTTTTTTTGGGGGGGGGGTGGTCACCACTGGAGTCAGTAAACCTCTTAGTGAGATCATCAGCTTGTTCATTTAAGGGGATCCCCCGGTGTCCCAGAACACAGCACAAATGAATTTTAGGGGAGAGATCCGCAATGCCCCGATCTTATGCAACCAAATTTAAAAAAAATTCTTCCGATTGTGGAGATTACTGCACCTTTTAGTTCACTAAACTGGAAGGTTCATTGTGGGGTTAGATCTAGCTGTGCTGAACTTAGCCTTCGAGTTTTGGACCAGAGTGAGGAAAGAGTTAAAGTTTATCTCCATCAATGAGTGCAGCTTGTTGTTATATCACGGCAGATCAACGGCCAATTATAAAGGGGACGACAAGGAGGAGAGGGGTGGGATTAATAGTGACAGAAATGTCAGTCCGGAAGTGACCGTTGTCAAATAAATCTTCATCCACACGCAGCGTGGATCTTTATAACTAATATTTTAATTACTAATAATAAACATTTGAAAGTAGTCTGATAAATAAAATATTCTTCTCCATAGCTATCCAAAAAATAAATTTCAAATACTTCTTGAGATTTTGTTTCTTGAATGACAATTTGAAGTCAACATTTTTGGTGATAGATTCAGCAGATAACTAACAGGGGGGTGTGATGTAGAATCACATATAGTTTTCTTAAATTTTACATTTTTCTAAATTACAGTTAAAGCTAATCTTTAATTAAATATCTAGTTTATCTTAATGTTTTATTTCGATCCCACAATAACTTTCCGTTCAAAAGAAAAGAAAGAAAAACATCTAGCATCTGCTTTATTACTGATAAACGGCTGTCAGATAAAGAGAATTCATTAAGATGCGTATTTCACCCTTGCTGGAAACAAATAAAAAAAAAGAACAAAGATATGCTTTGCTTGCGGTCAGTAAAATCGCTTTTCTCTCTGCTTAATTGTGATTCTAACTTATTCGTTATGTAATAATCTTTCCTTGTGCATGCCACATTATTGTGTCTTTCATAAATTCTCCCAAAACAGAGTCCTAACGTACGAATTGGCGCGAATTCTTTTTGGCGTATTTTTTTAGGACTGCCCATTTCTGGTTGCCCTGTATTAAATTCAAAATCATCTTAATTGTTTAAAGCGTAACAGAAAATTTCATGGTTATGATATCATTCACTTTTCATATGCTCCTTTTCGCCAATTCTGGATGCCAATGTGTGAATTCTGAATGAGAAAATTCAATTGCCTCTCTCTCGCTTCATGCAATCAGTCATGTAACAAAGGTCTCTTGAAAAATGGTTACAGGCACCATCCCTAATTATTTCAATAAGAAATGATTTAATTTTTATAACTCTACCTTAAATAAACAAAGTTCTCAAAAGGCATTTATTTTATTGATCACAGCCTACAACTCTAGCGAATGCATTTTTTGAAAAGAACCTGGTCGCAATACTTTAAAATACAGATCTACAGTACAGAAACTTGGTGCCTTACACCAGGCGTTCGCAACTTTTTCAAACATCGAGGGATGGTGCCTGCTGTTATTTACCCAGCTTTTTATTTGCCTGCCAGATTTTTCCGGACTATTTATTTGCCTGAATACTATAAATGTGAACTATAAAGGTCAGTCTTCAAGTATTTTCGAACGACTATTTCCTCGTCAGATAAGTCCTGCTTATGTTTGTGAATCATTACATAAGTGCTCCCTTCCTTCGCAGACTGTTGTGTGAAATATGCCTATGCTCCGGTGAATTATTGCCGCCGGATTTTTCTTGCTGGACATTATAGAGTTGGATTATAGTGCCAATTTCTCTTTTACTTGAGCGAGTGATTCTTCTGATCGGGACGTTTCGTGATGATGGGTGCTTCGCTTCCGCTCGTTAAATTTTCCCCTGCCGATGTAGGCCTAAGAATCTACGACTGGCGATTTGTGACTCTTATTTCACCTCCGTTAAATCAACAATGTCACGCTCACTGACATAATGTTTTTATTTCATCTTAGCGGTGTACTTCAGTGACGATTTCATATGCTCTCGACTAAAGTGACACAGAATTTCGTGTTTGACGTTTAAATTCTTCGTCATTCGTCGATAATATGATCTTCACATTGGATTTATTCTTTAAATTTTTGGATGCTGACACTGATGTTTTTCACAAAAATAATTACATGTGCTATACTATTAAAAAAAAACCCTTAAAACTACAGCATTGATCAATTTTGTGTCTGTAATTTTGTGCGCTATTGAACGTTTATTTTTACGATAATACTGTTACAAGTTTATTTGTAGTAGTTGAAAGTAAAAAAAAAAAATGAGTGAAGAAGACATTCATTGATAAATATTTACAGCATAAATTTCGCAGATGAGAAAGTGTATGCTTTTATATTTAATAGGTTAAATCTCAATTTCTATTTTAATTATATGATATTTTTATTTAAAAAAAAAAATTATGTTGAGTAATTTTCAACCATTTTTAGTTTATTATGTATTAGTTTTTCTGTGCTCTAATTGAATTTCTTTAAATACGAACAGTTATAAATGATTTTAGATTGTCTTGAAACATTTCACAGCTTTACAAGTGCTATTTAAAAACTATGATACAAACGATAGCATGATAAAATTATATTTTTCAAATATCTAAGTACTTATTGCTGTGCACTTTTTGCTGAAAGTCGTTTGAGAAATATCAAGACAGTTTATTACTTTTTAAAGAAAGTATTTTTATAATTTCCATTATTAATTAATGACTATATATTTTGTTTATTTTTTTAATACAGTTATTTTTGAAGTGTTATAAATTGACGTATATTCCGTTTTCTTTTTCATAAATTTTATATTATATTTCCATGTAGATGAAAAAGTTCTAGGTAAGTTAATGGTGCATCTCTTTTTCCTATAAAAAATAAGGCATGATGTTGTCGGGTTGCAACCATTATTTTTTTAATATGAGGTTTAGATAAAAGAAACAATTCAGTGAAAGATACATTTGAATACTTCTTATTCAATAAGGATGTATGCATCTTCATATATTATTGACATTGAGTTCATTTCAGATAAATAAAATTTTATCGTTTGAATTACATGGCATATGAACATGGCATAAATAGTATTAATGCTACATGCATGGTCGAATTATAAATTCATGTGTCTAAAATATATTATTACATTTTATTCTACTTTTCTTTCCTATTTTTTTCACTTTAAAGGTAAGTTGTGCTTTATATTGTTTGTACAGTAATTTTATTAGGAGATTGTTTTATTTGTGCGAAAATTAGCCATGTTCTTATTTGCATAATTAAATCTATCTAATATTTTAATATTTTTTAAAGTGTGTGCATTGTTTATATCTATTCAAGTAGAATTATTTTTACAGTCTATACTGCAAGAAAAAAATTATAAGATAGAGTATGAATCATTATTTTCGTCAATTATATTAGCTAATAACAACTTCAATTTCAGGAGTGTTCAATTAAAAAAAAAAGCATTTGATGAATTCCTTAATATTTATTATGATATTTCTTATGCATTTCATAGAGGATATAAACAGTGCATTAAAACAAAATATCGTCTTAACTAAAGTGAATAATTTCCCCCCTTCTAATTTATTTTAAGACTTTTTATACATATTTCCAGTGTTTGTTTTTCCTATTTGCACCCCACTTGCAAAAATATTTCGTTAGAGAGGGTCCAGTTTTCTAATATTTAAATAAATATTGAGATTTTTTTTTCATGCTTTTTCACTTTTATAAATGTAAAACAAGTTTGATTAGTTTATGGATAGACTTTTATTTTAAATTTTTAGCATCTATTTAAAAATATTCTCACATATAGCTGCTTTTATTAGATTGCATTGTAGATAGGTCCATTTTTTTAATAATCTGATACTGTGCTCGTTTGTTTATTTTCGTATTTTTATAATTTAGGATATAACTTGTTTATAATGACTAAAAGAAAGTCACGTAAATTGACACAAGATCCATCTGTTGTGTTTAATTTTAAGTTAAGACCTGATGCAAAACAGGTAATGTCTTCTAAAACTAATATGGATTCTGAAACAATTGGCTTAGATTCTAATTCTTTTGAGATTTCATGTTTGAGTAGTTTAAAGGAATCTATTAATAGATATTCTAAATCTGTTGTTTCGGATGTTCAGAAATTAATTGGTCCTATTTTAAATGAGAATAATCCAGAACTCATGGCAAAATTTAATTCCTATCAAAAAGAAATTGAATTAAAGTTTAATATTTTAAGTGATTTGATGAATAGTGTTCATTCTGAGTGGACTGTTTTACAAAAAAATAACAACCAGTTACATAGGTTAAATGAGCTGTTGTTCGAAAAAGTAAGAACACTGAACTCGTCCAAACAGTCTAAGCATAATGAGATGGCTATTCAATGCGACATTGATGAATCTAAATTGGATGAACCCCTTAATGTTATTAAAGATAAGGAATGTAATTCTAGTGGGAAAGATTTGGCCAAATTTCTGGATAAAGTTGAATCTGAAACACACATAAATTCTGGTACAAATAACTCTAAATTATCAAAAGACAAAAATACTGATCTTATTTCAATACCGGATTACATCCTAAATTTATGTGAGCACAAAAATCAAGTTAGAGATTTATCTGACTGCACTAAAATAATTCTGTTGGATCTTGATGACAATATAGGTATACCAGATATTATGATGTCTATAAATGAAAAGATTGGCAGTACCATTCCTTCTATTAACTTTGAAAGAAAGCATAAATTAAGACAGGGATTAAAATATAACTGGACAATTAGTGTTACATCATGGATAGCGGATCTCTTAACTCAACATGGAAAATTAAATATTAATTCTGTTGACTACACTGTCAGGCCATTTATTAACATAAAACGTTGCTTCCGTTGCCAACAAATAGGCCACCAGGCAAAATTTTGTGCATATGATTTGGCATGTGCTAATTGTGGTGAATCACACACTTCAGATAATTGTAAAAATGCTTCAAGATGCATTAACTGCATCGCACATAACCGTGCTTACAACAAGTTTTTCGACATAAATCACCCTGCTTTTTCCACTTGCTGTAATACATTTAAATTTTATTTCAAGCAAAAACAAGCTTTTAATCACTCTAAAATATAACGTAAATATTCAACACTTCTTCAGGTATGCTATTTCATGTATATTTAGTTATTTACATATTTTGTTGTTTACCTTCAGGTGATACTTGGATTTCTCCGCTCTTTTACACAGTCTTTTTTTTACATCGTTAACCTTTTTATTCATAACACAAACATAAAGCATTAATAATTATTTTTTTTTCATACACTATTCTTTCGTAGATATATATTTTTTCATATGGTGTACACATTTTAATACATTGTTATTTAAAGATTACTTTCAATCATTTCATGATTTACATTTTTCGGGCATTGTTCATATCTCTGTTTCTCTTTCATTCAACTGTTTCGTGAGCTCAGGAATAGATGAATGATTCAAAATTTCACATTTTTGATTTATTGATAGTTTTCTTCTGGTGGTTAAGCCCTAATTATCAGTAAGACTTCTGCGGTGAATCTTAAATGTTTGTTTACACAATTTATTTTTCTTTATTTGTATCTTTCGCGATAGATAAAAAAAATGCACATCTATTTTGTCTTAATTCGATGTAGCTACTCTATTTTTAGTAGGTCTGTGTAATTATCAATTGCACTTTTCTTTACACACAGTGTTAGTGCGAATGTTCACTAGTGTATCAATATTACAGTGGTGAAAGTTTTACAAAGTTCTTTTTCTTTTGATATACTTGTGGATATTTGCAACTGACTCACTTTTCATACAACTTCTCTTTGCATGCAGCAATTACAATGTTTTTATACAAAGTTTTTTTACAATGGCAGTTTACAAAGGTATATATATTTTGCTGCTTGCTTTGCAGAGGAAGTTATTCACATACATGTACATTTACATATGCAATTGTTTAATTATCGGTCCTCTGTGAAGTTTTTTTTAGAACATATTGATTATTATCTTTAATACATAAGTCATTTCTTTACATCTTTTTTGTTTTGGTTATGGATGATTTAATCCAGTAATTTTTACCTTCCCATTTGCACTATTCCATGTTTTCCCGTTTACACGCGTGAATTTCATTACTCTTTAGGCGTAAGTTAGATAGATATAGACACTTTTTTTGCATAACATTTGTTCGTAATTAAATATCATTTATATTCGCTTCTCCACATTTCTTTATTTTCATTTGGGTATACATGATATACAGTAGTACTTTACACTATATTTACGACCATTAAAAATTAGTTTTCAGTCAATGAATACTTACACATGTAGCGGAGCTTACTCCTTTTTTTATTAAAAATACTAGCAAGATGCAAAATTTTATATATAGACTAAAATTCACACACTTATTCACTTTAAATTCAATACTCATCCTTATATAATTTGTACACAGTACTTCCACATAAAAAAATACACTTTAGTTATTTTGCAGATAACGATGAGTGGTATACCACAGTCAAGGTGATATTTAAAATTGCATACATGTCAATGTTTTCACACTTCTCATTCAAAGGATATGAAGTGAAGATAAATTGTAATTTTTATAGGCAAAGATGCTGTCATATGTTTGCTTTAGTGGTTAATGCATGTCTTTTATTGGTCTTTATACAAGTCGTATCTTAAATTCAAGTTACTTTACAGGTCTCCAGATTACCTTTCCACACATCTTTCCCACAGTTCTAAACTTTTTATACTTTTGCATGAAAGTTCAGTGTCTCCCACTTACCAGTAATTATTCTTGAATAAAAGTATTTTTGGGAAGATACCGAATTCTTTACGAGGATTTCTTTTCTCATGTTACACTAAAATACCGTTTTAGATGTCAATATAATGCAACGTTGATTTTAAATTTCAGATTTAACTTAATAAAAAAATTCATTAGTTTGGGTATTAAAAAAAAAAAGACAAAAATTAGAAGATATACATTTAGGAACGTTATTATCACATGGAAGTAAATGGTCAACGACAGTGTTTCAAAAAATTTATCCATATGTTGGTTGTCTAGCACTGCTTGAACTCTCATTTCAAATATAAGTTGGTAGTAAAACTTATTTTGTAAATTTAAAAAAAAAATGGTGGAAATTTCAAGTATTTCCTATTATTCATTATTATGGACATTTTTAATCCTTCTATTTACATTATGTTTTTGTTTATTTGTATATTATGTTTTGTGTTTAATTGCATTATATTACTCGAGTACTTTGCTATTATTATTGTATTGATCAATACACATATTTAATGTTCTTATTATAAACAATTTGGATTTTTTTTTGCCAATTGGTAAGTGACCTGTGGACTTAGACCTGGTATTTTCTTTTATTTGTATGTGCACATTTTTGATACAGGTCCTTGTCAAAATAAGACAAATTGAAAAGTGATCACAAATTTTATTAATGAAGCTGCAGCTGTTTCTAAGTAGAAACAATATATGATGTCATTTGTATGACAAAATTTATGGTACCAATATATTTATATTATGATATATATATACTTTTATTTGGGATGGTTGCCTACTTAGAGAGAAGTTCAATAACTGTTTACTTTATTTAGTAAATGTTTAGTTTGTTTTCATGAACATTTTACACATTGTTACTTGTAAGAGCATTTGAAAATTGATTTCTCTTCCTGCATGTACCTTTATAGATTTTTTTTTTGCCTGTGAAAGGGGTGATATATGTGATGTAGAATCACATATAGTTTTCTTAAATTTTACATTTTTCTAAATTACAGTTAAAGCTAATCTTTAATTAAATATCTAGTTTATCTTAATGTTTTATTTCGATCCCACAATAACTTTCCGTTCAAAAGAAAAGAAAGAAAAACATCTAGCATCTGCTTTATTACTGATAAACGGCTGTCAGATAAAGAGAATTCATTAAGATGCGTATTTCACCCTTGCTGGAAACAAATAAAAAAAAAGAACAAAGATATGCTTTGCTTGCGGTCAGTAAAATCGCTTTTCTCTCTGCTTAATTGTGATTCTAACTTATTCGTTATGTAATAATCTTTCCTTGTGCATGCCACATTATTGTGTCTTTCATAAATTCTCCCAAAACAGAGTCCTAACGTACGAATTGGCGCGAATTCTTTTTGGCGTATTTTTTTAGGACTGCCCATTTCTGGTTGCCCTGTATTAAATTCAAAATCATCTTAATTGTTTAAAGCGTAACAGAAAATTTCATGGTTATGATATCATTCACTTTTCATATGCTCCTTTTCGCCAATTCTGGATGCCAATGTGTGAATTCTGAATGAGAAAATTCAATTGCCTCTCTCTCGCTTCATGCACTCAGTCATGTAACAAAGGTCTCTTGAAAAATGGTTACAGGCACCATCCCTAATTATTTCAGTAAGAAATGATTTAATTTTTATAACTCTACCTTAAATAAACAAAGTTCTCAAAAGGCATTTATTTTATTGATCACAGCCTACAACTCTAGCGAATGCATTTTTTGAAAAGAACCTGGTCGCAATACTTTAAAATACAGATCTCCAATACAGGGGGGGGGGGGATCACTTATTAAAATGCTCTAAGTAGCATCCAAACTTTGAAAACTCTCTTATTCGACTTCATATTTTGATTTTAATGCTTAAGATAACCTCCCCAATTAAGATTGGGGATTTCTTTTACAGCTTGAAATCTTATGGATTGTGTTATGTTATTGCGTTAAATAATCTGCAGTTTTCAAAAAATTAAGATATTTTCTATTAAATATTGAATATTTTTAATCTATTTTATATTAGATCGATTCACATGTTTGAAGCTTTTTCTAAAGAGAAATAAATATATTCACCAATGCAGACTGATTTTAATCCTATACCCAAAAAGTGATCTAAACCTGCTACATCCAATGCTTATTGCTGATATAAAGTGTTAAAAATAGAAGTTATTTATATTCAATAATCTGACATACATAAATTATTAAGAAAAAGAGAAAATGTCATTAGATTTCTTCTGAATTTTTTTTTTAGAAAAATACCAGTTGGTTTAAAACTAAACCGTTGCTTAAACCAAAAGGAGTAAAACAGTTGTTTAAACCATAGTTAAAACCAATTGGTTTAAACCGTGCCAACCCTGGTCTAATTGTTGTAGGTTCTATCTTGTATTATATAAATATGCAAATATATAGAAAAACAACTAAAAATCCACAAAAACCTGTATTGGTTGGGTATTTGCCAGCGCTGATACATTTTGAAAGTAGCAACAAAGGTGAATTTTCAACAATATTTTATAATGTTGCTTTAAGAACTTTCATTTTAAATTTGTTTTTAAAATGGTGATTTATTGTATCAGATGTAACACCATGATTTAAACAAGCAGATAAGTGTAATCGCACAGGATTTATTTATTCTATTTCCATTTTATTCATGATTGGCTGAATTTTCAGTAGTGTAATATTTATAAAGCTAAAATTTTTAGTGTATGGTTCATTTTATGTTTAGACTATGGATGGGAAATTTTATAAAACATTTAATCTGAAAGCTGCAAAATATTTTAATATGTTCATAATCATTCCTTAACATTATATTTATTGCTATTTAACTTAATTTCAATATTTTCTTTTAACACAGGAAGATGGTGATTTCATGGAGGAGTAAAATTCTACTGTGAGTGAGGAGTCAAATTCAACAATCTTATTTAATCTCAAGGATTTTCAAGAAAGTGTCTATTTTGCCTAAGATTTTAAAAGTTGGACAAACCAGTGGACAGATTACAATATGCTCTTTATGTATTTAATGTTTAATGCAAATGGACTGTTTATTTATAAAGGTCCTGTTAAAGATGTTATTGAAACTTGTTTATCTGATGTTGGAAAGAATTGTTATCAATTAATGTTAGGTTTATTTTGTCCTTGCTAAATAAAATGTTTTTGTTGTTAAATAAAATTAGTTTTTTTTCTTTCTTGCAACATTCTAAATTGCACATTTGGCTCTACTTTTGACATAAACTGCTGCAGTCTTATACTTTTATATTTATTTAAAAGTTAGTTGATTTAAGAAACATTGAATAAAATCAAAAATTAAATCAAAAATTCTTTATGAAGAAGAAGTAAGTTATTCTTGAATATAAATTCAAGTTTTAACAAATGTTTTAAATGATATAAAGAATAATTGCACATGGTCAATAAATCCATTTCTCAGTTTTTTCTGCATTTAACTTCATACAATAAAATAATTGTCCATAATCAAAATTTTAGCTATTCAAGTTTTTTAATGACATTCCTCCACATTTCCCAATTGCAATGTGCTTATATAAATGCTATGGGTAACAATTATTTTATCTAAGATTTCAAAGCCATTTCAGATTTCAAACTAAACAATTAAAATATATTTTTTATTAATTTAGTCAGTTTAAGAAATATGATTTTGATTGAGATTTAAATCGAGGAATAATTACAACAAGGTATCATGGGTTGATGTTTATCCATTTAAAATATTTTCAATTTCAATTATTTAAACACTGCACTGGCCATGTGTGGGGGGGAATACTTTTTTAAATTTAGGTTTTATGTTTTTTAATACTTTCTTTTTCAAAACTGGGTCTGAAACTCCTATTAATATTAAAAATAAAAATAATTAACCAAAATTGCAAAAGTAAAAACTAACCCACTTACAGATCATCCTCAAATATTCTATGCCCCCCTCCCAAAAAAACAGGTAAACATTTTAAAATCCAAACAAGATATTTGAAAATAAATTCTGCATAGGATTATCTAAACTCTTAAGGGGAACAATCAGCTTCTGACATTGTGGTGCTGAAGTTGAGTCGTTGGGCTGATATCAAGTTTATTTTTTCAATATTTTTTTAGTAAGATGCCTAAGATTGGTTTATTTGATTGAAATCGTAAATTTTTAATAAAAAAATAATTGTTATTTACAATTAAATCAGAAGCTAATGAAAAAATTAAAATTGTATATAAGCATATCTGAAGCTATAAGTATCATTGGAAAATATGTAAACTTGAAATTGCCCAAGAAAAGAAAGGAAAAATCCCATAAGCACCACAACATCAGAAGCTGATATTCTGTTTAATGTTGTTCGGGTGCTGTTGTACAGTTATGCAAATTTAGGCAGTTTGCATGAATAAGTGTTTTCAAATTTGCAATTTTGAGATCACCAGTATTTTTAATTTAATGAATATATGTACTTTTAAATTTAACAAAAGAAAATTCTGATGTTAAAAATTTCTGATTTGACAGAATAATAAAAAATTCATGTAAGCTCTATTTAATTTTGTATAACGATTCAATTGCCTTTTCCCCTAAATTGACATAGGAAACAGTTTCATTGAATTAGAAAGAAAAAAAATGTTTTTATGATTCATTAGAGAACTTTCAGTCATGTAAATTAGAATGTTTTAAGTCTTGTTAATTAAAGACTTGGAAGAAATATTGGAGAATCCATGTTACAGTTTTCCATTCTCTCTCTCTCTCTATATATATATATATATATATTTATATATATACCCTTGTAATGTCAATAAACAAAAATTTAAACCCGAAATGAGAATTTAATTGCAACACTTGAAAATGCGGCAATAATTCCATGTTATATTGAATTTCATTGATAAAAATTAATCGAGGATTACTGAATTTAGTTTTAAATGATGTGATTTTATTTAGACGATTTAGAAATTGCTTGAAGATTTTTGTAATTTTAAGCATTTTTGCTTTTCTTAAGAGTGAATTTATTCAATTCTACAAATTCAAGGAGTTTTGGATTAACTCTTAAATGAGTTGATTTTATTCATGTATGAATTGGTTACAAATCGCCTAAGTGCTACTGGATTAAATCAAAAATGACAACATTTCACTCCAACTTGAATTGATAACAAATCGCTCAAGTGCTACTGGATTTGCCTTAAATTATTTCACTTCACTCAAATACGAGTTGGCTGCAGCTAACTCAAGTGCTACTCGATTTAATCCTGAAGACTTCATTTCACTCAAGTATGATTTGGTTACAAATCGCTCAAGTGCTACGAGATTCAGTCTTAAATGACTTCATTTCACTCAAGTATGACTTTATTACAAATCACTCAAGTACTACTGGATTTAACCTTTATTGATTTGATTTCACTCAAGTATGAGTAAAATAGAGATCACTCAATCATGAGTTGATTAAAAACAACTCATTCACTTGAGTTGTTTCAGCTCTTCTTGAGAAGGTTCCTTTCAACATGGGAAAAGAGTGGATTTCAGCTCAACTTGAGTTATTTCAGCTTTTTCGTTTTAAGAGAGTGCCTTCACACTGTTAAAACTAGATACTTAAAAGTAAGCAAAATGTACTAATTTTTGAGTACATTCCGATCTTATAATATCTCCAAGTTCATAAGTTTTGAATTTGAGAATCGCCTGTACTTATTTCTTTTTTCTCTTTTAATACTCGTGTAAAAATCTATCACGCTCCCCACTTCCGTTCTTTTTTTTTTCTTTTTTGAAGAAATAAATCTATGTTGAAAGCTGACAACATTGCTGCCAGCGGTTTTTACCGCAAATTTAACAGATTTTTTTTTTTTTACATTGTAGTTCGTAAATTTAAAATGCCTACCTTAAATATACTTCACACTATAGCGTTATTCATCTCGCACGCGTTTACTAAACATTTTTTATTGGTGTCTTTAATATACGAATAAATACAAGAGATTTTATTAATATTTATTGACAATCTTACAATACAAGAAGAGATTGTTACTCATGTTTTAAAATATCATGTACTCGCTTTTGAAACAATTCTTAATAAAAAAAGAAGGAATTTTACTTTGCAAATCACAGATTTGCAAAATTATTTTAAGGGAACAGTGGATCTTTATTTGAGCAAAATCGTTTATAGCAAAATCATCGCAAAAAAGGTCTATTTCTGTGGTATAATAGTACCAAAACAGTTTTTTCTTATTAAAATATCATTTATTCAGGTTTTAAAAAGTAAATAATAAAGGTAAGTTTGTTTTATGCATTAGATCTATTTTTCTCAAAACTAATTTTTCAGCGTTTTTGGATTTTTGAAATGCTCTTTTCGACGTAATTTTTGATCAGTATTTATGAAACTGATAAGGAAGTATCCTGATGTTGTTGAGAAATAAATTGTGTAAGCTTTTTAACATTCGTCTTCATTACGATAGTCAAATTTGATTTTTTACTTATTAGGGGCTGTGCATATATAACGTTATCAACATTTTGGTAATTTTTGACCTTCTCCTCTCCATTCGATATCATACGTTATTATCCCTCCCCCCCCCCAGTAATGATAACATTAACAAAATCGAAAATTTTATTGATTTTAGTATTTATTTCTTTTGTGTATAGTGATATACAGAACTGTTTACATTTATTTTTAGCATACATTATTGATTCAAATGAAGGAAAGACAATAAAATATCAGTTGAATGAACAATTTTATCTTACTTGAGAGAAGTTTAACAAAAAATTAAAAGCAAATTTTATTGACTGTTTCGGTCTTATTCTAATAAGAACCATAATCATAATAAAAACAACATGTATAATATTTACATGTAACATGTAAATAAAACATGTCAATTTTTTTTTGTTACTCCTCTCTTAACTAATATAATATTATTCATTCAAAAGCTTATATGAAAGCTGAAGTTCTTAAAATCTTGTGATTTAAAAATCTTATAAATTTAATAAAAATATCCCTTTCTAACAAATAACGTTTTAAAGAAATATTTACTATTTAAAAGTATTTTATAATAGCTTTTTGTTACATAATGCATTCTAAAATAATAATGTCTTGTTGCACTTGTCCTCCGCGGAGGAACGGAGGGGGGGGGATAAAAATACGAATCAACTAAATAAGAGGAAAACATTCTTTCTTGTTTATTTATTACTAAACACAAGCTTTAATTAAAGCATACTTCACATATAGTTTTTGGAACAGTGATTATATATGCATATATCTGTCAGACGAATAGGAATGTCAAACGTCGAGGTATTCCATAATTCAAAATTAGATAAATTTACAATATATTTGTGATTTTAATAATAACTTTCTTTTTTCATACTAAAAGGTAATAAACTAAAAAAAGTAACACACTATTTTGAAACAAATACCATGTTACAAATGAAAAGAAAATTTTTTTGTTAGATCAAAAAGGATATCGATATCAAAAGACAAACCACCCTTTCCCTAGCGATATCTTACGATATCATGTGTCAGACCCCCCTCTTCCCTAAAATGGTAACGTTATATTTGCATTGCTCTTATTAAAAGGCAAGCTTTTGATGAAAATCGATGTGGAATTTTAGAGAAGAATCTATAAAATATTAACTATTCAAGAGATTAAAAAAAAAATAATCTTACGCAAAATTGTTTATAATAGAGTTTTAAGTGATAAAAGTTCAAAAGCAAGAAAATATCTAAAAAATTAAGACATGAGGAAAGTTTTTAAATTTCGTTTAAAAAATAAATTAAAAAAAATTAAAAATTTAAATAGGATCGGATTTTTTTTAAAAGTTTTTAATATGCTTTTGGTGAAATGTAAGGTAAAGTGCCCATATTTCGCCCACTTCCCTAATTTCGGCCCTATTCATTTCTCAGCTTCTCTGAAAATGGCGCCACTGGTCACGCAAGCCAAAACGAAGGAAGATGAAAGGATTCAGAAGTGAAAACTTCACTCGCCAAGACGAATTCGTGTATTATTAATGTCGGATTTCCTATTTTTAGATGATCTAAGTTTTTGTTATGTCATTTGTATATCGATATTTACTTTACCGCAAGTATTTATTTCCAATTCATTGCATGTATTCTACGTAGGTAAAATTTTAACAGTACCATATAATGAGTTTTACAATGTTTAGTTTATTTTACAAGAACTAAAGCATCGTTATATTGGAAAGTAGCGTTGTTCCAATTTCGTCCCCTTTTTCAATTCTTATTTTCGCACCGGGGACGAAATTAGGAACGCTTTTCAGTGCTGTCAAATGCTGATAATGTGCCTGCAATTTTGTATGTGGATATTTGTAGACTTAATCTTGAGGATTTGCTTCAAATTTTGTAATTAAGTTCATTCTAATAACAGATCAGAGAACTGCCACTGATCACACCAGCAACTTTTGCTGGAGGTTCAGCAACTTTGATCACTGGATCTCCGCATAAAAACAAAGGGAAAAATTCCCAGGTGAAGAAAAAACGCTCAGCTGGAAAAAACTCTATTATATACCACTGTCAAGGAAAAGGGGAAAAATCCACCGTATAAGTTCAAACAGCCCTATCTAACATCATTGATGACGAAAGTGATTCTTCAGTTGTAATTCCTCATAATGATAATACAGGCGATGACGACGACAATGATCCAGAGTGCCCTATTTGCTTTATGCGTTTTTCCCATGACAAACATAAGAAACTAACATATTGTCCCCCGTGTTTGCCTTCAGTGCTGCACTTGGTCACACGAAATATGTCCAGGAGCAAAAAAACAATATACAATTTATATGTTTCTCATAGATGGATAATTTTTTATGGTATTATTGATGCAATTATTTACTATAACGATTAATTGTACATTTCTTTGCACCATCAGTTAAGGTAAATTAAGTTAACTATTTATTTTATAATAAATTTTGATTTAGTTATAAGTTAATCCTTGGCTTTTTTTAATTTTTTTCATGAAGACGAAATTGGGGCTTTTTTTTCATATTGAGATACATTTGAAAAAACAATACTTCGTATTGTTAAAGTTTTTTTGCGCAACATTTGCGCATGTTTCCATATGTGTGAATATAGTTAGTTTATACAAAATCCAAATTTGGTAGGTTTTCACTGAAAATTAAAGCTTTCAGGGGCCTAAAAGTAACTGAGGAACGATAATAGGGCACTTTACCTTATATATGTACAAAGTTTCATATTGCTATGATGAAAATAAACAAACAAACCAAAAAAAAAGTCCACAGTTTTCGTAACGGTGTATTGCTGAATAGCTATGTGCTTAGAGGTGGAATTGGTTGAATGCTGCATTTGAATATAGATATCAATGTTTGAATGCCACGTCTTCTTTTCTTTTAGATCTTTATTTAATATATATATATATATATACTAATGCAATATTCTATTTCGTTTTTTTTAATTTTTTTTATATCATTTTGTTTGTGAAATATTCCAAAATTTGTTTTATTTCTAACATTTTTTAAAAATTATTTATCGGTTGCGTTTTACTTTTCATGATTAATTACTTTTATTTTTAAAATAAGATATTTACTTACGTATTCTAGCGCATAATTCTTTTAGTAATTCTTCCTTTAAAGATGTTATGCATGGAGAAATTTAATAATAATTACCGTATTTACTCGTGTATAAGGCGCACTTTTTTTCCAAAAAAAATAGGACAAAACTCCTAGGTGCGCCTTATACACGGAATATTTTTTTTTACTGTTGAATGCAGTCGAACGATATACATATGGAACAAGAAATTATTCGAAGAAGATATTAAAACTCGGAAAATGTTACTTAATTGAAGTATTATTGCATATTTGTTTCATTCCTTGCCGTTTTTTATACAACAGAGCTAATGACATTATCTAAACACTAATTAACAATTTTCTTTACCATCACTCATCCCTATTTCCCGTCATTCTCTTACAACCCGAAGTCTAAAAATGCATTTTCGTCTTGTTTTCTGGTCTGGTGTAATGTTTGTTTCGACTTTTTTTTTATTTATTGAAATTTATTTGGTCATTCTTCATTGGCGTATCAAATTTATGGTGCGCGTTATATACGAGATTTTAAGAAATCGCCATTTTTACTTGTAAAGTAGGGGTGCGCCTTATACACGCGTGCGCCCTATACACGACTAAATACGGTAATTTAGTTATTAATAGAAATTAGATTTAGTTATATTAAAACAGTATTATACTTATATTTATAGGATAAAATGCGCTTTAAACTTTTTTAACATTTAATGTTTCATTTCAGTTCAGTGTTATCAAATACATTTTTGTTTTCTTTTTTAAATCAAAGCACAATCAAAGTTGTAAAAGGGCAGGGATCTAAATATGGTTCCGTGGTGTCTTCCGCGACAAAATATTGTAAACTTGTATGCAGACTTTTTCATATTTTACTGAAGTGCTTCTCAAATAAATCATTTCTTCATTAAAGAAAAATTCAACTATTTTAATCTCAGATATTCCTGGAGCAAATCAGATGAAAGTACTGGTTCTACTCGGTTCGCCGTTGGACCACATTATTTTAATTCTTGACTAGTGAAAATTATGGTTCTGTGGTATCTTGCGGGAAAAAATGTTGTATGCTTAAACACAGATTTTTTAATAATTTACTGCAATGTTCTTTAAGTAAGCCAGTACTTTATTATAGAGAAATTAACCTAATTTAATCACAGATTTTCGGCGAGCAAATAAGGTGAAATTTTCGTCCAGAAAATACATTTTCCACCTGATTCGCTGTTGGACCTTATCGTTTTAATTCATGAGGAGTGAAAATTTACATATGTCAATTAACGAAAAATTAATCGTAATATACTAAAAGTAATGAACTAATAAAATGTTTTTAAAAGCGATTGATATATATTCTTATAAAATAATTATAAAAAATACATTATAAAAACATCTTTAAATCCCTCCCAAATTTGTACAATGAAAAAAAAAATCCTGAATAAGCTTTTTAAAAAAAAATATCAACCGATTTCAAAGAATATGAAAAAATAACGCTAAAAAGAATTAAATAATTCTTTAAAATTATCTAATGACGAAACGTTATCCAATAAGTACACATCGGATATCGGTACCGGAATAAAAAAAATTAAATTTAATATATATAATTTAATATCCACCAAACATAGATTTTAAAGAGAATTTTTTACAAGGGATGAATTTACATATTTCTGATTTAATTTATGAAGATATACATATAAAAAATAATGAATTACTTTTTGAATTCGGTGCCAAACAGTCACAATTGATAATGATCATCACCATTTTCGTTATGGTACTAGGCACAATATATTCACAATTTTTATTATATTTAAGACAGTTGTCACTGGTCAAAATAGAGATCTATAAAAATGGTGGAGTGAATATTCAGCTACAGCTTCAGATTTTTAACGGTGTAAATTATCACATTGTCTAGTCAAAATTTCGCACTTTGAAGTAAAAAGATCGCGTGTCGGTATAAGAGTAATCCCCTGAAAAATGAACGCTTCTAATCGGACAAATGCTTCAAAAAGATTATGAATTTTTAAAGTTTATATATATTTTTTAAGTTCTAATCCCCAGAATTTGATGAAAATGAAATGGGAGCACACGGGTATCTTACATTTTCAAACAAAAAAAGAATTATCAAAATCGGTCATATTTAAAGAAGTTATGAGTGAACAACAAATACATACAGGTCGAATTCATAACCTCTTCCTTGAAGTCGGTTAATAAAAATTAATGAAGAAAGAAAAAAGGCTTCTTTTTTAAGTAGAATTACAAATTTTAATTAAATATGTATTGTTAAATAATGCAATCACTACCACAGATAGTCAAGTATAAATAAAGAATGCTTTGTTTTGGAGAGTGCATCCATGATGAACTGTTTTATTATCATGTCATTAGAATCCCCGTCATGGTCATGTATTGTCATTTAATTTTGTCATTGTGATAGCGAGTTTTGTAGTTTTAACATGTATGAGATTTAAGGATGTTTTGGGATTGTCACATCCGACTAGATTATACTTAGTTTTGTTATCGTAATTTAACTAGACCCTGTAGAATAAATAGGTTGTTAAGTTATAAATATTTTTCAAGATGTAAAGAAAAGGCAGATTATAAATGATAAATTTTGAAATTTACTTTTTAACACAGATGATAATAAAATAACATTCTTTTTCATTAATATTACTAATTAGAAGAAAAGCTTTAAAAGAGATGCATCTCACATGTTTTTCTGTGCATCATAAACACAGAAAAAAACGAAAATTGAGTAAAAAGTATACTCAATTTTAAATAATTCACATATTCAAAATAGCTCCGATCCAAAAGTTCTCAAAATTGAGAAACACATGTACTTACTTTTGATTCCATGGTTGTGTTCAAATATAAATCACTATTATCTGCCCCATGAATTTACAAATTGAAATCAACATATGCTGGTATTTATTTCTTACTCAAAATTATGAACAATAAACATTTAATTTATTATTTATTAAGAGAAACAGCAAAATTATATGTAAAATACCCAAATCGAACATTTTTACGACAAGATCATTATTTGTAAGTGTACTTTAAAATTATCTTTAAATACTGTACAGATTTTAATATTTACATTAATAAGCATATTTGATGCGACCATTAATGAGATGAATCAATACTGGATACAAAATTATCGTTTATTTGGATTTGGTAACGCATGCTGTTACAAAATTGAGAAAGCAAATGTGTTAATTTTTTATCCAAAAATACTCAATTAGGCATGAGTACATCAACTTACTCATATTTGCGTACTTCATTTTTCCTATGTATCGTTTCTCATGTCATTTCCCCTAAATCTTTCGTTTTCTTGTCTTCAGTCATTCAGAGCTCATAGGATAAGTAAGTCATATATTAGGATATAAATCTTTTGAACCAAATACAAAATGGGAAATGGATGATACAGATCAACATTCTCAATAACTTTTTTCTGCTTTATAGTGCGAGTCTAATAATACAACCTTTAAATTAGATTCCTTATCCTCTATAACTTTTTACTATAACAAGAGACCGATATTTTCAACGTAATATTTCAAAATTTAATCCATTAATGTCAAGATTTAGGATAAATATAAAAGTAATAAATGATTGACTGATTTTAAAAGAAATATTTTTAAATATCTCGCTTCGAATTTTAAATATCTGAAACATAAAAAGTTTAAAAAAATGTATCTTTTCTACCTTAATATTTAAATTATTTTTTGAAAATTGTGATTTATCTGAGATAGTTTCTTTAGGTGTTTAAAGGAACATCTGTATACGATATGCGATTATCCCCGTATTGTGATTCATTACTGAAAAATGTTTGAGTAGAATGCTAATAGTGTATTTTTACAATTGTTATTCAATCATTTATAGAAGGGATGGTTTAGATTTTAACATGTTAAAATTATATATAAATAAGCAGAATAATAGACCGTTTGAATAAAAAATTTAAAGAATCTATTGTGCTTTTTTTTTCGAATGAAGTTTTATTTTTTCTTTTATTTGCATTTTATTACCGCAATAAACGTGATAAATTTGTTTGACTGTAGTGAAACAAGACATTTTTCTTCATATAATGAATGAAAATGCAAATTTATTTTCGGGAAATATAATACTATACATATTTTTTTCCTAAATTTTTCACAACTACTTAGTAAGAAAAAAATGCTACATAACTTTTTATATCCTCATCCATTTAATAATCATACCTTAATTAGATTATATACAAATAGCTTACCTCTTACTTTACACAAAATTAAAAATTAATGGGTAATTAAATAGCTCTGTATTATCCCTTTCTTATTCTATGTAAAAGTTTCAGCTTGAAAGTTAATTATATCTAATTTTCTACAAGCCCGCGTATATAGGAGGTTCAAATGCTCGGTACACCAATATTTTAGAATAGTTGTCTTTATTTAAGGTCATAAATATCCGCGATGAAAGATTGAGAAAAAAATGATAGAAAGAAGCTAGTGTCTAGAACATTAGGTACCTTTAATTAAACAGGACACGTTTAATAGTACCCCATACTGATATCCAAGTTTCCATAAATTCTTTCACTTAATACCAATCTAATTTTCCAGAATTTTAATGTTTCACAATATTAATTTTTGTTTTCCAATGATTTTCGATTGTCTCTTGCCTTAGAGCACAATAATTTCATTTATGAAATCTTTAAATTTACAAATAAAATACAATGAACAAATAAACCCCTTAACTGATTTACCCGAACGCCGTTCGGACAAGACGAATTTGCTTATTGCATCATTTAAAGCTTTTTGACAAAACTATTATTTTAAAGAAAATTTTCATACTATTGAAAGGCGGAAATGTTTAGACTAAATTTTACGAATATTTTATTTAAAATAATAGTCGTGTGCATCCACATTTTTCAATTTATTGAACGGAAAATAATTAAAAAGTTAAAGGATTAAGAAGTTTAAGAATTTCGTTTAAAAATATATTTAATAGAGCAATTCATAAATTTGTCACACATTATGTGCATTCATTATTAAATATTGGCCTGCGTTTTGATATCATAATATTTCTTGCCTTCACGAGTACCAATATACTATAGTATAAAATGTATTATTAATTGTTACTAGAATATTTTAGACATTTTTGAAACTAGTGGATACTTCGAAGTATATATAAACTATTAAAATTTCGTTATATACTCAAATTATTAAGTAAATTTAAATTTTCTAAACTTTCAAAACTGAGCTTCTCAAAAGCACTTTCGTATAAATTATTTTTATAGATGCTTCAGTTAAATATTTAATCTGTTCGTAGCATATAATTGCATTTTAATAATGTTTATTTCTCGTGCAGGAATTTAATTAATGATATCAATTTACCTCTTTATTTAAAATTTAAATGAAACATTTTAATTAATAACAGAATTTCTAATGTTATAAAAAGTGAAGAATGCTCTTAAAAATTCATGATGATATATGTAAAGGTAGTGAGTTCAAATTTCATCATTGGATATATTATACACAATAATGGTACATATGAAGATATTGATAAAAAAATATATATCTTCTAAATTTTATTTCAGAAGATAAATCGTCCTTAGCAATCGCATTATTTTGAAGAAATATAATATGTTTTATACAAAAACATTGTAATAAAATCAGTTAAAAACTAGTAAAAAATAAAAATTGGGTACCTATTATTTTTTAATAATATGATTTTTATCATACCATATGCAAATTTTTAATAAAAACTACCAAGAAAGGTCTCCATACGGGAATACTCGGAATAATCTGAAAAAAAAAATACAGAATGTTCTTCTCATATGAATATATATATTTATAAAAGATTTTTCGGCGGAACCTCCATACAACGTCCGTAAAAAAATAATGAAAATTTCGTTATTTGCCGATTTATCTCCAATTGGCGAAAAAACGAAATTTTGAAAAATACGCTTTTACGCTTCAAATACTTTTTAAAGAAAATACTTTCTACATTCAATTTGTTTAAATGAGTTTAGTTTAAGAATTTTAGTTTTGCATTTTTAGTTTGCTTTAAGTATAGTTTTGCCATATACATTTATATGTACATATAACAAAATTTAACTATTATATTTTACGATTTAATACACAATTTAAATTGATTAAAATTGTTCTAAACTGAAAAATGTGACACAAACGATTAGACAATGTTGCTATGGAAACCTTTTTTTGGATTGGAAATGTACGACGACAGTTTCCTTAAAAGTGATTTTTATAACGGGTAAAGTCGGTTATATTATTTTAAAAATTTTGAATTGGAGACTAAAATAATAGCGAAATTTCATTCAAATCAGTAATAAAAAGAAAAATGATAATGAAATATTTGACCTTCCTTACTTAATATTACAGCAAATGCTCAGACAGTTGAAAATGTTGTAAAAAAATGGAAATTATTCTGAATAAAAGGAGTTATAACTAATAGCAATGAAAATTATTTTTGAATTTTGTTAACTATCTTTTAGAAGCATTAAACCAGATATTAAATTCAGTAGCTTTAATACGAGCCCAGCGCTGCAGGTTGCAGCCGTGTACATTTATTTTGTATTTTCTTGCTCCCTGAAACTTTTGAAATATATATATATATTATTTCCTTTCAATTTTTCTTTACTAGCAGTTACATTTGTAATTTGCTTTTCCCATTTGTATAAATCACGTAAACATTTTACATATTTAAACTTCGTTTGTACACTTTTGAAACTGCGATTTGATTTTCCCGAATACTTATTACGCCAGAAATTTACAGCATCTCTTTTATAATCCAACGATACAGATTTTATATTTGTATGCTTTGATTCATCATAAGATAATACGCTAGAGTGTTCACTATCATCGGAATTTTGCAAGACTTCGTTCGATGCATTAACAATAATTATATATATACACTTAATATGCATTAATAATAGATTCGTGATTTACAGTCACCGTAAAAAAAATCTTGATCTTTCCGATTTCAGACGTTTTGTTAAATATCTAAAAATATACACAAAGAATAACTCCGAAACTCCAGATCTATAAACAAAATAGTACAGGTCATATATGTTCGAGAAGATTTTTTTCCAAAATCCAATAGGGGACCGTCAACAAATTGAAAAAGAACGAAAATATTTTGAATAACCCTGTCAAAACTAATGTAGTAAAAACGTTCAAACTGCAGATAAGGATTAAGTGGCTTATGGAAAGAAACTGTGTTCATTTTTGTGCTGATATCACGTATACTCGCAGAGAAATTAAGGTTTTAATAAAAACGGTCCCAAATTTTGCTACGTTTTTTGCTTATAATTTGCAGAGTTCTTAATAAAAAACAATGTTATTTTCAGAACATATCAGAAACAATATTGTACATAACACCCTGTGGCTTAAACATTAAAAAAATATTAATAATTATATGAAAAATGAGCAGGTTTACTAAATAAATTTTCACTGCGCATGCGTCAACTCTATAAAAATTTCATTTGCATATTGTGTTAGCTAAATGTGTAGAGCAGTTTTTGTTAAAGTTTCAAACTCATAGCCTGAAAATTCTGAAAATAATCGTCTAAGGAATAAGATCAAAATCCGATATTCCCAAAATGAAACAAAAAATGAGGGGCTGTATCCGTATTCTATTGATTAGTATCTGCACAGTATTGCACGTACTATCATATTTGGATACAGCTCCTCATCTTTTTGCTTCATTTTTGGAATAGCGGATTCTGATCATCTTCTATCGACGATAACTTTCAGAATTTTCAAGCTATGATTTTGAAACTTTAACAAAAGTTGCTCTTTATATTTAGCTAACAGAATATGCAAATGGAATGTTTATAGAATTGACGCATGCGCAGTGAAAATTTATTTAGTAAACCTGCTCATTTTTTATAGAATTATCGATATTTTTAAAATTTTGATTGCAGTGTGTTATGTACAATATCGTTTCTCATATTTCCTGAAAAGAACATTATTTTTTTATTAAGAACTCTGGAAATTATAAACAGAATAAAAAATACGTGTGGCACTCGGGGACTGCCGCGGTAAAGCTATTGCATAGCATTTTTTATCAACTTATGCAACTATAATTATTTATTTATTTTTTATTTATGCAGTTTTTTTTTTTGTCTTTGATATTAATTCAAGTTAAACATTTTGAGCGTGATGACCGATAACATTTTTTTTTTCTTGTATTGAACAAATGAGAAGTTAATATCGTTTAAAATATTTTTATTATCTTACAATACATGTAGGTTAATCAGGAATTTTTATCATTGAAACTATACGTTTATGGCAGCTGAAAAAAAAAAACATAAGTTTAAGACTTGATATTCTCAAAATATCTGAAAAATACCGCATCAATGTCTGCCGAAGTCAACGGAGGGATACCGTGCCGAAGTCTGCCAAACTGAAGCGACGTTAGCCGGAGTGTTAGGTTTTTTTTGTTGAGTTTAGATTCTTTCGCCGCGCTCAAAGCCCTCGATAAAAGCTATGCAATACTTTAATAAATTACAAACAAAATTTGGCCGCGCTACGAAAATTAGATCGCGAGTTATAAGCATTTTAAATTTTCCGAACCTCACCGTGGGGGTCTCCTGTCACCAAAAATTAACACTATCTCATAATAAATTACCAAACAAAATTTGGCCGCACTACGAAAATTAGATCGCGAGTTACAGGCATTTTAAATTTTTCGACCCTCACCATGGGGGATCTCCTGTCACCAAAAATTAACACTGTCTCATAATGAATTACCAAACAAAATTTGGCCACGATACGAAAATTGATCGCGAGTTATAAACATTTTATATTTTTCGACTCTCACCGTGGGGGGGGGGTCTTCTGTGACCAAAAATGAACACTCTATCATAATAAATTACCAAACAAAATTTGGCCGCGTTAGGAAAATTAGATCGCGAGTTATAAGCATTTTAAATTTTTCGACCCTCACCGTGGGGAGGTCTCCTGTCACCAAAAGTAACACTGTCTCATAATAAATTACCAAACAAAATTTGGCCGCACTACGAGAATTAGATCGCGAGTTATAAGCATTTTAAATTTTTCGACCCTCACCATGGGGGATCTCCTGTTACCAAAAGTAACACTGTCTCATAATAAATTACCAAACAAAATTTGGCCGCGCTACGAAAATTAGATAGCGAGTTATAAGCATTTTAAATTTTTCGACCCTCACCGTGGGGGGGGGTTCTCCTGTCACCAAAAGTAACACTGTCTCGTAGTAAATTACCAAACAAAATTTGGCCGCACTACGAAAATTAGATCGCGAGTTATAAGCATTTTAAAATTTTCGATCCTTCCTATGGGGGATCTCCTGTCACTAAATATTAACACAGTCTCATAGTAAATTACCAAACAAAATTTGGCCGCGTTACGAAAATTAGATCGCGAGTTATAAGCACTTTAAATTTTTCGACCCTAACCATGAGGGACCTCCTGTCACCAAAAGTAACACTGTCTCATAATAAATTACCAAACAAAACTTGGCTGCGCTACGAAAATTAGATCGCGAGTTATAAGCATTTTAAATTTTTCGACCCTCACGGTGGGGGGGAGTCTCCTGCCACCAAAAGTAACACTGTCTCATAATAAAATACCTAACAAAATTTGGCCGCACTGCGAAAATTAGATCGCGAGTTATAAGCATTTTAAATTTTTCGATCCTCACCATGGGGGATCTCCTGTCACCAAAAGTAACACTGTCTGATAATAAATTACCAAACAAAATTTGGCCGCGCTACAAAAATTAGATCGCGAGTTATAATTATTTTAAATTTTTGACCCTCACCGTGGGGGTCTCCTGTCACCAAAACTAACACTGTCTCATAATAAATTACCAAACAAAATTTGGCCGCGCTATGAAAATTAGATCGCGATTTATAAGCATTTTAAAATTTTCGACCCTCAGCATGGGGGGGGGTCTCTTTTCACCAAAAATTAACACTGTCTCATAATAAATTACCAAACAAATTTTGGCCGTGATACGAAAATTAGACCGCGAGTTATAAGCATTTAACTTTTTCGACCCTCACCGTGGCGGTCTCCTGTCACCAAAAGTAACACTGTCTCATAATGAATTACCAAACAAAATTTGGCCGCGCTACGAACATTTATCGCGAGTTATAAACATTTTAAATTTTTCGACCATCACTGTGGAAAGGGAGGGGGGTCTCCTGTCACCAAAATTTAACACTCTCTCATAATAAATTACCAAACAAAATTTGGCCGCGCTACGAAAATTAGATCGCGAGTTATAAGCATTTAAATTTTTCTATCCTCACCATTGGGCGGGTCTCCACTCACCAAAAGCTACATTATGCTACCTTGTTTTATCTTAAGACGATTCTTTTCTATACACATTCTATCAATAATTTTTATTATTGAAACTATAGATTTATAGTAACAGAAATAAGATATATAAGTTTGAGACTTGATATCCTCTAAATATCTGAAAAATACCGCGTCAGTGTCTGCCGAAGAGTACCGAAGGATACCATGCCGAAGTCTACCGAAGGATACCATGCCTAAGTCTGCCGAAGTGAAACGACGGTTGCCGAGTGTTAGGTTTTTTCGTTACGGATGTGTTAGGATGTTTCTCGTTACGGAATTTTTGGATTCGGTCGCCGCGCTCAAAGCCCGCGCTCAAAGCCCGCGATAAAAGCTATGCAATAGCTTAAAACTACGCAACATTTGGGACCGTTTTTATAAAAACCTGAATTTCTCTACGAGTATACATGCTATCCGCATAAAAATGAACACAGTTTATTACCATAAACCACTTAATTAGAATCTGAAGTTTGAACGTTTTTACTACATTATTTTTGACAGGGTTTTTCAAAAGATATTCTTTTTTTTCAATTTGTTGACGGTCCCCTATTGAATTTTGGAAAAACATCTACTCAAAAATATATCACCTGTACTATTTTGTTTATATATCTGGAGTTTCGGAGTTATTCTTTATGTATATATTTAGATATTTAACAAAACGTCTAAAATCGCAAGTGTCAAGATTTTTTTTTTTTTTTTTTTTTTTTTCGGTGACTGTACATTAATATGTTCACACATTCATATTCTTGTAAAATTTCGACTATACGATTTTTTAATTGAATTTCCTCTTCTGTAACATTTGTCAGCCTTATATTCTTTTCCCTATATTCTTTAAATAGTATCCAAACAATAATATGTGTTCATTCTCAAAACCATTATTTTAAACAAAAACAGAAAACGATTTAATATTCCAAATACTAAAATAAAATCTTCAGAGTTAACCGAAAGTGAAAGTAAATTTTTGTAACTTTCAAAATATAAAAGAAATAAATTGAATAATTGAAAAGAACTGTCGGATTGTCTACAACTTAAAATGGATATTTTCTAAACATATACACACAAATATTTTTTCAATAAAAAAAAATAAATAGCTGTAGCAAGCAACATGTATAATCCATAATAATAACAACAATAATAATAATAAATTCTTCCATGTTTAAGTTTCAATTTATTAAATATTGCACATTCTAGAAGTCAATTAAAATCAAGTTTCAGATTCGCTAAAATCGTCTACTTTTGGAGAGGAAATGCGCTGCTCGCCGAATCGCGCGTCGCTCTCAGCTTTTCACGCCAATTATTCCAAAGTATTTTTTTTTTTTTTTTACATATATCCTATTGTATTTCCGCCTCTAAATTTGACTGATTCTTTATTACCTACATGAGTAGTTTAATTCGTATTTTTTTTTTTAATTATTCTGAGTTTGCCCAATATGGAGACCTTTCTTGTGAGTACTTCGCCCATCACAAATTAGTACATAAATCAGTAGTTTTTTAAACGAATGTTTTAAATGTTTATATATGTAATGCATTGGAAGTACAAAAAATCCTGTATATTACATAAAAATATAAATTATTTCTTGAACGTTTATATTTTTTACTACGTTAAAGAAGGAAACTTTGTATTCTATTTTAAATTAACTGGAAAACTGGTCTATGCTAAACAGATATAATTTTTTCACACCGCGCTACATATGCATAATTTAAAAAATAATTTTTGTTATAAAATGAATATAAAGGCATAATCATTAATAGATGGGAAAGTACTGCTAAATGTCTCAAATCTTCCATAAATTTTGCAATGAATCAAAATGTAGAAAAAAAACAAGCTTTAAAATACCAGGTAATCTAGAAAGTAAATTCCGTTTTCCATTTTTGACGAAAAATATTTTTTTCATTAGTTCAAGCATACGTATTTTTTCTGTTGAGTCGTTGGTAAGTGAGAAAAGCAATTTTTAGATCGCTGACTTATTCCGTTTTTATTTTGTGAAAATTTAGAATGTTTAAAACAATCGAGCCTCCCGCCGCATACATTCGGTCATCTGATTTTTAAGTTACGTTCAGTAATCCAGATGGTCATCCTTCCAGGGCCAAGCTAAGGGGGTGGTATGGACGGCTCAGCTCCCCCCTAAAACAATTTGAGCTCTCCTGGAAAAGATTCAAAGGTCACTAATGAATTTATGTTCTGAAAATCCAAATGAAATTCTGTTCAAAAATCTGATTTAGTTTTGAGGCCCTTTCACAATTTTTCAAGAATACTAAATTGTAACTAAAGTAAGTGTTTCAGCACTTTCTCATCATATATGCACATAGGAAACTGACATGATATTCAGTATATTGTTCTAGTTATACATTCGATTTTTTTCATTATTGTATTCTTTTCTTAGCATAAAATGAGGTTATTATTACAACAGTTTAACGAGAAACATAGTTACTACAGTGTGAATATGTACTAATTTATTTTTCTGCTTCACAGAGAGAGAAAATATGAGCACCTACTCCCTACACTTTCTTGAGCCCCCCCCCCCCCCTATTGCCCACTACTAGCTACGGCCTTGAGCCTCGTCATCCCTGCGATGAGCATCAAAGCATATGAAATTCATAGAATAAATTTTAAGATTTATAGACCCAAAGCAATTAGTGATTCCATGGTCAGTAGACGGATGCTATGCTTCAATAAAGAAGACGTGAAAGTAAACTTTTTGACCCCCTCCCCCTTTATAGCCCCCAAGCCTTACTCACACAAAGTGATTTTCATCTTTTCAAGCACCGCAAATACACCTGAAGTTCTTTTTTTTTTATACCCAGTTCAGAGATAACAACGAGAATAGATTTGTTGTTACCCAATGATTTTATAAGCTATCGACATCGGTTTTTCAATAGGGTATGTAACTAATCGTGCTCAGACAAGATAAATGCCTAAACAATGATGGTACCTATGTCAAAAATTAGTCTGACACTTGTAATTCACTATTTCATAAAAGTTAATTCCAAATAATTATTTCCATTTTTTTTTCTTTTTTTGTATATACACTGAGTCTAAAAATTTACTGGACAATGTCACGATTCTTTTGACTGTATTTTCTTTATTGATTATCTATTAAATTGTTTAATGAATTATCCATGTATCAGAATTACTGTATTAAAATAAGGATGTGTAGTTACTTTGCCTACCTTTTTTGAGATATTTTATATTACAGAATAGAGGCCGTAATCAAATGTTCATCAGAAGAATTTCGGTTTGCCACATTTTTTCAGATTAGTTTAGTTAGTAAATCATTAGGAGCATGAACCAAGATTCTTGGTTAAAATATTGGCCTGGATAATTTCCCATCCTGTTAAATAAGTACTATACGTTTCATTATCTTTCTTTCAATGAAATATTTACAGATTATCTGTCCATGAAGTTAAATTGCGTCGAATAATGGAGTGAATTACTGTAACCCTTTTTTTTTTCAATCGGGATTTCTTGGCTATACAATGACCTGTGAACCCTTCCTCCACTAATCTCCGCTCCACAGTTTTCTTAGAAACTGGTCCCACTCTTTTTTTCTGTTTCCTAAAAAGATATCCCGGATTTTCCTATCGGTACGAGGAATTGTTATCCGTTTTCTTCTACTTTTAACTTTTCGTTTGGGCGAAAGTGACTGATTTTTGTCCAGATACATTTTTATTTTGTTGATTACTTACTTGCAAATTCTACCAAGTTTTGCTGTATTCTGTGGGGAATGACTCATACGCAGAAGAATCATTTTTACCTCAGATTTTTTTCCTAGAGATCAAATCAACCCCTTGACCCAAACTGAATTGAATAAAAATAAATAAATTAAACTTGAAAATAATTTTGCAAAAAACAAACACTTAATCAGTAAAAGAGAGATAATATTTGTATATAATTCTTAACTTTTCCATAAAAAAAACCCAAAGAATATTGTTCAAACTAAAGAAAAACGTCGTCTACTATTACTTGTGTAAAAGACTCAGCGTCTCTCCTGTTATTAAAATATTTATAGAAAGCAAACAAACCTTTAAAAATATCAAAAGTACTTAAAAGTTAAATTATAGAGATACTGACAACGGTGAAATACATTCCTGCAAGACGTAAACCACTTAGAGCCTCAGTCAAGTGTACCCAAAGTATAAAATTAGCAAAACATATGAGTGTCCCTAATAATTTGGCAACCCACTGTAATCTGTTAGACAAGCATTGCGATTAGAAATTTTGTTAATGATATATAACATTAATTCAGGTTTTGAAAGTGGTCCGTGCGCAAATCATACATTTACAAACTACCTTTAAAAAATAAATTATTTAGAATTTAGATTTATTCTCAAAAAATTGTTTTTTCTTAAATACATAAAGCACCATAAAATTTTAAATTATTCACTTCTTTTATTCCAAAACTATTGAACTACATTATGTTGCTAATTTGTATTTTTTTTCAAATCTTTTTCAAACTGGAAAAAACGGGAAAATAATTTCCTCGACAAATACCAGAGGTTAACCAAATATACAGTCATTTAGTAAAAAAAATGAGTGAAAAAAAAAAGAAAAAAACCCTACCAGATACGGAATTTCTAACTCTATGAAACTAGCTAAACAAACTTTTTAATTTAACTTAAATAATAAAAAAAGATAAGAAAACCCACTAAAGTGTTATAAACCATTGGTCATAAGAACTCTGTCAATATTGATTATAAGGCATAATGTCGTATGTAATAACGCTTTAGCATGTCTCAAATTAAATATGTTATAGAAATCTAGCATTTTTACTCTGAAATAATTGGAATATAAATTGTTTCTCTGCGCTCAATTCAATATTTTTTTACTGTTTTGTGTTAATTTACAATTGTAAATAAATTATTTTAATAGTATTTATATGATACAAATTGAAAGAATACATTTTGTAATAAAAAAAGAAAGTATCTTAAGTTCGTACAGTTATTCTTAAAAATACTGATTAGTTATTTTTTATTTGTTACAGGAATGATTTAGATAATTGAGATATTTAGTATTATTTCAAAAACTTATATTTTTTTTTTTCGCAGACAACGAACATTTAATATGTTATGTTTGTAAAAATTAAATTTTTTTAAGTATGCAGTATTGTAAAAAATGTCTAAATTGTAGCTTATTTCGAAATTATCAGAAAAAGTTAAAATTTATTTATTAGGTATATTTCCTTAATATTTTATTACAGTTTAATTCTTATCTTATATTTTTACATTGATTACTGCCTAGTTAATCTTTCTATTACTTATTATTAAACTAGAATATAACCTCCTCTTTGTAGAAATTAAAACTATCTTAATAAATAATCTGTTGGGAAAGCATAACATTTAATTTTTTTTTAAAGCGATATGACATTAATTCATGTTTTGAAAATAGTCCGTAGACAAATCATATACAGGGTGATTCAGCTCGTCGGTGACAAACTTTAAGGATCGATAGAGCACACCTAGACGAACATTTTTGAATAGGGAATGTAGGGTCCCTGACGCGATGATAAGGCGCTAGGCGCTTTCGAAAATTTGGGTGCCGAAATTCGAAACGTCATAAAAACTAGGGAAATGGTTAGATTTTCTTGCTTGTTGCGTCGAAATGATTCTGTTTGTTTAGACTTTCTTCAGTACCAATTTGATAAGCGTATCTCTTAAAACATGGATAGGGGGCGCTGCAGACTTTGGAGAGCTAGACAACAACTTTAAGCCCGTTATTTTGATAATTTAACACATGCTCGCCAAAGTTTATACTCTAACTTAAAGTTTGAACCCAAAAGTAGAGCCCTGCAAAAAGCGTAAGAGCCGGAATAAAATGTTAAAGTACAGGGTGGTCGAAACTCGAAGGCTCCTAAGAGATAAACAAACAGATTTCTTGACTTATGGCATGCATTTTCATGATTCTGTTTGCTGGGGCTCTCTGAAACTCAGTTGAACGGTACAAAAAGAAACATCGATAGGGGGCGCTTTGGGCAAAAAACTTAATTCGTTGACATTTCGGACGCTAACTGGAAACGGGGCGCTACGATCAGTTAGTAATAATGAAAACACATTTTCTACCTCTGCTCAACACTTCTGAATAAATTTAGACCAAAAACATCAATGATACTGGAAATTTATTTACAAAAAATAACTCTACAGAAGATGCTCGAAATTTCGACCTTGGGCCATGATGCAGGCTTCGCACCTCCGTCGCATTGAGGAGTGTGTGTTTCCAACAATGCCAGGAGTATCTCTGATCTGCCCTGCAGCTGCCACAATGCGCGCCACAAGCTCTTCAGCACTGCTGACAGGTGTATGGTATACCTCGGCCTTCAGGTAACCCAAAGGAAGAAATCCAAGCAGGTGAGGTCTGGTGATCGGGCAGGCCAGTGAACTGGACCCCCACGCCCGATCCACCGCTGGCCATACCTTGCGTTTAGATGGAGACGCACGTCGTTCGTGTAATGGGCCGGAGCTCCATCGTGCTGGAACCACATCTGGCGACGCGAACCTTCGGGTACGTGCGCCTCCTCCAGAAGCTGCGGCAGCACTTGATCCAGGAAAATCAGGTAATTTCCACCTGTCAGCCGTTCAGGTAACAAATAAGGGCCAATGAGGCAATCCCCCAGAATGCCGGCCCACACATTTACTGAGAAACGCTCCTGGGCTGCTCGGCTTCTGGTTTCATGTGGATTTTCATCACACCACACATGACTGTTGTGGGCGTTCCACATTCCCTCCCGGCTGAAGGAGGACTCGTCCGTAAACAAAATGCTGTTTACAAAACGGGGATCCATGGATCTCATCGCCAAGTACCATCTTGAGAATTCCACTCGATGGCCAAAATCCTGCTCTCTGAGCAACTACACCCGCTGGATGTGGTAGGGGTGCAGATTCCGGGAACGTAAGATGCGCCACGCAGTTGCTTGCGAAATGCCAACATGTCTGGCGATATCTCTCGTGCTAAGACCTGGGTTGTCCTCAACCAGGTTAAGCACAGCCTCTTCGTTGTCGGGGGTGCTCACTGATCGCTCCCGTTCAGGCCTGCCTCCGTCGAAAGATCCCGTTGTGGACAACCTCTGGTGTACTCGAGCGAAGAAGGCATGGCAGGGGATTTGCCTGTTGGGGTAACGCTCGGCGTACAACCGCTGAGCGGCTCGTCCATTACAACCAGCAGCGCCATGCGCCAAATGCATGTCAGCCAATTCAGAGTTTGTGTACCGTTCCATCCTACTACCGATCTGCAGACAAGTAACCCGAAGCTTAAGTAGGTACCGCACGTTCAAAAGACGTGTCTGCGCATACAACTACGTCATCTCGCGTTGTCGTCTACGCATTACGTATCTTTTGCATATCGATATGGTACGATATCTTTTGCATAAATCAGCAAAAAGCACCTTATGTAAATTTTATTGCGCGCATTGTGCATGATTGAAACCAGCTATGTTTGTTAAAAAAAAACAAACAAACTGCAGTTTTAATAGCTTCTTATGATAAGTAAATTACTCTCTTGTTTTGTTTCTAACTGATCGTAGCGCCCCGTTTCCAGTTAGCGTCCGAAATGTCAACGAATTATGTTTTTCGCCCAAAGCGCCCCCTATCGATGTTTCTTTTTGTACCGTTCAACTGAGTTTCAGAGAGCCCCAGCAAACAGAATCATGAAAATGCATGCCATAAGTCAAGAAATCTGTTTGTTTATCTCTTAGGAGCCTTCGAGTTTCGACCACCCTGTACTTTGACATTTTATTCCGGCTCTTACGCTTTTTGCAGGGCTCTACTTTTGGGTTCAAACTTTAAGTTAGAGTATAAACTTTGGCGAGCATGTGTTAAATTATCAAAATAACGGGCTTAAAGTTGTTGTCTAGCTCTCCAAAGTCTGCAGCGCCCCCTATCCATGTTTTAAGAGATACGCTTATCAAATTGGTACTGAAGAAAGTCTAAACAAACAGAATCATTTCGACGCAACAAGCAAGAAAATCTAACCATTTCCCTAGTTTTTATGACGTTTCGAATTTCGGCACCCAAAATTTCGAAAGCGCCTAGCGCCTTACTATCGCGTCAGGGACCCTACATTCCCTATTCAAAAATGTTCGTCTAGGTGTGCTCTATCGATCCTTAAAGTTTGTCACCGACGAGCTGAATCACCCTGTATTTATAGGCTACCTTGAAAAAATTAAACTATTTCGATGAATTCCCTCAAAATAGCTTTTTCTTATGTGTATAATAAATGTACTATAAAATTTCCATTTATTCATTTATTTTATTCCAATACTACTGAATCTGACAAATTTGCCTTTTTATCAAACTAGTTACAATTGGATTAAACAGAAAAAATAGTTTCCTGGACAAATGCCGTAGGTTAAACAAATATAGAATTGCTCAGTAAAAATTAAAAAAAAAAAAAAAAAAAAAAAAAAAAAAAATCAGATACGGAACTCCGTACCCTATGAATCCCACCAAAAAAACTTTTTAATTCAACTTAAATAGAAAGAAAAAAACAAGAAAATTTAGAGATTTTTAGCTCACAGGCTATCATAGCCTGAGAGCTTATGTGCCCGTCCGTTCTGTATGTACGTGCGTTCGTGCGTAACGCGATAACTCATGATAAAAATATAGGATCCACTCGAAATTTTGTATATAGGTCTATCCTGATATGGCGCTTCCCTGATTAGTTTTTGGAGTTCATTCGATATGTATAAGAGGGGGAACGGGGCCATACCCCTCCCCTTAATGGATATAAATGGGTTTTTCATGCAGAAATAACAGTTTTTGTCCAAAATTTAGATATAGGATCATTCTGATGAGGCGATTCCGTGACTGTTATTAGGTGTTCATTGAATAAGTATAAACAGGGGGAACGGAGGGCTCATGCCCCCCCCCCCCCTTAATTGATATAAACGGGATTTTCATGCAGAATTAAGTTTTCGTTTAAAATTTAGATATAGGATCATTCGGATGAGGCGATACCGTGGCTGTTATTAGGTGTTCATTGAATAACTATAAACAGGGGGAACGGGGGGCTCATGCACCCCCCCTTAATTGATATAAACGGGATTTTCATGCAGAATTAACAGTTTTCGTTTAAAATTTAGATATAGGATCATTCGGATGAGGCGATACCGTGGCTGTTATTAGGTGTTCATTGAATAAGTATAAACAGGGGGAACGGGGGGCTCATGCCCCTCCCCTTAATTGATATAAACGGGATTTTCATGCAGAATTAACAGTTTTCGTTCAAAATTTAGATATAGGATCATTCTGATGAGGCGAGTCCGTGGCTGTTATTAGGTGTTCATTGAATAAGTACAAACAGGGGGAACGGGGGTTCTAATGCCCCTCCCCTTAACTTGCATAAATGGATTTTTCAATCAGAAATGTCAGATTTCGTTCAAATCTCTGAATAGTTTTGAAAGTTTAATGGTTAAGTATAAAAGAGGGGAATAACTCCTCTTAAATTATATAAATGCTAAATGGGTTTTTATTAAGAATTATCCGATTTGCTCTGAATTTTGGATATAGATTTTTTAATATGATAAAGCATGTACTTGATAGTTTAGGAAGTTCAATGATTAAGTATAAAAAAGGAGAAAGGGGAGAGCTGTTTTCCCTTCTTATTTTTTTTTTTCGAACGGAATTAACGAAAATACAAGGCTGTAATGTACAATTAGTATGCGTAGCCTGTGAGCTCAATGCCATCAGTTTAACTGGGCAATATTCTTTTTATTTGGAATATTGGCTGTAAGAAATATATCAACATTTATTATGAGAGTAAAATTTCGTATATTAAAAACTTTTAATATGATTTAAATGAACCATCTTAAATTAATCTAACATTTCTTCGCTGAAAAAAGTTTACTTGTACGCCTTTGAAAATTTTATTGCTACTTCATCCGTAATTTACCTATGTTATACAAGTGATTTTAATATGATTTACGTCATGCGCTTTCAAAGCATACATTTCGTCATGTAATATGAAAGGAAGCGACGCAATTACATGAGTTTATTCCTAAAATATATTAATGATTTTTTTTTCTACGGGAATCCATATGATTAAAATTCAAATTATTTATTATTGTTTTAGTTATTGCACTAAAGATGTTAACCCCTATAGGGGCACTGGTTTCATAGATATACCACTTAATTCCCAAACGCCCCATTCGCACCGGAATTTTCTTAAAGAAAATTACGGTTTATTGAATGCGTGAAGTATAGCGTTTTCTTATTTACAAATAACGTTGTTTTCAAATTCCGGTGTCAGTCATTAATTTCAATACTTAAGGAATGAATTTGCTCTGCCCCGCAAAGGGTTAAATAAAAAAAATAGCGAGTTATGTCTAATCTAAAAAAAAAATGTCTGATAAAAAAGAAAAAGAAAAAAAAACGTGCTTTTAACATATAGCATGGTATTTATTATTTTTTAAAAGATATTCTACCTGCAAAAACATATATTTTGGATTATCGTACATTTAAAAAAAATATCTTGCATTACTCCATAAAATTGGTGACAGCTACTGCCTTCAATTTTACAGAGTAATTTCTTTCAGTTACATAATGGTGTAATTTCAACATGTATTATATATCTATTAAAATAGTCCATAAATTCCAGGCAACAAGGCTGGCGTAAATTTAATGAAATAGTTTCACAATTTTTTTATAATGTAGTAGATTGTTCAAAATACATCATATTTTGATATATTTTTCTATTTTCTATTAACTTTTTGATATTTAAAGCTACATATATCCTTCTATATCGAAGCTATAAATAAAATTTTACTTGGCATAAAAATGATTTTCAAATATGAGAAGAATTTTTAAGTAAACCGCAATCTCGTAAATAAATTGCTTAATATGTGAGGCAGTAAATTTTGCATTCGAACTTTACACACCCAACCAGAAGTGTAATTGGTCGGAACACTTTGTTTCATTGAGGAAAATTTCTGTATATAAATGAGATTGTCATCAAATTTTAGTAACAAATCAGTCAATCAATCATTGTACTAACGTAATCCAGTAAAATCTTCATAACGGACACTTCAGAATAGCGGACTATTTAACGGACATTTTCCCGAATCTTGAATTTTTGTTTGTTTAACCTCTGAATATCGGACTTTCCGAATATCGGACAGTAAGTTTGGCGGTAAATAGTATCAGTACAAAAAACCCTGAACGGGTTAAAAGCTTGTGACGCAGCACTTTGTGACGGTACACTCATGCTGGGTGTCATTTGTCACGTTATATGCAGACATACTCAGGAATTTAGGTTAAAACAACACAGTTTATTAAAATGATAAGGGCTAAAGGAAAGTGGAGCCAGTCTATAATTTCACTCACTGAGAACACTATGAAAAGCTAAATCATACTCACAGGCGTCGGTCTAGCTCAGTCGGGGCACCGTCTAGCACTTGACACTATTTCCTGGCTGATCTACTAAACAAATCTTAATTTCACAGCCCGTGGCTGTGGATATTTCTTTATTTCTCAAATAATCAAAACTAAACTTTCTTACCAAGGCCGAATCTTTAATCCTCTATCTGAACTCCTTCCGCTTTACTGGAGGCCGTAGCTATTTTCTAATCGTCAGCACCTTACTAAACAATCATCAACTTCGTTGTCTAATGGCGGAATACACACAGAGGCTGCTGGCTGCTGGCTACTGGCTACTGCCAGGAACACACAGACGCTGGCTGCTGGCTGAGGCCAGAAACACACAGACGCTGGCTAAGGCCAGAACACACAGCCCACAAACTTACACCCAAGCTTTTATACGCGACAAACTGAGATACCTCTCATTAACATAATACTAATAACCGCGAGCTAACTGCGGAATTCGAAAGAGCACACACACTCTAGAAAGTTAAAGTAAAAGAGAGGATAGATGTCACTTTTACGCCTACAAAATGTTAAATTATTGACGTCACGATCTCAGAAACACTAGAGTGCCTTTATGACTAAAGGTCACTCCCTCACAACCCCCCCTCGAACTCCGCAGAGAAAAAGGGCTGGGCTAAATGCATGCCCAGAACTTTTTCTTGTTATAAATTTAGAGCCGTAATAAAACACAGTGATGGGTGAAATTTAACGCCGAAACATAACTTTTAAAATATTAACTTTAACCCATCACAACCAAAAAAAAAACTCAGTTCGCCTCAAATATTCACATATTCAATCCAATCATTCTTCTATCTTACAAATAGCCTCCGTAAAACTTCCAAAAACTCGTAAAACTTTCAAAACTAATTACTTCTTCTCTCAAAACAACCCACTCCACTGGGAGTGCTAAAATTTCTCAAAACACTAACCTTCCGAAATTTTCCTCAATATTGCAATGCAACTATAACTTTACCCAAAAATTTCTCCATAACTTTTAATATACTAGAATTCGCACCAAGTCCAAAAAACCCAATGCGCAAAAACTTTCCTCATCCAAATTCCGACTTCATCTAAAATTACATTTACTTCATACTAAAATAATTCTGCTACTACGTAATACCTACATCCCCATTAGCCAATGAACTAACTCCCAAACTTCTTCAGACTTAACTCCACTTGAACAATAATTGGGGCACATACGTACAGCGGCATATCGCTGTGCTTATGCAACAATCAAAAAATATCAAAAATTTACAAAATGACGTCATCAATCTCTTCATCTGTATTAACTAAAAGAAAAATAGCAGAATCAATACATAACAAAAGGTATACTTCCCTGCAAGAAAATCACATTAACATTCAATTTTAATACAATACAATTTCCAATTCAAATGCAGCTTAAAACTTCGCAACTTGCGGAAACCATTCTCAACTAAAGTACAAAACGCAACTCATAAAACACGAACGATAAGAAGAAAGTTAATTCATTAAATGTTAGTATCAGAGATAGAAACGCGTGTCAAGGACTTCTTGACCGCAAAACACGTGCGCGCCTGAACCGCGGCGCGTGTACAAAATAACCCAAATTACTATCTGTACTTTCTGAAAATTTAAACATACATTAACATACATTTTATAACACATGAACAATATAACAATACAGTAACATTTTTAAACAAATAACATAACCATTTAACAATAGATCCAGAATTTTCAAAAGCAGTTAGGACCAAAATTTCCAACATACATAAAACTAACAATTTTGCAAACAAATTTTGAACACAATTAAGCACTAAACGTGAGTCCGTCAAAAAATTCCAAAAATGGCCAAAAGTACAAAACAGTCTCTCTGCTTTCTATTCCTTCACATTGCTACCACATATATGCACTCTAATAGAAATTTAATAAAGAACATTATCACCCAATCATAGAGATGATTCGCTGCTGGCAGGCTTCATACTGCAAGATGGCTTTCTCCTCCTGTCCCAGAAGGCTTGTACGAAGGATCTCTCGTCATCAGAACTGTACGGTGACGCCACAGTTGACTGTCGTGCCTGGAGCCTGGTTTTGAATGGATGCCGTGGAATACTCGTAGGTTCCACTCGACGACTCTGCTCCGGCCGGTTCGCTGGGTTCACTCCATGGCGAGGTTCACACTGTTGCTGCCGGTAATCTGAGAGTTGCCTCCTCTTTCTAGACGCACCCGAAGTTACCGAAGATCCTAGGCCACGTTTCTTTCCGGACCTATGTAGTTTCTTGTTAGGCAAAAATTCAGAATTTAAACTTCGCTTAACAGTTTTACGAATGTCCAAACGAAATCTTTTCTGGGGATTAATCACTGAAGATGGTGAACTATTAGTTAATTTATGCTTGTGAGGTTGTTGTCTAATAGATGGAGGAACTGGACAATTTACAATTTTTTGTCTTTTATGACACACAGAGTCCGATGTATTTGACACAGTTCTCTTATTTTTATTATACTTTGCTCTCGGATTGCTAGGCTTTCGACTTTCAATAACAGTCTTTGGAGCTGTTTGACCAAATTTTCTTCTTGAATATTGATGAAAAGAATTAGACGAAGAAGTGCTGGACTCGGGACACTCATTGGATCGGGAATTTCGCGAAACACCACTCGACACATGAGAACCTTCACTACCATTTTCTCTAAACTTATACACTCTAACCTGATCCAGATTAACAGTCATTCTTTCACCATTGACATCAACAATCAAATTATTATTTCGAACTTCCAAAACCTCGAACGGACCTACAAACTTCGGACCAAACTTAGCTACTCTCTTTTGACGACTTGAACTTAACCAATGCTTTTCTACTAACACAAAATCTCCAACTTTCACTTCTAACTCCCTTCTACGCATATTATAATACTGAGCTTGTTTTTCTTGCGCTTTTCCCATTTGAACCTGAGCTTCCTTAACCAACCTCTCAATATCCTGACACATGTACTGACTTTCCGCATCTGACACCATAACTAACCTTTGGAATGGAGTAATAACTTTTCTACCCAAAAACAATTCAGCAAGCGTTTTCCCCGTTGACTCGTGAACTGCCGTACGAAGTGCGTACGCAAAATGCTGAAGAAACTGGTCCCAATTTGCATGATGAGAACCAACATAAGAAGAAATCATTTGAATTAATGTACGATTTACACGTTCAGCCATATTAGACTGAGTAAGTTCCCTACCGTCCTCAGTCTGCAACTTTTCACACAAAGACTTAAAAATATTGAATATAAAATCATAACGAAATGGTTTACTAGCAACTAGTGCGTCAAAACCAATATAAATTTCATTAGTTAAACTCGGTTTATCTGAAAAAACTTTACCACAATCGACTAAAGACTTATTAACCTCCATTTTCTTAACCACACTTAAACTAGATTCCTCCAAATTAACTGACACTGAAACAGGCTCCTTCTTACTCACATTCTCATCATTATTCACGATTAACGACTTTTTAAAGAAATCCAAACTAATTCCTCTATCCTTCATATAATCCACACCAACTATACAATGCACTGTTAATCCATCTAACACACAAAACTCCCAACATGTCTTAACCGAACGAATTTCAACTTCCAATTCTACTGAACCTTTATTATCGCAAGCTACTCCCTGTGCTGACTGAACCACAAGACTTGACCTTTTCAACTTCTTATACGAAAAATATTTCCGATAACAATCAAAAGAAATGAACGACTTATCTGCCCCTGTATCGAAGACACTTTTAACGACAATACCATCTAACACAATTAACACTTCAGGTAACTCAACCGGATTAATAGTAATTTTATTTAAACTCACAGAAGGCTTTTTCGATTTGACCTGTGACTGCATACCTTCCGAAATACAGTCACTTACCAGTTTAACTGACCCGACCTCCTCACACCTCTCCTTTGCACTGATCTACCTTCAAAATTCTCATCCGAAGTTAATCTCCTTACTTGCGAAGAAACATTCCTGTCCCGTACTCCCCCACTACGATCATAACCACTATTCTGTCTATTTCCATGCATATTTCTCTCACCACTTCTAAAATTATTAGCACCACCACCATTCCTATTACCATTACTCGTATTCGACATATTACGACCAAATCCATCACTTCTATTACGCATATTATTATCCGGAAATCGCTGTCCCCCTCTCACAAAATTACGTTCCCTCTCATTTCTCAAATTACTATCCGTGACAGGTCTCTGCCGAGGGTTACGCAAATCCCGTTGATCCGAGCTATGCCGAGACTCATACTTCGATAGTATCTGGTGCATTTCTGCAAAATTCTTCGGTGCTCTAACTTCAATACAGTCCTGTATATTTGGATTAAAAAGAGGAAAAACAATGTCCAACAATTCCTCAAATGTAATATCTAAATCTAATTTATTTTTTAGTTCCAGCTTACGAAGATAAAATTTTGACGCCGATTCATATATATTCTGCTTATTACAATAGAACTCTTTTCTCAAAATACTTTTATCTTTAACGGGAGGAAATGCCTTCTTTAACTCAATTACAGTTTGTTCAAATCTTTTCGCTTCCTCAGTAATCAAAAACTTTCCTACATTTTCTAACCACAAAAGTGCTTCGCCCTTTAACGAGCATTTAAGCACCACGTACCTGTTTTTCTCAGGTATATTATTGAACAAAATATAATCATCTAATTTCACTAAAAATTCACTAATATCACCCTCACCGGTGAAATACACTCGTGGCACAATCTCAAAATGTCCGACATTTCGTTGGGCGTCATTTGTGACGGTACACTCATGCTGGGTGTCATTTGTCACGTTATATGCAGACATACTCAGGAATTTAGGTTAAAACAACACAGTTTATTAAAATGATAAGGGCTAAAGGAAAGTGGAGCCAGTCTATAATTTCACTCACTGAGAACACTATGAAAAGCTAAATCATACTCACAGGCGTCGGTCTAGCTCAGTCGGGGCACCGTCTAGCACTTGACACTATTTCCTGGCTGATCTACTAAACAAATCTTAATTTCACAGCCCGTGGCTGTGGATATTTCTTTATTTCTCAAATAATCAAAACTAAACTTTCTTACCAAGGCCGAATCTTTAATCCACTATCTGAACTCCTTCCGCTTTACTGGAGGCCGTAGCTATTTTCTAATCGTCAGCACCTTACTAAACAATCATCAACTTCGTTGTCTAATGGCGGAATACACACAGAGGCTGCTGGCTGCTGGCTACTGGCTACTGCCAGGAACACACAGACGCTGGCTGCTGGCTGAGGCCAGAAACACACAGACGCTGGCTAAGGCCAGAACACACAGCCCACAAACTTACACCCAAGCTTTTATACGCGACAAACTGAGATACCTCTCATTAACATAATACTAATAACCGCGAGCTAACTGCGGAATTCGAAAGAGCACACACACTCTAGAAAGTTAAAGTAAAAGAGAGGATAGATGTCACTTTTACGCCTACAAAATGTTAAATTATTGACGTCACGATCTCAGAAACACTAGAGTGCCTTTATGACTAAAGGTCACTCCCTCACAAATTTATCTTATATATCTAAGAATTTTAAATTTGGGACTTAAAACTAATGATATCAAAATTTATGTGACGCTATGCTATTAATTAATATATACATATATTAAAATTTATTCATTAAGGTTTTATCAATTACATCTTTCATAAATTCAAAATATGAATCTTAAAAGATATCAAAATTTAAGTGACGCCTTGACGAGGCTTTAAACAATGTTTTAAAATTCCATTTATTTATTTATTGTCTAAATACATTTTCATATCTAAACAATACTTTTCATTTTCCAATACACTGTTAAATACATCACTTTCACTGAATATATATAATGCACTGAAATATATTTATTTGAATAAATAGATTTATCTTTTGGGCTACTCTATCCAAAATCAAAAATAACATTTGAATAAATATTTTTTGCGTCATTGTATCCAAAGTAAGTTAAATAGATGCAAATAGATACAATGACGCAAAAAATATGTATTCAAATGTTATTTTTGATTTTGGATAGCGTAGCCCAAAAGATAAATCTATTTATTCAAATAAATATATTTCAGTGCATTATATATATTCAGTGAAAGTGATGTATTTAACAGTGTATTGGAAAATGAAAAGTATTGTTTAGATATGAAAATGTATTTAGACAATAAATAAATAAATGGAATTTTAAAACATTGTTTAAAGCCTCGTCAAGGCGTCACTTAAATTTTGATATCATATCTTTTAAGATTCATATTTTGAATTTATGAAAGATGTAATTGATAAAACCTTAATGAATAAATTTTAATATATGTATATATTAATTAATAGCATAGCGTCACATAAATTTTGATATCATTAGTTTTAAGTCCCAAATTTAAAATTCTTAGATATATAAGATAAAGTGCTGCGTCAGAAGCTTTTAACCCGTTCAGGGTTTTTTGTACTGATATCAGTGCTTTTTTTAGGTTAAAAATAAAAAGATAAAAACAAAAAATTAAAGACTAATGCAAAGAATTCATATTCATGATTTCTGATCACCTTTAATTACCCCTCCCCCACCCACTTAAAAAAAGATATTTCATATTTTATTATTAATATATGCTGTGCTACTTGATTTCGTTAAAAACAACTCTGTAGTAAAGTACGTTAGTATAAGATAAGAAAGTAATGTACATTCAGCATTGTATTTCTAAGAAAGGATTTCATAATCTATGCTGTATGTATCATTTCTCATTCTAGTTAACTGTTTTTCTTTACACATGATGATACATATACTGCAGATGGATTAAAATGATCAGGAATACAATATTCAGAATGTGCTGGAAAGTATTTCATAATCTATGCTGCGTGCATGATTCTTGTTAATTATGTTTCAACCTTTGTATAGGTTGGTAATATTACAGATTGATTAAAACTATATCCGTTACAATATTCAGAATATGCTGGAAAGTGTTTCATAATCTATGTTGCACACAGGTTTTTCTTTCTTGTTAATTATGATTTGTTCTTTATATAGAGTGGTAAAATTACTGCAAATGGATTAAAATGATAGGCTTACAATAATGAAAATGTGTTGGAAAGTGTTTCATAATCTATACTGTATGTGTAACTTTTCATTCTTGTTAGTTTATTTATGTTTTGCTGTTTGCACAAAACATATATAAACAGGGGGGGGGGAGAGATTTGGATGGGAAGATTACTGTACAAAGATGAAACTGATAGGTTTAAAGCATTCAGAATAAAATGGAAAGTATATAAACATGTTTAATGGAAAATTTTTTACTCTCGTTAATTATGCTTTGTTTTTTTTTGCACAGAATGGTAAAATTATTGTACATGAATGACAATAAGTTTACAATATTCAGAATGAGTCAGAAAATGCATCATAATCGATGCAGTATGCATGACTCTTCGTTCTTGTTAGTTATGTTTTGTGGGGTCATCAAGGCTTCTTGTTAGTTATGTAAGGGGGGGGGAGATTGTATCGGGTTTAAGATTTTATTAAAATTTCCATGCTCTAGTCTGTACGTATTTACATAATTTTTTTTTTCTAAAAATCTTGATTTGGTTAGATAATTGTTTTTGTTTTTTTTTTTTGGGGGGGGGGGGGTTGAATCTCGATTCAGTTTGACTTGAATTGGAATTTTCAGGTTCTTGCCGAGTTGCATTTCAAGTACTAGTTTTCAATTCTGGTCAGTGGATGGGGACGGAAATTATTTTGTCTTTCTTGAACAGATTTTTATTTCCTAATTTTTTTATTTTACTTTTTTTTTGGGGGGGGGGATTGGATTGGGTTTCAGGTTATTCGGATCGGGCTTGAGAAAGACTTCTATTAAAATTTCCATGATCTGGTCAATACATATCGACATAAATTGTTCTTTTTTTTCTAAAATCTTGATTTGATTAAATATATTTTTTTTGGGGGGGGGGATTGAATCTGGTTTCGGATTGACTTCAAATGGAATTTTCAGGTTCTTGTTGAGTTGCATTTCAAGTATATTATTTTGTCGCAGATAAATTGGGTTACAATTGGAATTTTTTTTTTTTGGGGGGGGGGGGGTAGTGTTTGAACTGGGTTTAGGATAGATTTCAATTGAAATTCTTGTCAGTGTATGTGGACAGAAATTATTTGGTCTTTCTTGGACAGACTTGTGTTTCCATTGTTTTTTCCTTTTCGGGTTTGGATTAGGTTTCATTTTAACTTTCAGACTCTTGTCAGTGTGTATCGGCAGAAATAATTTTCTCTTTTTCGGATTAGGTTAAGGTTCGATGGAAATTTTTTTCAGGTTTCAATCAGGTTCAATTCAAATGGAATTTTCAAGTTCTGGTCAGGTTGCGCTTTAATGGAAAATATTTTGTCCTGTATAGATACTGGGCTCCGGTTATATGGAATTTCCTTTTTCAGGTTCAGATTAGGTTTAAGATAGACTAATTGGAATTTTCAGATTTCTGATCACGCATATCTATGGAAATTAAGTTTTCTTTCCCGAATCGAGATATGGTTGGATAATTTTTTTTTTTTTTTTGGGGGGGGGGGTTGAATCTGGTTTCGGTTTGACTTCAAATGTAATTTTCAGGTTCTTGTTCAGTTGCATTTCAATGTATTTTATTTTACAGCAGATAGATTGAGTTACTCTTGGAGGGATTTTTTTCTTTCTGGTTTTGGATTGTATAGGATAGATTTCAATAGGAATTTTTCGATTTTGGTCAATGTATGTCAATGGAAATTATTTTGTCTTTCTTGGACAAATTTATCTTTCCATTAAATTTTTGTTGGTTTAGAATGGGTTTCAGGATAACTTTTGGTTCTTGTTGGCAGACTTGTATAAAACCAAAAACTTTCTGCAAATTAATTTAATGTTGGGTGTAATTCGCATTTTTTGCACAATTCATGGTCATCATTCGTGTTTTTTATGCGATTTATGAATGTAATTTGCATTTTTGAGCAATTTATGGACATAATTTGCAATTTTTATGCGATTAATGAATGTAATTTACATTTTACATGATTTATGGACGTAATTTGCTATTTTTATGCTATTCATAGACATAATTTACATTTTTTTCAGCTTTCTGTCGACGAAATTTGTGTTTTTTGATCAATTTATTGACGTTATTTGTGTTTTTATAGGATTTATGAATGTAATTCGCTTTTTTTACACAACTCTTGGACGTAATTCGCATTTTTTGCAATTTATGAATGTTATTCGTGTTTTTTTGCATGATTCATGGAAGTGATTCACATTTTTTTAGTGATTTATGAACATAATTCACATTTTTATCCAATTCATGGACATAATTTGCATTTTTTGAGCGATTCATGAATGTAATTCGCGTTTTTTATGCAAATCATGAATGCAAAACGCTATTCCCTATTTTTATGCGATTTATAGACGTAATTTGCGTTTCAGCTTTCTGCTGCCAAAATTCGTGTTTTTTGAGCGATTTATGAACATAATTCCCGTTTTACTACATGATTCATAGACATAATTTGTGTTTCTCATACAATTTCTGAACGTAATTCTCACTTTTTTAAACAATTCATGGACGTAATTCACGTTTTGACGATTTGTGGACCCAATTCGCGTTTTTTATGCGATTCATGGACATAATTCGCGATTTTTATGCGATTAATGAATGTAATTTACATTTTACATGATTCATGGATGCAATTTGCTATATTTATGCAATTCGTAGACATAATTTGCATTTTTTGAGCTTTCTGTCGACGAAATTTGTGTTTTTGATCGATTTATTGACGTTATTTGTGTTTTTATAGGATTTATGAATGTAATTCGCTTTTTTTACCAATTGTTGGACTTAATTCGCATTTTTTTTTAATTTATGAATGTCATTAGTATTTTTTTTGCATGATTCATGGAAGTGATTCGCATTTTATGAGTGATTTATGAACGTAATTCCCGTTTTACAACACGATTCATAGGCATAATTTGTGTTTTTCATACAATTTCTGAACGTAATTCTCACTTTTTTAAACAATTCATGGACGTAATTCACGTTTTGAGCAATTTGTGGACCCAATTTACGTTTTTTATGCAATTTGCTTTTTTTTGAGCGATTCATGGACATAATTCGAGATTTTTATGAGATTAATGAATGTAATATACATTTTACATGATTTATGGACGTAATTTGCTATACTTATGCTATTCATAGACATAATTTGCATCTTTTGAGCTTTCTATCAACGAAATTTGTGTTTTTTGATCGATTTATTGACGTTATTTGTGTTTTTATAGGATTTATGAATGTAATTCACTTTTTTACCAATTCTTGGACGTAATTCACATTTTTTGCAATTTATGAACGTTATTCGTGTTTTTTTTTTGCACAATTCATGGAAGTGATTCGCATTTTTTGAGTGATTTATGAACATAATTCACGTTTTTATGTAATTCATAGATGTAATTTGAGTTTTCTGAGCGATTCATGAATGTAATCCACATTTTTTATGCAATTCATGAACGCAATTCGGTACAGTAGATTTTCTCTAATCTGCACTTCTAAAATCCACAACTCTCTAAAATCCGCACATATTTTACAGATGTAAACAATGAAACAGTCAGTTCAGATGTAGGTGCAAAATTTCACTTTTTTAGTTTTATATCAATTCCATACATTTTTTAATTTGTAATGTTTGTTAAGATTATTGAATTTATGTTTTTTCATGAAGAAAGAATAATTTATTTCTGAAAAAATAAAGATATTGCTGATATCATTGGCAATCACAATCTTGCCACATATACTTATGTATTATAATTAAGCTTTTTTAGTTATTAAGTCTGGCTAAACCTCAAATAAAGCTTTGTTATTTTATGTGAATGATGTATATGATGTGAATTAGTAATGTACTTTTATGAGGCAAGTTTAATTGAATAATTTAGGAAAAACACATTTCATATTTATAATGAATATTTAATTGTAATTAATTATTATTAACATGACCTTTGCTTTTAGTATTTTAATCATTTTAAAAATTATCTAAATTTTTATTATTTTAGTTTATTACTTATTTTAATATTTTAGCATATTGTAAGCATTCATTATACTTTTGGTTGCATTATTAATTACAGTCAAATTACTATTTAAAAACTGTAAGCAAAGCAATGACCAGAAATCCGCAAAATTCTAAAATCTGCAAAACCTCTGGTCCCAAGCTGTGCAGATTTGAGGGAGTCTACTGTATTTTTATGCATTTTATAGAGGTAATTTCAGTTTCAGATTTCTGCCACCAAAATTCGTGTTTTTTGAGCGATTTATAAACATAATTCATGTTTTACTACACGATTCATAGACGTAATTTGCGTTTTTCATACAATTTATGAATATAATTCTCGCTTTTTTACATGATTCATGGACGTAATTCACATTTTAAGCAATTTGTGGACGTAATTCCCATTTTTTATACAATTTGCTTTTTTTTTTTTAGCGATTCATGGATGTAGTTCACATTTTTTATGCGATTCATGCATGTAATTCACTTTTTTTATGCGATTCATGCATGGAATTCGTATTTTTTATGCGATTCATGGATTGAAATAATGTTTTTATTGCGGTCTTTGGATGAAATTAACGTTTTTCGTGTGGTATTTTATCGAAATGTTGGGTTTTTTTACATGATTCTTTGTTGAGATACACTTTTTTTTTTTTTTTTTTTTTTTTTTTTTTTTTTTTTACGCAATTCTTTGTCGAAATAAATAAATAAAAATTGTTTCTTCATAAAATTTTCTGCACATGGCGTGCGTCTATATTATACAACTCTGCTTGTCAGAATTTTTTTTTTTTTTTTTTTTTTTTCAGATTGAATTAAGGTTTGCTAACCCATAGACTAATTGGAATTTCCAGATTTCTGACCACATTTATCTATGGAAATTAAGTTTTCTTACCCAAATCGAGATATGGTTGGATTTTTTTTTTTTTTTTTTTTGGGGGGGGGGGTTGAATCTGGTTTCGGTTTGATTTCAAATGTAATTTTCAGGTTCTTGTTTAGTTGCATTTCAATGTATTTTATTTAGCAGCAGATAGATTGAGTTACTCTTGGAGGGATTTTTTTTCTTTCTGGTTTTGGAGTGTATAGGATAGATTTCAATAGGAATTTTTCGATTCTGGTCATTGTATGTCAATGGAAATTATTTTGTCTTTCTTGGACAAATTTATCTTTCCATTAAATTTTTGTTGGTTTAGAATGGGTTTCAGGATAACTTGTAGGTTCTTGTTGGCAGACTTGTATAAAACCAAAAACTTTCTGCAAATTAATTTAATGTTGGGTGTAATTCGCATTTTTTGTGCAATTCATGGTCATCATTCGTGTTTTTTTTTTATGAGATTTATGAATGTAATTTGCATTTTTAAGCAATTTATGGACATAATTTGCAATTTTTATGCGATTAATGAATGAAATTTACATTTTACATGATTTATGGACGTAATTTGCTATTTTTATGCAATTCATAGACATAATTTACGTTTTTTTTTCAGCTTTCTGTCGACGAAATTTGTGTTTTTTGATCAATTTATTGACGTTATTTGTGTTTTTATAGGATTTATGAATGTAATTCGCTTTTTTTACACAACTCTTGGACGTAATTCGCATTTTTTGCAATTTATGAATGTTATTCGTGTTTTTTTGCATGATTCATGGAAGTGATTCACATTTTTTTAGTGATTTATGAACATAATTCACATTTTTATCCAATTCATGGACATAATTTGCATTTTTTGAGCGATTCATGAATGTAATTCGCGTTTTTTATGCAAATCATGAATGCAAAACGCTATTCCCTATTTTTATGCGATTTATAGACGTAATTTGCATTTTAGCTTTCTGCTGCCAAAATTCGTATTTTTTGAGCGATTTATGAACATAATTCCCGTTTTACAACACGATTCATAGGCATAATTTGTGTTTTTCATACAATTTCTGAACGTAATTTTCACTTTTTTAAACAATTCATGGACGTAATTCATGTTTTGAGCGATTTGTGGACCCAATTCATGTTTTTTATGCAATTCGCTTTTTTTGCGCGATTCATGGACATAATTCGTGATTTTTATGCGATTAATGAATGTAATTTACATTTTACATGATTTATGGACATAGTTTGCTAAACTTATGCGATTCATAGATATAATTTGCATCTTTTGAGCTTTCTATCAACGAAATTTGCATTTTTTGATCGATTTATGGACGTTATTTGTGTTTTGATAGGATTTATGAATGTAATTTGCTTTTTTTTTTACCAATTCTTGGACATAATTCGCATTTTTTGTAATTTATGAACGTTCTTAGTGTTTTTTTGCACGATTCATGGAAGTGATTCGCATTTTTTGAGTGATTTATGAATGTAATTCACGCTTTTATGCGTTTCATGAACGTAATTTATGTTTTTTGAGCGATTCATGAATGTAATTCGCATTTTTATGCAATTCATGAATGCAAAACTCTATTTGCTATTTTTATGCGATTTATAGACGTAATTTGCGTTTCAGCTTTCTGCTGCCAAAATTTGTGTTTTTTGAGTGATTTATGAACATAATTCCCATTTTACTACACGATTCATAGGCATAATTTGTGTTTTTCATACAATTTCTGAACGTAATTCTCACTTTTTTAAACAATTCATGGACGTAATTCACGTTTTGAGCGATTTGTGGACCCAATTCGCGTTTTTTATGCGATTCATGGACATAATTTCCGATTTTTATGCGATTAATGAATGTAATTTACATTTTACATGATTTATGGATGTAATTTGCTATATTTATGCGATTTGTAGACAATTTTCATTTTTTGAGCTTTCTGATGACGAAATTTGCATTTTTCGATCAATTTATTGACGTTATTTGTGTTTTTATAGGATTTATGAATGTAATTCGCTTTTTTTCCCAATTGCTGGGCCTAATTCGCATTTTTTGTAATTTATGAATGTTATTAGTATTTTTTTGCACGATTCATGGAAGTGATTTGCATTTTTTGAGTGATTTATGAACGTAATTTGCGTTTCAGCTTTCTGCTGCCAAAATTAGTGTTTTTTAAGCAATTTATGAACATAATTCCCATTTTACTACACGATTCATAGACATAATTTGTGTTTTTCATACAATTTCTGAACGTAATTCTCACTTTTTTAAACAATTCATGGACGTAATTCATGTTTTGAGCGATTTGTGGACCCAATTCATGTTTTTTATGCAATTCGCTTTTTTTGAGCGATTCATGGACATAATTCGCGATTTTTAGGCGATTAATGAATGTAATTTACATTTTACATGATTTATGGACGTAATGTGCTATACTTATGCGATTCATAGACATAATGTGCATCTTTTGAGCTTTTTATCGACGAAATTCGAGTTTTTTGATCGATTTATTGACATTATTTGTGTTTTTATAGGATTTATGAATGTAATTCGCTTTTTTTACCAATTCTTGGACGTAATTCGCATTTTTTGCAATTTCTGAACATTATTCGTGTTTTTTTGCACAATTCATGGAAGTGATTCGCATTTTTTGAGTGATTTATGAACGTAATTCACGTTTTTATGCAATTCATGGGCGTAATTTGCATTTTTTGAGTGATTCATGAACGTAATTCACATTTTTTATGCAATTCATGAATGCAAATCGCTATTTTCATGCGTGTTATAGAGGTAATTTCCGTTTCAGCTTTTTGCCGCCAAAATTCGTGTTTTTTGAGCGATTTATGAACATAATTTATGTTTTACTACACGATTCATAGACGTAATTTGCATTTTTTATACAATTTATGAATATAATTCTCGCTTTTTTACATGATTCATGGACGTAATTCACATTTTAAACAATTTGTGGAGGTAATTCCCATTTTTTATGCAATTTGCTTTTTTTTTTTTTTTTTTTTTAGCGATTCATGGATGTAGTTCACAAAACCACCCCCTTGGAGGTGCCACTGACAACAAAATCTTATGTTGGTGCAAGGAGTAATTTATTCATAGACATGAAAAAAAAGTTTTTGACAACAAACCCAAAAAAAAGTACAATACAGGATTTTTACCTGGCATTCTCAAAAAATTTTGAATATATTCTGCCTCCCCCCTCTAATTCATAAGTTTTCATACATTCTATATTATATACCAAATTAAGAAGGTGCCACTTGTCTAGTTTTTATTTGAATCAGAACGCGTTATTAGCATTTTTCATTCAGGTAGAATTTATTTATTTAGAATAGAATTGATAAAGAAAATGCACAAATTGAAAAACATCGAACAGACATGATAGAATCATTACGTAATTTTCATGGTTTTAATAATCCACATGGATGTTTCTTGTTATGCCAATTCAATCTTGCAATGTCTTAATATTCAATGAATAAAGTCTGCAATAAAGTTAACCAGAGAATCTTGCAATGGATTTTTGCCGTCGCTTATTCAAATTTACTTAAGAGGAATCGAGTTAATGAAATGTTGTATAAATGTTACTTGTTAGCTTTATAGATTACTAGGTTATCCCGTCGACCAAAAAATTATCGCCAAACTATAAGATTAAATTCCAATAATGGATGATTGTGAATGTCACATTCAATGACATTAAATACAATTTGTATATTTAAAATGTCATTGATTTTTATTTCGACTTTTTATTAATATTTTACTAATTATTTGTTTTTTCATTATTTAAAATAAAAAAAATATGTGATTATGTATAATTTGGCGAAATTGGTCGATGGAATAACAGTAGTAGCGATTACTAAAATATTTCAAATTGAAATAATTTATGAAACTGAAAATGTTTTAGCCAACATTTCACTTAAGTTTAAAACAAGCAATACATAGAAATTGTAAAGTCCCTCAAGTGTGTGTAACTTGGGACCAGACATTGCACAAATATAATGTGCTCATCTTTTGTTTACATTTTTAAAAAGAGTAATTTAAATGTAATAATGTACTAGAAATCATAATGAATGCTTATAATAGAGTATAATACAGTCAACTCTGTGAAATTCACAAAATGTATTATCTGCAAAACATGTTAAAATGCAAACATTGAAAAGTGTTTTAACACTTAAACTCAAAGATAAAAGATATGCAATAATTTTATTTTCATGAAATGACAAATTTTAATAAAATAAACTGGGATTTAAGAAAATTCATGTATTTTGTACACTGTATTTAAAAACAATACTTTAAGCAAGCCAGTAAGTTTCCGTTTATTAATTATGATTAATGCAAACCTATTCTTTGCTCAAGAAGCGAAAAAATAAAAAAAAATAAACAATTTTACCTCTATATATTTTTTGTTTATCAAACAATACACATAAAAAGTTCCTTGGCGAAGGAGAGTAAACTGCATTTCACCCAAAATTACTGACAACAAAACAAAACAAAACAAAATGCAGTCCAGATTTTTAACTGGCATTCTCGTAAAATTTTGAATATATCCTGCCTCCACACTGTAATCCATAAGTCTTCAAAAATACAAGCAAATAACTTTATTGCAAAGTTACATTCTGTATTAATTAATAATCCATTGCAAGATTCTCCGGTTAACTTTATTGCAGAGCTTATTCGTTGTATATTGACATTGCGAGATTCAATTGGCGTAACAAGAAACAACATGTGGATTATTAAAACCTGAAAATTACTTAATGATTCTATCTTGTCTGGTTTATATTTTTTAATTCGTGCATTTTCTATATCAATTTAATGGACATTATGTAAGAATATTACTACCTGAATGAAAAATGCTCCGTGTAACTTGCCGCGTTCGGGTTCGGATTCAAAACAAAACCAGACAAGTAGCGCCAACACGCGTATGAATACATACCTTTCTAAGAGCAAATAATTTAAAATAATTTTTGTTTGAAAACTTTAAAGAAAAATATGTAAGTCGAAATTATATTGAATTTGTATAATTAAAAAATATTTTCCTATTTTAAAAAAGGATTCAAAATATTTTTTCCACAAAATGCAGAAATATGCGATGTAAGAAACGTAATATTTTCTTCTTACGAAAAATAAAGGCAAAATAAATAGAAATTTGATTTAGTATATATTTATTGAATGTTTTAAAGCACATGATAAGATGTTTTTGTAGTTTAAAAAACATTTATTGCTTCGATGCGGTGTTTTAACTGTGACCATTACTACATTTGCCTTTTCGCAGTGTCTTCGTCTGCTAACCCATAGAATAACATGTAATCCGCGAGCTAATATAGTCCAATTTTCCAAAATCAATATATAACAAACAAGAGTTTTCCTAGAAACAAGGCAAGTCTTATTCCCTCTATCTTAAAGAGATTCATATTATATATAAGTTTTAATAAAATCTCCCAGCCCGTTTTCTAGATCTCATTATCAGGAACAAACACCATCGTTTTCAGTTTAAAAATGGTTATCGAGATCTAAAAATATACGGCACGTAGAAATGTAAAAATTATAGGATAGGATTAGACTGGGAATATAAGACTATATTAAAAAAATTGGACCATTCTGACCAATATTTGCTGAGTTATTAGAAGGCGGCTTTTCCGATTCCCTTTGATGTTGAGTTAGCTGTATATATGAAGTTCCGCATCTACCCTTATGACGATGGTAGGTTTTGACGATGGTAGGTTTAAAGCTGCGTCACTTGAAGGCTGCCGCCTTCTATGATTTAATGGCGATATTATCTTTTGGAAATAAGTACTAAAGAATTAAAAAATAATTTTTATCGAGAAATAAAGTAAAATATCTCTAAATTTATCAGGGTTTTGTGCCACAAATTTTGTGATCACAGACAAATGTAGGGAGTGGGCTGTGAAAAATCGCCCTTCCTATTTGTCTGAATAAATTATAAAATGTATCAGGAATGAAGAAACGGCCGAAATTTTCATTAATTGATGATGAGTTACCTACCGAAAAAAAATCAATTGATGTATGAGATTGTATTCCTAGAAGGATTTAAATTATCGACAGAATTAAAACGTCAGATTGAAAAAGAAATTACATGTAATAGCAAGCAATTTTTGTTTAATCATATAAGTTTTAGGATATTTTAAAGTAAATTAATGAAACATTAAGCATACCTTATAAATTGTTGATTACCTGATGTTTACACAATACCTGACAGCTCTGAATAATGGACAGTTTCCGCTCTCCTAAGGTTTCCGTTATTTAGAGGTTTTATTATATTTATATTTAAATGATACTAATTTATCAGCAACACAAATAGAATCATAAAAAAAGGGTTTTTTTGATGTACAGGAACCATGGCAAGAAGAAGAAAATGACCTTTGCGGGAAAAGGAATGTCGGCAACACACATTTTCTAAAAAAATTGTAACTGTTGTATTTACGGCTTCATGAAAAAATTTAAAACAATGTGACTGATAACTCAGACATTTACTTATAAAGAGTTTATAAAGATTTGTTTTTAAGGAGAGAAAAGTGTTAGTGTACATTTAATTGAAATAAAATGATGCTTAAAAAGTTTGAATTTCATACTTGTCAGCGTGCAAGGTTTCGGGATTTTTTGTCAGTTTAGGTTGCTTAGTTTTTTAACGGTTTTAAATAAATGTTGATTAGTTTAGAGTTAAGTGGTTTGCATAAAATTCTTAGTTATATTTTTAAAAAGAAAATGACAATAGAAATAATTTTAAAGGGAGTTATACATAAACAGAACAAGGCTGAAATTACAGCTAACCTCGAGACCAAAAGTATTTTATAATAAACTGAATGGAATTTTTATAACAAAAAGTACATATTTTTTATTTTAATAACATGCTATTGAAAAATACGATAAAACTCATAATTAAAGTTTACTTTTCTCTATGTGCAATACTTTATATTTTTACCCTCAAAAAATACTTTTTCGTTATTTGCAGAATAACTGGAAAATTAATTGAGCTTGAAGATAAGATTTGGGAAAGAAGAAAGGCTTCGCGGCATATTAAAAGAGATATCAAATACTTTTAAAAAGAAACGTGATTAAATGGACATATTGCAAAGCTAATTTGCATACTTTATTTTCCATTAAGAAGAAAAATAATATTTTCTATAAAAATAACAAAGCAAAGACTGGATAGGGGTAGTGTATCTGGAAAATAAATTGAAATTTTCATAAAATATAAATTTCTCGGAGCTGAAATTCATAGATATCCTATATAATTCACCAGTTTTTTTTTTTATAAATACATTATTTTATCGCTTAAAAGGACGTATAGAGCTAAAAAAAAGAGCAAAAATATTGAATATTTTTCATAGGATCAAAGGAAAAAACTAGAAGTTTGTCGAAAAAGTGCGCGGGTTGTAAATAAATTGAAAAGAAATTTTATTTATTTTTCATTAAAAATATGATTTCATTATATTTTTCTAAAATGCAAGAAAGAAACATTTTAGTGCATGAAATGAAAGAAACATTGAATTTTTGAGAAAGTTTCCAAACATTTAATTATAAGATATTTCTGTAGATTATATATGTACATAAATATATATTTATATATAACTATTTATTTAAAATTAATTTTAACAATATATATATATATATATTGTGTAAAAAATTTTATATTCTTTATCCAATACTTTAAAATAAACCATTTTTAAAGTTGTCGTACAAAATATGTTTTATAGTTGTAGACAAAGTAACTTACCTGTTATAAATACATTGTCCAGAAAGCATAAAAATAAAGTATGCTTTTATATGTGATTTTAAAAACAATTTATTAAAAAATTGTACTATGCATACCATAGCATCACTAAAATGAAAAAAAAAGTATTTAAAAACAAAGGTAGAGAGATTAATTTTAGCTTCTCTGTAACGTAAAGAATGATTTCTTTAACCAGTTACACATTTACGAAAATATAATATAAAATTTTCCTGGTTACACACTATTTGATACTTTATATTCGAAAACATTAGAACCTAAAGTTAATTGCTTAGTTTCCCAATTCTCGAAAACTAAAAATGTATTTCCCAAACAAAGGTTTCTTTTGCTGTCAGTTCCTCACCAGTGGCCGAGAGGTTCGGACCTCTCAACTGGTAGACGCAGGTGCTGGGTTCGAACCCAATCGCGGCTGTCGGCCTAACCGTTCGGAGTTTTCGTGGTTTTCTTCGAACCTTGCGTAAATACGGGTTAGGTTCCCTTAGGAAGACCCTCCACAAAGGGCACCCGCCCTGTTCCTATATCCCTAGTGTAGATAATCGGACGATAAAAATAAACCATCAACTTTTGCTGTCAGTAATTTTCGAAAGCATGAAGAAGTAGGTTTCGGAATAGATTAATCATTTTTTACAACGCGGTATGACACGAAATGTAGATTTTTGGATGCTATCAATTCTTAAATATACATTTTCAGCTGCATAGAATTATTTATACGTAAAAAAGTAACAAAATAATCTTCATTCTAAGCTGTAAATTTGGCATTTTTGTCTGCTGAACATGTCGTAAGCTGGAAAGTGATTACAAATACATACATGGGTATAACGTATACACACACACCGTATTCATTATGGTTTAAGAAAATTGTAAATAACAATTATCATGGATTTTTAGTTTCACACATCTCATATTATTCGAAAATATTTGATCTTATGGATGTAATATCTTAAAATTTGATTGATTGTATCTCAAATCATATAGTTTATCTTGCAAAGCTTATTTTTTAACGCCATTATTAACCATATTAACGCTAATTGCATTATGAGGTAATAGTATGTATTAATTAGCTCCTCCAGGTTTTCCGCCATTCGACATATGCATTTACTATCTACGTTCATTATTACATGAGACTGAAATTGTATAAACCTTGACTGTTTATATTATTTACATACAGTTAAAATGTTTATACATTTAATATTAACCGCATACAAAATTTCGAAACTTTTATTTAATATTTCCCTTATGATATCATTTTTATAAAATGAAATCTTTACATGCTTTTTAGGCAGTTTTTCAGAAGATTAAGTGTTAACATATATCTCTTATAATGTGTGTTTGAAATTTAAGAGTTATCCAGGTGTAGAGTTATCACAATCCATATAAGATCACATTTTAAGAAAAAATTCTCAATTTTAATTGTTCCTGACCCATAATGCTTATATTAATAAGCAGCCACAGAAGTATTTAAGCTAAAAATATTTAATCAAAAAGTAAACGTTTATAATGATATTTTCGAATTTTCAAAAAATGGCTTTCTTTAAAAGTAATCTGCATTTTAAAATTAAAGACTTTTCGCATTTTTAAGGTAGTTAAGGCTACAGTGTACTTTGAAAATCGCAAAAAATCATCAAATTGTCGAATTTTCATTTTTAGCATAATAACATTATATGAACTCCCTGCTATTGAACACAAAATGAGTTTTTCATTTTCGACTATTTTTACTGGAGTTAGAAGCATTTTTGTCCAATCAGCTGATTGTGCCACGCCCCTTTGTTTTACCATACAAAATGTTATTATTTTGCACTGGAATTATTAATTTTGTGATTTCGCAAAACAGTACTTTAACTGTAACTTTTAACTGTTTCTTTAAGCGTTTGTTTACAATGTATTTAAAGGAATTGCTTTCTGTCCCCAATCTTTTTAGCGTAAATTAAAAAATATTAATATATTTAAAATATTAAAAATACTTAATATATTTAACAAAAATTTGTACAATAAGAGATATTTTTACCATGTATATTTCTAGTAAAATTTTGAAAAAATTTCATTAGAAAATACAAAATGTTACTTTTGAGAAGATTTTTTAAAATTCAGATACTTCATGTCCTTTGCATGAATTACTGTCGAAGCCACATATTTTATGTGAATTTACCATAAAAACATAAAACACTTGCATATAAGCTAGAAATGATTTTATATCCCTTAATAGCTGAAACTGTGTCAGTGGGAAAATATTAAACAATTATAACCACTGTAGTTACTAAAACCTGTTTTTCACAGAATGAAAATTTTCGTCGTTTTCATGATTTCAAAATGTTCCATGCGAAATTCTTTATGCCCAATTCTCCTGATGTTTTGTTTAAAATGCCCTTTATGTATGTGTTAACAAATGTTACTAGAAATTTTTTTTTTTTTTATACGCATGTAAATTTTTTAAATTTCAGTTATATGAAATTTTTAATGATTTTTTAACGAAAAATACAAACGAATTAAGTTAAAATCATTTTTTTAAATGTTTTACAAGTAATATGCTAAAAATGCTTAGTAACATTTATTAACACATACATAGAGAACATGTTAAACAAAAAATCCGAAAAATTGGGTATAAAGAATTTCGCATGGAGCATTTTGAAATATTGCCATTTTTTGTTAATTTAAAAAAAAGAAAAATCTGTATCTCAAAAACTATTGAATATATTTTTAAAGAAAATTGTGAAATAAGAGATATATATATATATATATTATGATTATTTCCAGAAATTTTTAAAAAAATTCATTGAAAATTAAAAAAATTAGTTTTGAGAGTCCACTGTAGCCTTAACCCTGCTGTTCAGCTCGGATATATTAACCTTGAAACAGGTTTCAGTTTACTTGTAGTAAATGGTGGTAACAACTATCTTCTACACATTTTATGTCGTTATTTAATAAGTGCTAAATGTGATTCCTACGCATTTTTTTCTTTATACTTATCTCTGCATGTTTAAGGTTTCGTTCGTCTGATGAAACACTATTTGTCTCTGCCCTCCGTCTGTCCGTCCGTCACAGAGTCCGTGCACAAGAACTGTCTGCACAAGTCAGAGGCTATAAATTTTGTCAACTTACAGTGTACATTAATTGTACTTTGTGTAGTAATTTTGTACTTTTGTCAACCCCAAGTCACGCAGAAAATCATAAAAATTGGAAAAAGTTTATTATTTTAATTAAATTATTACTTTTTCAATGTCATTCGTTAATTTCAATGTCATCCGTTGCATTTAAATAATTTGATTTTAACATTTTTTTTATAATTTGATTAAAATAAATAATTTTCCTTTAAAATTGTTTAAAATGAAATTTATTGTGATATTATGTATGTAAGGATAATTATAAAATGACAATTTGGATTTATTAATTATTAAGTTTTTTTCAAAGAAATATTAAACGAAACACTTTGTGCGATCAGTGATCATATTTACTTACTTGTTTTAAAATAAGGCTTTACATTCGTACAGTAAATGCGGAATGAAGAGCATGGTTAATTTTCATTTAGTCTGAGTACTAAACGCAACCAATCATTTAAAACCACATTCAATGAGAAATGTTTTCAAGAGGTGTATTACTTTTTTCGTACACAACAATTTACATTATTTCTTTTACAAAAGTATATATTTATAGGTTTGCGGATAAATAGTTTTATTTTGCCATTTTTATCAATATTCTTACACATTCTTATTAAATATTAAGAAAATATATGTTTTTTTCTTTTATTATCATTTGCATTATAATTTTGTATTCAGTTTTCTAAAAAATAGTTTTCTGTTTGCAATTCTTGTGAGTATTCTCAGGAATAATACTAAACATAAAGGAAATATTATATAACTTCTGATTATTTTTTGCATTTTCATATTTTGTTTGATTTACAGCTAAATTGCTAAATTGTAAATTCTTAGCAATATTCTTACTAAATATTAGGGAAATATAACATTATTTCTAATTTTTATTCGCATTTTAATTTTTTTATTCTATTTGCAAATAAATATTTTTATATCAACATTCAAAGGAATTATCTTACATTTTTGCTGAACGTTATTCATTAATATAAATATATCATCCTTTATTTTTGTGATACGTAATTTCATTCGTTAAATTTGAATGCAAATGCAAATAAGTAAGAAACGAATAATAATGTTTTTCAACATATAATTCTCTTGTTTTTGTTAGAATTAAAAGTGCTTTTTCATAAAAATATTTTTTAAACGTTGCTTCACAAACAATATGTATTTTAATTAAAATTTAGCAAAGCCGTTATGATATTTGCATAATTTAAGACATACATTCACTCTAATGCGATTCAAAATTTTTAAACGTTACTAAAGCAGCGAATAAATTAAAACAGGACGCAAATATTATCTTTTAAAGATTCTTAAAGATTCTACATAATTACAATTTGAGTTTATAATGAAAATTTGTTTTGTCAAGGAAGCATAAAGTGGGAGAAAAAAAAATAATTGTATGTAATCGAGTTATGCAAAAGCGCATAGAGAATGTCTATAACAATATTTAAAAGAACACCTGATACTTATGACAGTTAATAAATTCTTTATAATTAGTAAAGCATATTTCAAATCTGACCAAAGTATTGAAATAGATGCGGTTTCATAAAAATCAATTGTATTTTTGAAAAATTTTATTTGACAATATAATAAATAGATTAAGAAGATCTGGGACACAAAAAAAAAATCTAATTTCCTGATAATAATAATAATAATAATAATAATAATAATAATAATAATAATAATAATAATAATAATAATAATGCATTTAAAATGTTTGCGATTTTTTATGCTTAAAATGGCGTTTTAATCATATTTCTATCTTAATTAGAAGAGGAAATGTTTTATTCGTTTTGGTTTGTTTTCAAAAATTTAGCTTCCAAGCAATGATTGTCATGGAAATGACTTCTTGTGAAATATATTTTTTCATGTTTGGTTTTTTCACGATTTCCCAAATTTAAATTGTTATTAGTCAAGAACCATTAAAGATAATTGCATGATATATTTGAACATGGTATATATTTTTTTGATTGATTGATTTAATTTTAATTCAGAAAATTTCAAAGAAATATTTACTTTTGAAAATATGATTTTTTAAATAAAACTTGCATCTCTTTTTTTATTTTTAATTTGAATATTTTTTTAATAAGAGTTTTAAAAACTCCGAATTAAAATTTAAGTATTTTTTTATTATTTAAATATTAAAAAAAGTTTTAATTCTACAAATAATATTTTGAGTTATAGCAATTTTAAAATTGCTCCCCTTCTTTAATAAATTTTAAATTTAAATTAAATAAAAAGATTATGCGAAGTTTTATCATTTGATTTTGTTTACAAATAAAATAGTTAACCATAACAAAAAATGCAAGGTTTTAAGTCAATAAATAAAATTCTTTTAAAATGTGGTCCAGAACCCTTTAAACGAACTACTGAAAATCTGAAATGAATTCCTAGAAATTTATTGATTTTTAAAAACGCTGAATCAAAATTAAAATTTAAATACTTTTGATTATATAATTGTAAAAAATTGAAATTCTACAAATAATATTTTGTGTTATAACGATTTTAATTTACCACATGTTTTTTAAAAATTTAAATTAAAGAAAAAGATTATGCAAAATTTTATCATATGATTTTGTTTACAAATAATAAGGTTAACCATCACAAAAAAATTCAAAGTTTTATACCAATAAATAAAAACTATTTTAAAATGTGTTCCGGACCGTTTAAAATGAACTGCTAAAGAAAGTCTGAAAGGAATTCCTAGAAATTTATTGATTTTGAAATGCCAATATCCAATTAAAACTCTCAGATTGAAAAATCTTAATGGAATATTTGTATAATCCCTTAACTGTCTATTTAAATTTTGCTCATAATCTATTTTAAAATCTTTTGGGGATAAATATTTCAGCCTTTAATATTCTTCCCGTCTCGATAATTCTTAAATCTTGCTTCCATCTTTGATAAGATTTCATCAAGTTTAAAATATTAGTTTAAAGTTTTTGTCTATTGAAAATATAAAATTTATTTTTTGTATATATTAATCTATCTTTTCTCCCCATTTTATCGCATAAGAAGAAAATAAATCTTTGAATTTTAAAGTATATTTTAAGATAAATTGAAATGCAATAAAATTTAGGTGCTTTTTCATTACATCGTTGGCCCCTTTTCATACAACAAATATCGCCAAATCTAGTATTTAACATTAAAAATATAAAAGCTTGCGTCACATTTGATTTTAAATGCAATATTAGCATTTCACGTATGCATTCAAAGTTTATTTAATTTGTTTATTTATTTTGTTATTTATTGAAGTCAGTTTAGTTTAGCTAATGGGGGTTATAGGCTAAAATCTTTTTCTCAGCTTTACCTCGCATTTTGAGAAAAAATATTGCAGATTTTCCTTAATCATTCCTCAAGATGATACGAATTTTAAATCCGCAGAACTGTATCTAATAAGCTATTTTCAAGATTAATGAATTCTATCATAAAAAAGTCGGAATTTGCACGTCAAACGCAGCAAATGAGGTGAGTTCGTACCATAAGGAAGTTTTAAAAATATTCCGATCTGTACAATATTATACAGTGCTTCAAAAAATTAACTTGTAGGTTGAGCAAAGTATATCAATTTCATAAAATCTGAATAGTTTAATATAATTAAAATGCTCCCCAAACTATGTTCCCCCTACACCATTTTCTAATGGAATACTTTGGTATGGTCCTCTAAATTAATAACAAATATTCTTTGCTCCACAGATTGTACAAAATGTATATTTTAGTGTAAATTTCATATGTGCTTGTCAATTCTTTAAGCCCGAAAGAGTGTACTAGAATCAAAATGAAATTGAAATTATTTTTTCTCATTTACCGTCATGCAACGGAGTACTCTTGATTGTCCTTGTAATTGGACTATTTCTGCGATTTTCTTAAAATTTGAAATGGTTCGAGAAAATTATGTAATAATTATATATTTTAAATTTCAAACGATTCGGTTGAGTAGTTTTTGAGTTGTTACATGCGGACAGACTGTCAAATAGACTGAATGACTATTGGTGCTACGCATTTTAATTTCGAACGCACTTAAAAAACGTGCATTCATGAACATGACATGGGATTTTATATGGAAATGGTCAAACAATGGCGACACAATGTTAAACACAATTTTGTGTGAATTCGTCGCGTATAATTCATCGCAGGACAATTCATCGTGCACAAATAGTGGCGACACCAATTCGTCGCAACGCGAAATCATTTTCAAGTCAACTAGTCTGAAAGTTATTTCGTTGTTGTCTCAGTTTGTCCTGGCGTCAGTTCGTTCTAAAAAAAAAGTTCTTGATCACTTAACTGATGACTATTTTTGAAAAACTTTCAAATAATGCCTAATTTTTTGCGTGTTTTGCAGAATTTTAATTTTTTTTTTCACTGATTTTTCAAAACAGACATTCTTGTCTAATTGAATCAGAAAAATGCTCGGATTAAATTATGAAAAATGTGCAATAAAAGTTTATTGGTGAAAGTAATGAATCATGATTGAAATATGGATGTTCGTATGTGATAAGGGCAAATCATGATAGGCAAAAACACGTTGCCCGTATGATGTACGGGCAAATCAAGGAAGCGGATAAAGGCTATGAGATTAAAAGTAAAGCTAGCATAGTAAAATTAGCTATTGGTAATTTTTTTTAATTTTATTTTGTGGATGCATAAGTCTAATTCCTTGGGTTCTGTAGTGTAAGTCACATAACATATTAATTGCTATGCTTGTTAGCCAACGTTATTTTCGAAAAGTCTGCTTGGCCTTATTCAATTAATCAGAATGTGCCAATAAAATTAATCACATTTTTTTTTTGTTCTATAATACTGGTAGCGAAAAATCGTAGCCTGTGACTTACACTACAAGTACTCATGGAAATAGCCATAAGTAAATTATGACAACTAACATTTTATAAGCCAGTTTTGGATATGAGTATATTTTAAATTATCTTTGTATATTATTTCGTATTTAATTGTTTTGTCTAATATTATAAACAAAAAAAATAAACGGAGAAGATTTTTTTAATGTGACTTTTGAGAAATTTCAAATTGAGAAAAAGAATTTTTTAATGGAGAAAAGCAGGTCTTCCCAGATTATAGAAGGAGGGCCTAAAATGATTCTAGTTGGCACGACAAGCCACATATATTTTATTCCAGACAGGTCGCCTTATCGGTGTAACACATAAACTAGTTGGTCTAATTTAAGAAGAAGCAATGGCGGAATTCAAGAAATAACAGTGATATGCGCCTGAACAAAATTTTATAAAAAAAAATTGAGTTTTCTAACATTTTTAAATGATAAGCATTAACTTTCATATTTATTAAGATATACTGTCTTTAACACACAGAAAAATGATTTTTTTTTATTTTATAGAGTATGATTTTAAATGTGGATTACACTTGCTAAGTTTAAATTTATATAAAGCACAAATAAATGTACTAAAATTACTATCAAGTGAAAATTTATGATAAAAATGTATTTGAAAATCATCAAAATACTTGAAATGTTTTCAACCATTCCATGGTCGTCATCAGTAGGAAATCAAATGATGTTATTATTTTTCTTTGCCTTTATTCAAGAATTGTCTGAAGTGCAGTAGTCGTAAGAAAAACGGAAAGTAATTTTTAGTAAAATTAAAAGGAAAAATAAAAATTAATTTCAAAACCGTGCCACTTGATGTCAAGATAACAACGCATATTGCACATATTTTTGTGTTTGAAGTAGTAATCTTGGACAATAGGGTGGAGCGAAAAAAAATTTTTTTTTGAAAATCAAAAACGGGTAGGTGCCAAAAGTTGCCTTTATACTAGTACATCAACTGCGTGAAATTTTACCGCTGAAAAAAAATGGCTTGAGTCTGCTCTTTTGCTGCAAAAATCGAAATTTTGGGTAAAATTTGTCATTTTTTGACATGTTTTCAAAAAAATTAAAAAATTCCTACAGAGCTGGTTAGTATTTAAAAGTGTTGCTTAGACCTTTATATTTATCTGCTTAACATATTTAAACTATAAAACAATATCTGTAGTCTGTATAATTGGAGCAAATCTGACAACTTTTTGTGAAAAATCAGCGTTAACCTCTCTATTGGAGCATACAACGAAACGTTCTTTTGAATGCATTTCTTACCTACCTGCTTTCAAAACTACTGTGTATATAACTCATAGAGGTGGTTGCATTATCCCACCCGTCTCAACCACCCAATCATCTAGGCCCAGTGTTTTATTTATGTATTGAATTGTTATTTTTTCCCCGAAGATGAGTATAAGTTTTCTATATGTCAAAGTAATTTATCTCTTCTTTGTATTCACAGACTTTAGATGATTTAGATCATGCTGGTGTGACTTGCTGCACGTATATTTTTAAACCATGTATAACAGAAGAGAAGCTGAGTAATGTATTGGGTATGTTATTGAACCTAGTCAGCAGTCTATTATCTTCATTAAAATTTCATACAATCAGTACATTATGATTGGAAGTTCTGTTATCACAGCATTCTTTCAATCAATTACATTTTATATGCAATGATTTGCCTAAAAAATCGATTGTATGAATTCAGTTTCTAGTATGCCATCATTTATTGAACCTATTACATTGAATATATGCTGAGAAGTTAGCTGTTTAATATTATGACGATCGTCACAGAGGATTGCAAATAAAATTTGCGTGTAAAACAACAATATATCTAAAGAAGTTTTAGTATGCTTTATGTCGTTTCCTGTGTTGTTCCGTAGTCTAGTAATTTCTAATAAGATTTTAGATTTATTATTTAGGTGTGTAGTACATTTGATATAAAACATCCCGCGGTATAAACTTGGATTATACATTTGGTGTTGAAGACGCTGATTGCCAATCTGTGCTTATGTAAAGCGGAAAATTTTATTAACTTTATGACCTGTCTTTTCTGTGAGATGTTTTCTAAATTTTTATTCCCCATTCTTTCTGAGAAATAGCTTTCCTTATGAATTAGCTTTGCAATCTCCGACAGAAATTTCTAGTCTGTTCTGAGTATCTTTTTCTCAATTTGAGAAAATAATTTCTCTATTTTATATAAAAAAAATTGCAATAAGAAGTGAATATTACGTAGACAAAGATTTTCCTTATTGATCCAGTGAATCCATGTAGCTTAGAACGTTTTATATCGACTTCTCTAATAATTGACGCAGAGGAAAGTCACTGGAGTTCAAGTAGGGAAGGTTTCAATATCATAGATAGTTCTAAGCTTACCCCATGCAAAATGGTTCACAGTGACAAATAAAATTATCCTAATTTTAAATGAGCACTTATAGTCGATATCCGTCCATTTCCTCATAAAGTACAATGCATTATAAGTTTATGCCCAGGACATTTCACCATCAAATGTTGTCCACTCATAAAAAGAGGATCTAAAAGTTAATAGGAAATTAACTGGATACGAAAACACTTAGAAAACGGCATAAAACTAATGCAAAAAAAGTTATTTACAACAGCGGTTGCTTTACACATGGAGAAAAAATTTTCATTGCAATTCTCGCTGACGATCACCATCACATTAAACAGCTCGCTTCTCAACATATAAAAAATGCAAAAGTAGAATAAATGATGGCATACTTATAGTTGAAATATCTGAAATCATCTTTGAAGCAAATCATTACGTAAAAAAAAAAAAAAAAAAAAAAAAAAAATATATATATATATATATATATATATATATATACAGGGTGATTCAGCTCGTCGGGGACAAACTTTAAGGATCGATAGAGCACACCTAGACGAACATTTTTGAATAGGGAATGTAGGGTCCCTGACGCGATGGTAAGGCGCTAGGCGCTTTCGAAAATTTGGGTGCCGAAATTCGAAACGTCATAAAAACTAGGGAAATGGTTAGATTTTCTTGCTTGTTGCGTCGAAATGATTCTGTTTGTTTAGACTTTCTTCAGTACCAATTTGATAAGCGTATCTCTTAAAACATGGATAGGGGGCGCTGCAGACTTTGGAGAGCTAGACAACAACTTTAAGCCCGTTATTTTGATAATTTAACACATGCTCGCCAAAGTTTATACTCTAACTTAAAGTTTGAACCCAAAAGTAGAGCCCTGCAAAAAGCGTAAGAGCCGGAATAAAATGTCAAAGTACAGGGTGGTCGAAACTCGAAGGCTCCTAAGAGATAAACAAACAGATTTCTTGACTTATGGCATGCATTTTCATGATTCTGTTTGCTGGGGCTCTCTGAAACTCAGTTGAACGGTACAAAAAGAAACATCGATAGGGGGCGCTTTGGGCAAAAAACATAATTCGTTGACATTTCGGACGCTAACTGGAAACGGGGCGCTACGATCAGTTAGTAATAATGAAAACACATTTTCTACCTCTGCTCAACACTTCTGAATAAATTTAGACCAAAAACATCAATGATACTGGAAATTTATTTACAAAAAATAACACTACAGAAGATGCTCGAAATTTCGACCTTGGGCCATGATGCAGGCTTCGTACCTCCGTCGCATTGAGGAGTGTGTGTTTCCAACAATGCCAGGAGTATCTCTGATCTGCCCTGCAGCTGCCACAATGCGCGCCACAAGTTCTTCAGCACTGCTGACAGGTGTATGGTATACCTCGGCCTTCAGGTAACCCCAAAGGAAGAAATCCAAGCAGGTGAGGTCTGGTGATCGGGCAGGCCAGTGAACTGGACCCCCACGCCCGATCCACCGCTGGCCATACCTTGCGTTTAGATGGAGACGCACGTCGTTCGTGTAATGGGCCGGAGCTCCATCGTGCTGGAACCACATCTGGCGACGCGAACCTTCGGGTACGTGCGCCTCCTCCAGAAGCTGCGGCAGCACTTGATCCAGGAAAATCAGGTAATTTCCACCTGTCAGCCGTTCAGGTAACAAATAAGGGCCAATGAGGCAATCCCCCAGAATGCCGGCCCACACATTTACTGAGAAACGCTCCTGGGCTGCTCGGCTTCTGGTTTCATGTGGATTTTCATCACACCACACATGACTGTTGTGGGCGTTCCACATTCCCTCCCGGCTGAAGGTGGACTCGTCCGTAAACAAAATGCTGTTTACAAAACGGGGATCCCTGGATCTCATCGCCAAGTACCATCTTGAGAATTCCACTCGAGGGCCAAAATCCTGCTCTCTGAGCAACTGCACCCGCTGGATGTGGTAGGGGTGCAGATTCCGGGAACGTAAGATGCGCCACGCAGTTGCTTGCGAAATGCCAACATGTCTGGCGATATCTCTCGTGCTAAGACCTGGGTTGTCCTCAACCAGGTTAAGCACAGCCTCTTCGTTGTCGGGGGTGCTCACTGATTGCTCCCGTTCAGGCCTGCCTCCGTCGAAAGATCCCGTTGTGGACAACCTCTGGTGTACTCGAGCGAAGAAGGCATGGCAGGGGATTTGCCTGTTGGGGTAACGCTCGGCGTACAACCGCTGAGCGGCTAGTCCATTACAACCAGCAGCGCCATACGCCAAATGCATGTCAGCCAATTCAGAGTTTGTGTACCGTTCCATCCTACTACCGATCTGCAGACAAGTAACCCGAAGCTTAAGTAGGTACCGCACGTTCAAAAGACGTGTCTGCGCATACAACTACGTCATCTCGCGTTGTCGTCTACGCATTACGTATCTTTTGCATATCGATATGGTACGATATCTTTTGCATAAATCAGCATAAAGCACCTTATGTAAATTTTATTGCGCGCATTGTGCATGATTGAAACCAGCTATGTTTGTTAAAAAAAAAAAAAAAAACTGCAGTTTTAATAGCTTCTTATGATAAGTAAATTACTCTCTTGTTTTGTTTCTAACTGATCGTAGCGCCCCGTTTCCAGTTAGCGTCCGAAATGTCAACGAATTATGTTTTTTGCCCAAAGCGCCCCCTATCGATGTTTCTTTTTGTACCGTTCAACTGAGTTTCAGAGAGCCCCAGCAAACAGAATCATGAAAATGCATGCCATAAGTCAAGAAATCTGTTTGTTTATCTCTTAGGAGCCTTCGAGTTTCGACCACCCTGTACTTTGACATTTTATTCCGGCTCTTACGCTTTTTGCAGGGCTCTACTTTTGGGTTCAAACTTTAAGTTAGAGTATAAACTTTGGCGAGCATGTGTTAAATTATCAAAATAACGGGCTTAAAGTTGTTGTCTAGCTCTCCAAAGTCTGCAGCGCCCCCTATCCATGTTTTAAGAGATACGCTTATCAAATTGGTACTGAAGAAAGTCTAAACAAACAGAATCATTTCGACGCAACAAGCAAGAAAATCTAACCATTTCCCTAGTTTTTATGACGTTTCGAATTTCGGCACCCAAATTTTCGAAAGCGCCTAGCGCCTTACCATCGCGTCAGGGACCCTACATTCCCTATTCAAAAATGTTCGTCTAGGTCTGCTCTATCGATCCTTAAAGTTTGTCACCGACGAGCTGAATCACCCTGTATATAATTGACTGAAAAAATGTTGTGGTAACAGAACTTCCAATCATTATTCATCAACTGAATGTAAGTTTGATAAATATAATAGATGGTCGAATAGAGCCCTTTAATAATATTCCCATGTATTACTCTGCTTCTCATTTTTTTTTTTTTGTATAAACTGTAAAATCATACATGAAGATAGTTACAGCAGCATGTGGATGCAAAGAACTGGTGAACAAGGTGGAAGCATCGAAAACATGCCACATTTTTATAAAGAAAATCACAAATTAATGTATAAATAAAACACTGTACTAAGATGATCGAATAGTTGGGGCGGATGGTATAGCAAATATAGCCACCTCCACGACGCATGTCCAAGGTAGTTTTGAAAACAAGAGCTGTATTAAAAACAACAATTCGTTATATGACCCAATAGAGTGATAATGCTGTTTTCTTGCTAAAAGTTGTCTGTTTTGCTCCAGCTATAGGGAATAAACATATTGTTTTATAGTTTAAATATGTTAAGCAGATAAATATAAAGGTCTAAGCAACACTTTTAAATACTAACCAGCTCTGTAGAAAATTTTTTATTTTTTTGAAAAAATGTCAAAAAATGACAAATTTTACCCAAATTTTCAATTTTTGGAGCAAAAGCGCAGACTCAAGCCATTTTTTTTCAGCGGTAAAATTTCACGCAGTTGATGTACTAGTATAAAGGCAACTTTTGGCACCTACCCTTTTTTGATTTTCAAAAAAAAATTTTTTTCGCTCCACCCTATTGGACAATGTTTAAAAAAAAACTGCAATTCTTAAAACGAAAATCACATTATATTAAAAGTTTACTTTACATTATTTGTTCTCTTACATATATATTTTAAAAACTACCTTGTTCAATTCAATAAATTATATTAGCTATATATCATGAGAATATATCTATCAAATTTTTCTTTAACTAATTTAGATATATTTCGCATCTGAAATACTATCTCTTTAAAGTTACAGAAGTTGATAAAATTTGGCAAATAAATCATCCAAAGTCATGAATCTTAACTCGGTACCTGAGGTAAAATGTTTTCTTGTGGAACGCAACAAAATTTTACCATAACAACTTTCGGCATTTCATGCCATCACGAATGATTGATACGAAGCGGGAGCGATTCGACAGACATTTTCTGAGAAAGTTTTAAGATTCTATTTAGAAAATAAATCAGAAGAGTCAAATGTAAACATATGCAACGCAATGAAATTTAAAAAACACGCCGAATATAAAAAAATATCAGTATTACATTTATAGGGATTTAAAAAAAAAAAATACATAATTGGAATGCATGTACATATACAATAAAAAATTCTTTGTTGTGTAATATGGAAATTTCAACTGGAAACTTTTGGTAATTTAATATTCGTACGAAATAAAATAATTAAAAAAAATGAAGCAATGCTAAAAAAAAAGCATAACTTTAATCTATGTACAATATTTTGTTATATAATATTGGAAGTTTCACGGGAAACTTTTGACAATTTAATATTCGTACGAAATATAATTATTACATAATAATAATAATAATAATAATAATAAATGTAGTAATGGATTTAAAAAAACAATTTGAATATAAGTGCAATACAAATCTCTTGTTATGCGATATGGAAAATTCAACTTGACACTTTAGTGATTTAATATCCGTAAAAAAGCAAAATAGTTTAAAAAATAATTAAAAAAATGAAATAATGCTAAAACAAAGCATAACTTTAATATATGGACAATACAAAACTCTTTCTTATGCTATATTGGAGGTTAAACTGGAAACTTTTGGTAATTTAGTATTACAGCTCATATTCAAAATATTAGAATAATTGAGAAAAAGTAATAAGAAAAAATTATTTGTCATTTATTTATTTTTTATACTAAGTAAATGCAATTAAATTTCTTATAAATTAAATCTGGAATGTTTAGATAAGATTTTAACATTTATAAAATATAAAATACAGCACAATAAATTAGGTATACAGCTTCCTTAAACACACCAGAATATTAGAATAAAATTTAGATTGGTTCAAAATATTAGAATATTTTATTTTACGCAACAATATTACCTTATGAATATGAAGTAAATGGTAGTTAATATTTTGTAGCATCCTCTTTAGCTTTCATAACAGCGTACAATCGATCTTGCATACTATATACAAGGTGTTTACAAACATTTCTATCAATATTAGCCCAAATAGACTTTATACGTGCCACTAACTCAGTTTTACTTGAAGGAGGATTTTCTTGAAGTTTTTTCTTCATTATACACCATAAGTTTTCGATGGGATTAAGATCTGGTGAATTTGGTGGCCAAGGAAGTACCTTAATGTTGCGTTGGCGGAACCAATTCTTAGTTGACACCGAGGTATGCGGGGACGCTAAATCTTGTTGAAAGATGAAATCATCTTCAAATAAATCTTCTGATGATGGAATCATGTAATATTCTAAAATTTTTCGATATATCAGAGAGTTAACCTTTTCGTAGACGATGCATAACTTTCCAGGTCCTTCTGCACTCATACAATCCCAAACCATGACACTAGCAGCAAATTTTACGGAACGTTTAAGGCATTCTTTATCAAATGCTTCTTGCTTCATTCTCCAAACTCGAATACCTTGATTACCATATGAAACACAAAACATACTTTCATCACTAAATAATATATTTTTCCAATCTTCATTGCTCCATAAACGTCTTGATTTACGCCAATTCAATCTTATACGCTTTTGTCTTGCAGTCATGAGAGGTTTTGTTTTCGGTGCACGAGATTCAAATTTAAATTTATGGAGACGTCTTAATGTTGTCGATGTAGAAACTTCAACTCCTTCTTCTTTCCATTTTCGGTGCAAGAATCGCACACTTTTAAAACGGTTTTTCTTAACTATACGCTTCAGTTTCCTGTCATCTCTAGCAGATGTTTTTGGTTTTCGGCCACCATTTCGGCGATTATTTTGAAATTTTCCAATTTTTGAATATTGTGTTAGTATTTTACTAACGCTCGATTGCGAACAATGTAAATAATTCGCTATAAAACATTGATTTTTACCGTGCCGATACAAATCAACCATACGAAGTTTAGTAGATTCAGGAACATCACTCACACGGCCCATTTTAAGACGAAAAAGAAACAAACTGCAAAAAAGAATACTGATTTTAAATAAAATAGTCTGAATTTAATCAATGATGCCGCCAGTTAAGAATTGGTAATAATTAAAGGAGAATTAATGTGAAATATTCTAATATTTTGAACCACTTGAATAAATATTCTAATATTTTGACTTTTCAAAATAATTTTTTTTGCAATTAATCTTTTCAAAAATTATATTAAATTTAAGATAACAAGTAAGTTTAATCAACAATAAGTTCTTAATAAAAATATCGTTTGCATATTTTCATTAAAAGACATTAAATTACCAAACGATATTTTCAATTTCTAAAAAAAAGGTAATTATTCTAATATTTTGAATATGAGCTGTAGTATTGAATAAAATTATTACATAATAATAATAATAATAATAATAATAATGATGATAAAGCGTAGTGATGGATAAAAACACATAACTAGAATATGCATATATTTTTAAAACTATCTTATTCAATTGAATAAATTATATTAGCTATATATCATGAAAATATATCTATCAACTTTTTCTTTAACTAATTTAGAAACATTTCGCATTTGAAATACTATCTCTTTAAAGTTACAGAAGTTGATAAAATTTGGCAAATAAATCATCCAAAGTCATGAATCTTAACTCGGTACCTGAGGTAAAATGTTTTCTTGTGGAACGCAACAAAATTTTACCATAACAACTTTTGGTATTTCATGCCATCACGAATGATTGATACGAAGCGGGAACGATTCGACTGACATTTTCTGAGAAAGATTTAAGATTCTATTTAGAAAATAAATCGGAAGAGTCAAATGTAAACATATTCAACGCAATGGAATTTAAAAAACACGCCGAATATAAAAAAATATCAGTATTACATTAATAGGGATTTTAAAAAAATACATAATTGGAATGCATGTACATATACAATAAAAATTCTTTGTTGTGTAATATGGAAATTTCAACTGGAAACTTTTGGTAATTTAATATTCGTACGAAATAAAATAATTACAAAAAATAATTAAAAAACATGAAGCAATGCTCAAAAAAGCATAACTTTACTCTATGTACAATACTTATGTAATATTGGAAGTTTCACGGGACACTTTTGACAATTTAATATTCGTACGAAATAAAATTATTACGTAATAATAATAATAAATGTAAAAATGGATTTAAAAAAACATAATTTGAATATAAGTGCAATACAAATCTCATTGTTATGTGATATGGAAAGTTCAACCTGACACTTTTGGTAATTTAATATCCGTACAAAACAAAATAGTTTAAAAAATAATTTAAAAAAATGTAGTAATGCTAAAACAAAGCATAACTTTAATATATGGACAATACAAAACTCTTTCTTATGCAATATTGGAAGCTAAACTGGAAACTTTTGGTAATTTAGTATTAGTATTAAATAAAATTATTACATAATAATAATAATAATAATGATGATGATAAAACATAGTGATGGATAAAAAGACATAACTAAAATATGCATATATTTTTAAAACTATCTTATTCAATTCAATAAATTATATTAGCTATATATCATGAAAATATATCTATCAAGTTTTTCTTTAACTAATTTAGAAACATTTCGCATTTGAAATACTATTTCTTTACAGTTACAGAAGTTGATAAATTTGGCAAATAAATCATCCAAAGTCATGAATCTTAACTCGGTACCTGAGGTAAAATGTTTTCTTGTGGAACGCAACAAAATTTTACCATAACAACTTTCGGCATTTCATGCCATCACGAATGATTGATACTAAGCGGGAACGATTCAACTGACGTTTTCTGAACAAATTTTAAGATTCTATTTAGAAAATAAATCAGAAGAGGCAAATGTAAACATATGCAACGCAATATAATTTTAAAAACATACTGAATATAAAAAATATCAGTATTGCATTTATACGGATTTCAGAAAAAAAAAAAAACATAATTTGAATGCATGTACAATGCAAAATTCTTGGTAATGCAATATAGAAATTTCAATTTTGAATACTTTGTTATGCAATTTTGGACGTTTAACTAGAAACTTTTGATAATTTAATACTCGTACGAAATAAAATTGTTACATAATAATAATAAGAAGAATTATAATAAATGTAGAAATGTATAAAAAAAATAAATATAACTTGAATATGTGTGCAATACAAAACTCTTTGTTTTGCAATATGGAAAGTTCAACTTGAAACTTTTGGAAATTCAACATTCGTACGAAATAAATTATTAAATAATAATAATAATAATAAAAATAATGAAATAATGCTTGGAAAAAAGCATAACTTTAATATGTGTACAATACAGAACTCTTTGTTACGTAATTTTATTAAATTATGCAATGCAAGTTTAACTGGAAAGTTTTGGTGATTTAGTATTAGTACTAAATAAAATTATTACAAAATAATAATGATAAAACGTTGTGATGGGTTAAAAAAATTTAACTAGAATATGTATCCAATACAAATCTCTTTGTTATACAATGTGAAAGTTTCGAATGGCAATCTTTGCTTAATTTAAAATTCGTACAAAATAAAACAATTACAATTTTTTTTTAATTGATCTACTAATTTTCTTTATAGGTTTGAATGGGTAGATATTTTTTTGTTTGTCAAATGAAAAATACGTTAAAAATACGTCATATTTATATTGTAAATAAAGTGTGCCCACAAAATTTATCACACAGACACACACAGACAGACGTTTTGTAAAAACATGCTATTCGTGATCTCGGTCCCTAAAATGTGTAAATCCGTTGTTAGAGTTATTTGTAATTAATGTTTGGAATCTGGCATCTTACTAGTTCGCTAATGTATGTAATTATAGAAACGCAAATTGTCTGTTTTTTTCTGGTTGTTGTTTTGTTTTGCTAGAAGAGCAAGCAACGCTTTGCTATGTCTTAAAATAAAGTATGTTACAGTCCACTTAAAGCATGTGAGTTTATTAATTACGTTAATACGCATTTATCTGGTCACGTCTTCCGGAGACTATATATTTTTTCTTCACTTCAAAAAGGAAAGTTTGACAATAATGAACTGTTTTCATCATTGAAATTTATTAGAACATTATTCCACAAGCTGGCCTGATGCTTTAAGAAAGTCGTCTGCGAGAAAAAAGGTATGAATAATTTATTATTCATTTTGATGTTATTATAAGTTTTTAAACATGGCAAGTCTTGAAAAATTAAAAAAGAAGCGTGCAACATTACGCACTCCCATTACAAAATTAAGTAGTATATTAGAAGCATTAATAAGTGATAAAAATATTGATATTGATAGTTATTTAGAAATTTCAGAACAATTAAATGACAGACAACAAACTCTAAAAAACCTAAATAAGGAAATAGAATCTGGTATTAGTTTAGAAAATGAATATGAAATTGATATTAACGCTAGCGAAGAATACCAGGAAAAAATTATAAAGGCCAAATTTCAAATTAAAAAGCAACTTAAACATTTAGAACAAGGTAAAGTTTCCAGTGAAATTCAACCAAATTTTACTCAAATAAACAACGCGATAAATATTAAATTACCCGAAATATTGCTTCCGCAATTCTTCGGAAAACCCTATGAATGGGGTCTATTTAAATTACAATTTAACAACTTAATAACTTCAAATGAGCAACTATCAGATGCGCAAAAGTTTCATTGCTTATCAGCAGCATTAATAAGTGATGCAAGAGCTTTGATTAGCACAGAAGACACTTTTTCATCTTTATTTCAATCATTAAAAGACAGATACGAAAATGATAGAGTAGTAACGGAAATGCACACCAATTCACTCTTAAACGCAGATAAACTTACACAGCCTTCCGCTAAAGATCTTCGAAATATAATCGATAATGTAAAACTAGTCGTTGGGGGCCACCGTAATACTTACCCATCATGGATATATATATGAAAATAAAACATGTGAAAACTATTTATACAATGCATTGCAATTCATAAACAGAATTTAAATATTGTTAATATACATAGTAATGCTATATTAAAGAACTGCTGATTATCACTTTCGACAAATTATATAAAACGCCAAACTACTCAAGTAGTACCGAACTGCGTAAAAGAAACATCCTTATAACTCCCAAAATAATAATTCTATTAACTAACAATTAACTGTGTCGGATTAAGCTTCTCATTTCCAATTAAAATATACCTCTGAATTGAAATTTGAATGAAATACAGAGTCATGAAAAATCGAAGAATGTGGAAAACAGGATTACAAATATCTCGGCAACTAATAATCCGATTGACTTCGTTCTATATGCAAAATGTGTGTTATTTTATTGCCTTTTACGTCCATTCCTTAGAACAAAAAAATTTGAAAATTTTTATATACCTATCATCAGAACGAAATTTTCGAGAGTCCGAAAAATATAGTTCCGGATAATCGAGGTTACTGATATTAAATACGCTTCGTCCAATTTTTATATACTAACTACATACAAAATTTCAAGTCTCTCTCTCAATTTGTTCGGGAGATAGAGCGTTTACAGACAGACAGACAGACAGACAGACGGACGGAATTTTTTTTTTCTAAAAATATATTTTTCGGAATCTCCACTATCTAAAACGTGTAAATCCGTCAAAAAATTTCGATTTTCAAAACGATTGCAAGACTTACCCTATACTACGTATGATGGGTAAGTAAAAAGCATTCGCGCCTTGAAGATTTTGAACTTTAACAGAAACAATCTTTCAGATGTTTTAATATTGGACATCATTGTCCAAAAGCTAGATAGAGATATTCGAAAAAATTATGAAATGACGATAAGTTCTAAAGAAGTTCCAATGATAGATGAATTTCTTGTATTTTTAGAAAAACGATTTCAATTTTTGGAAAATATCCATAAAGTCACGTCTCTTAAACCTTTCAGTAAGGATCAGAAACGTTCATTTAATTCTAAGTCATTGACTTTGTTAGCAGAAAGTCCATACATTTGTTCAATGTGTAAAGGCGATCACATTTTAATAAGATGTTCCCAATTCTTAAATTTACCTGCAAAAAAAAAAGGTTTAATATTGTTAAAAGGGAAAAATTATGCTTCAACTGTTTATCAACAATTCATAACATTAGCCAGTGCAAAAGTTCAAGCACGTGCAGAAAATGCAACAAACGTCATCACACATTGATCCAACTGGAACGCGGTGAGGAAAATATTGATATTAATCAGACTGTAGCAATTCAAGATGAAAGTACTATTAGAAGTAATTTATCGCCAACCGCAAACGCTTTTACTCCTCCTAGTTACACAAATAATCAGATGTCTGTTATAGAGATGAGACGGGCTCAGCCCGAGCCCGAAAGCCCGAGCCCGAGCCCGGGCCCGACACGGGCTCGGGCTCTATTTTTATTTTAGACCTCGGGCGGGCCCGGGCTCATTTTTTCTAAAGCCAAAAAATTTTATTTACTCATGTGTAGAAAGGATTGAAATAACTTTTTCCACTTAAAATTGCTTACTTATTCCTTTTCAAGTCATTTTATTTCTTTTTTATCAAAATGATGGGAGAACTGAATGCTTGTTTATTTATTTTAGTATTTCATTGCAGTTTCAAATGAAAATTTGTGATAATTACAGATTTATGTTTGCGGAACTTCCTCTAATGATCTATTTATATGGCGCCAATCATAACAAACATAACAATAAATTTAATTTTTGTTGGCTTTTCGTTTATAGAACATAATTTTTAATGGGATCGTTTATTTATTTATTATTTAGTTACATAACACAAAGATATTATTTTCTTCGGTTTTTGGTAGACAAGAATTAGCTGGAGGTTTTCAAATTTATTTAATACTCGATTGTGCATGAAACATAGTCTTTTTTTATGAAAATAACTTTAGTGATTATTATATGCATTTGTCATCATGAATATGAATTCTACTAATGCTGAGGACGCTGTTCCTGCTCGAAGTCACTTTTCTCCGTAAGTAAATTTTATTACCATGTTATTCCAACAGAAAGCAATCGATCAGTGTTTCCTCTTTTTCTATAAAAACATAGGACCTTTAAAATAACAATGTCACTTTTTTTAATTTACGTTGATTTTCAGGTATCTGTCAATCATGAAAGATTGTTATGAGAAAAGAATCCACTATAATGAAATATGTACACTTTTTAAAGAAAATTGAAAAACGTTGTTAGATTCGCTAGCTTACAAATAGTAATTTCTGCAAATTTCATGCATTTATTCATTAAACAAAAACGTTTACATCAAATTTGCTTGTTAAAGGAGGAAAGAATATGAGAATACTTTTACATATGAAGTATATTTTTATTTTATACGAATTTTGATAAGAATGAATTTAAATTTTCATTTGAAAATATCTATGTAAGAAGTTTTTAAAAATGAGATATTATTTTTGAAACAATTTTTAAATACAATACAATTTTATTTTATATATTTTTGGTATCGGGCTCGGGCTCGGGCTCGGGCTCTGGGTGACAAAAAAATTTTCGGGCTCTGGCGGGCTCGAACTTAAAATCGTCGGGCTCGGGCGGCCCCGGGCCCCGAAAAACGAGCCCGAACTCATCTCTAGTCTGTTACCCCTTTGATTGAAAATACGCATTCATTTGATAACACGCATTCAACTATTAACAATACTGTAATGAGTATGACGTCTTCTTCTAGTAAACAAGTACTGCTTTCAACTGCGATAATATATGTACAAAATACTAGACGAGAATTTGTTCCTCTTAGAGCATTGTTAGATTTAGAATCGCAAAATAGCTTTATAACGAAGGAATGTTCTGAGTTATTGTTCTTGAAAAGAAGGAAAATAAACGCATCGGTTTCAGGGTTAAATGGTTCAGTTATGAATATAAAGGGAAGTATTATAACAACCATAGCAAATAAAAACAGGAGTTTCAAGGAAACATTGCAATTTTTTATTGTTCCTAAAATTACGCGCATAACACCAGCTACATATCTAAACATCATGCCTATTACGCATTTACAAGCTATTCAATTAGCTGATCCACAATTTAATGAACCAGGCCCAATACATGTTTTATTATCACATGTTTTATTTTTTAAATTAATTGCACAAAATAAAATAAATATGCAAAATTTGGTTTTTCAAGAAAATATTTTTGGCTATGTTGCCAGTGGTTCTACGTCTATGCCATAACAAAATTTTAGTAATTATTGTGGTCTTGTTCAATCTGTGAATGATTTATCGAACAGTATGCAAAAATTTTGGGAATTTGAAGCGGTTCATGATAAAAATCCAATAAAAAGTAAAGAAGAGCAGTATTGTGAGGAACATTTCCTGCGTACACATACAAGAAGAGAATATGATGAAGTAATTGTGGAAAATTCTGAAATGGGTAGATTGCTGTTGTAAACAAGTCGCGAAAAGAAAATTGCTCAATCTATAGACCGAAATGGAAAAAGTCTCTATTCATTTGAATCAAATAACAAGAAAACTGTCGATAAGCTTCAAAATATCAAAGGGGAAAGTTCATTACCACAAACAAATCCTGAAACGGAAATCATATCATCTTTAGAACATGAAGATAAAAGCATCGATTGTTTTGGTTCAACTGAAAAAAAAAGATGTGGCCCAGCCTTTAAATGTGAGTGATGATTGTGCATTGTTAGTAACAAATTCTGAAACGAGATACAAATTATCTTTAGAACGAAATGAACAGAATATTTATTCTTTTATTTCAAATGAAAAGGAAACTATCCAGTATCAAAATACAAATATGGACAGATCGTTGTTGATAACAAATCGTTTAACGGAAAATAAGTCGCTTTTAAGGAGTAATAAAGCAAGTACTTTTTCACATACATTAAATGAAAAAAAAATTGACCATAAGAATCTGAATCCAAATTCCGGTGGCATACAAAAAGAAGTACCAGTTCAACATCAGGTTGATAATAATAAAAGGTTTATTGATGGTAAGCTTGAACCTTTTGATAATTATACAGTGGGTGATGCAACTAAACAGCATGAATTACATAATCTTCTCAATACAAACATCCCACAAGCAGCAGTTGTATCGAAGATTGATCCTGGGAAGAATACTGAAATTATCACGCCTAAGAAAATGATAGCTCATGGAGAAAAAAATCAACATATTCAAACCAACGATTTTCAAAACAAAGGCAATATTAGTAAAAAGTCTCCAGTATGTATTCAAGCCAACAAAATTTCGCATTCGTCTGTCATATCTTCCCCTAAAAATTCTCAACCTGAATTCAAAGTACCGACCCCTCCGAATCCAAAAACACCATCACCAATGGATTCGAATCTCAAGACATCCTTAACAAGACAGTTGCAAAATTCTGGGGAGCCACATGTTGATATGGAAAGTTCAAATTGTGCTCTTTTCAAAGCTGATTCTCCTTCTCCAGGATTTGCCTATACTACTCAATTAATGTACCCAATGAATGCTGCAAGTACCAGCAAACACCCAGCAGACCTTGTGTCTCGAGGACTAACCTTCGACAAATTAATTGATTGTGAACTTTGGTGGCATGGCCCTCTCTTCTTGAGAAAAAGAGACATTGAATCCAATCAGAACATTGATTTAGAACAAGTGAAAAACAATAGTGAATTTTCATCAGAATTAAAACTGAAAAACAGTACAACACTAATATGTTTAAATTCTAGTGAGTTTATAAATTTTAAGTATTAGCAACAATTATACTAAAATATTACGTGTTTTAAGTTATAGTTTCAGGTTCTTAGATTATACTAGAAAATCATCTGAAAAAAGAAAGGGACACGTAAGTATAGAAGAATTATCACGATCAGAAATATTTTTAATTCGGGAAATTCAGAAAGTTGAATTTAAGGCAGAATATACTGCATTGTTAGAAGGTAAGCAAATTTCTAAGAAAAGTAAATTACGATTGTTAAAACACTTTTTCGATGCAGATAATGTGCTAAGAGTAGGAGGGCGTTTAGATAATGCAGACCTAAAGTTTTCTCAAAAACATCAATATATTCTGCCAGATAAGAGTAAATTGTGTAACCTAAATGCAATTTACTATCATAAAAAATATCTTCATACAGGGGCGCAAGCATTGTTATGCTACTTAATGCAAAAATTCTGGCCGCTACGGGGAAGAAATTTATCTAGAAAAGTAACGCATGAGTGTGTATCTTGTAGTAAAAGTAGCCCCATAACTATACAACAAATTACGGGTTTCCTACCTACAGAAGAAAGTACGTCCTAGAGCACTATTTAATTATGGGGAACAGATTTTAGTGGCCCCTTTTCATAAAATATAAGGGACAGAGAAAGGGAATTCTTAATAAGGTTTATTTGGCAATCTTTGTTTGCTTTGTAACTAAAGCAGTGCATCTCGAACTAGTGTCAGAATTGACTACAGATGCATTCATTGCCACCTTAAAAAAGTTCATTGCTAGGCGCGGAAGGTGTGCAGTAATCTTTTCAGATAATGCAAAAAATTTTGTTGGTGCTAATGCCGAGTTACAGAGGCTTCATAATTTACTAAGACATCCTGAGGAGAAGTTAGCGAATTATTTGTCAGAAGAGAATACTATTTGGAAATTTATTCCACCCAGAGCACCTAATTTTGGCGGGTTGTGAGAGGCAGGAATAAAATCGGTAAAACATCATCTAAATCGAACGGTAGGTAATGCAAGGATTCGAAGAGTTATTAACTGCAATTTCTCAAATAGTCTATATTAAATTCACGGCCAATCACTCCATTGTCTTCAGACGTGAATGACTTGGAAGCATTAACACCAGGCCACTTTTTAATCGGAAGGCCTATGACAGCCATCGTTGAACCACAATTAATTAATGTTAACGAAAATAGACTATCTAGATGGCATAGAATTTCAAAATACATTCAATTTATATGGAATCGTTGGAATAAAGAACATTTAAATACGTTCCAACAACGCTCCAAGTAGCGATTTGAAAAAAAATAATGTAAACATAGGAACCCTAGTGTTGATAAAGGAAGATGACCTTCCTACAAATAAATACTTAGTAGGACGCATTATAAATATTTTCCCAGGTACAGATGGTAAGATTAGGGTTGTAGAAGTTAAAACCGCTAGTGGAATACTTAAAAGAAGTATTTCGAAAATTGCGTTATTGCCAGAACAAGTCTCAGAAAATTAATTACGAAATGTAAAAAAAAAATTGTTATGTATTTTTCTTTTTAGTTTTCCTATTATTGTGTGTTCATAATTGTATTTTTCATTGTTAAAAGAAAATTGTTGTATTGTATCATATTACTTAAGCATTTGTAATGTTAATATTTTGTATTGTATAATTTATTGAAATTGATCCTTCAATAACGGAGGGTATGTTAGAGTTATTTGTAATTAATGTTTGGAATCTGGCATCGCTTCGCTAATGTATGTATCGCTAATGTATGCTAAGTTCGCTAAGTTCGCTAATGTATGTATCTAACTATAGAAACGCAAATTGTCTGTTTTTTTCTTGTTGTTTTTTTTTTTTTTTTTTTTTTGCTAGAAGAGCGAGCAACGCTTTGCTACGTCTTAAAATAAAGTATGTTACAGTCTACTAAAGAATGTGAGTTTATTAATTACGTTAATATGCATCGCCGCAACAACCGTCTTGACCGGAATTCGAAAAAATTCACGAATCCAATAGAATAAAGTACATCGAAAACAGAAGGAAGTAAAAAATGAAATATTGAATTTCTACTACTGCTTCTAAAACATTATGTATAAACATGTACATACAAGAAACTTTCTTTACTCTCATTTCTTGGTAATTTATTTAACATCTCACATACAAAAATAAATTATTTCCAGAAAGATATTTTTATTAGCCATATAAGAACCGAAATAAAGGAAATAATTGCGACAAACTGTAAACGAAATTAAGCATACACAAAAACGCAATTGAATAATTGAAAAGTTTTTTTTTTTAAATACATGCTGAATTTCCTTTAAATTGTAACAGCTTGTTTTGCAAAGTAAATAATTATCTTCAATGTTACCAATTATATTATTATTTTTAAAGACAACATTTTCTTATTAACTTAAGTTCTCTGTAAATATTTTACTTTTCTATTATATATAATATAAATGCTTTATTGTTCATGCATTTTATACAGATACATTTCTTAAAAATGTATGCAAGTACTGTAACCATTTATAAAAATAAACAATGAAAATCTTTCAAATTATCCACGATTCTTAAGTCAGAACTTTTTTATCTTCCGAAATCTCCAATATATATATATATATATATATATATATATATATATATATATATATATATATATACATACATACATACATATATATATATACATATATAGAATTTTGATTTTTTTTATTGGATGTGTTGTTTTATACTGAAGCTTATTAAAGCAAATTCTGTTTTGAGATGTTTAAAAATATATTTATACAAAAAGTTCGTTGATTCTTTTCTTTATTAGTATATATATATATTAAAAGGGTAGTTAACATATTCCAAATTCATCAGAAGGCATGATTTCCATTAAAAAACAATATTTAAATGAACTTTAAATAAAATATCGAATGCAAAAAATCCAAATAAAACATTCTTTTATTGTTTTTTAATATATCATGTATAAAGACCCCCCCCCCTGAAAAAAAAATTTAGCCTTGTTTTTTAGTAAATAATTTAACATTGCAGATGCAAAAGAAGTTTTTTTCCAGGAAAAAAAAATCTTAGTCGTATAAGAATCAAATTTTAAGAAAGGGTTTCAATAAAATGTAAACAAAATTAAGAATACCGAAAAACGTAACTGATTAATGGAAGTATTTTGCATTTCGGTTCTTCTGTGAATACTAATTGTTTATTTTCTAGAGTACTATTGTTTTCAATATTATCTACACTATATTATTTTTAAAAATAATACATTCATATCAGCGTAAGTTTCCAGTAAATATTTTGTTTTTATACTGAGTATAATATAAATGATTTTTTTCATGTACCATAAAAAAGACATATTTAATGAAATATCTTTGCAAATGCAAACATTTACAAACAATAACATCTTTAACATTTTCTACGAATCTTAAATGAGAACTTTATTATCTTCTGAAACATCAGAGACTTAAAAAGTTAACATCTCACATTGAAAAAAAAGCTCTTTTCAGAAAAGCGATTTTTCTCAGTCGTATAAAAGCCGAATTTTAAGAAGAGTAAAATAATTACGACAAACTGTGAACGAAATTATTCATACATACATACAAAAAAAATCATTAGTTGAAATTTTTTGTTTTTAATTTAATTCAGTTGAAACTTTCTGTAAATGGTACTAGCATGATTTTTTGCATAAAAGTTTTTTTTTCAATGATCTCTGCTATTATATTCTTAAAGACAACACCTCCTTTTTAATATCAGTTGAAAGTAAGGATTTCACTTTTATGTTGAGTTTAACAAAAATAAGATAAATAGATTATAATGTAAGATTTTTTTACTGATTTACATTTATTTATTTACAAATAACATTAAATGTATTTTTTTCATAATCTGTAGAAATACAAAGTATTATCTACAAGAATATACAATAGATTTTCTAAAGCATGCAAGACTTTTCTGAATTTAAAAATATCGCTATAGCTTCATAAAAATAAATTCTGTTCTTACGGAAAGAAATGCACATATTGTACCATATCCACATATTTATATGCTATCGAAACAGATCTTTTTGTGCATTTTATTCTACGAGTGGATTCCAAATATTATTATATATTTTTAATGTTTTGTTGGTCAGTATTTATCTTTCGTGTCAAATCGATGTTCAAACATATAAGGTCATGTGATTAATGTTTAAAGAATGAATTTTTAGCAAAAAGAAATTTAAAAATATTTTTCACCCATGTCGTAAATTTATATCATAAAAATATTAAGTACATTATACCTATTTGTGAAATACCTATCTCTAGGTATTTTTAGCTTTTTTAATTTTCTTTTTTAGGTTAATTTTAGCAATAACCGCTTGACACCGCTCAAGTGATAAATTAAACTTTGGCATGATAAATTAACTTAATCTCCCCGTCTGTTGGGGATTATGTTTATATTGAATAGGCGCATTGGTAGATAGAAGTAATCAATAAAGTCATTTTTTCAAAGCTCGCTGCTGAAATAACATCAACTTTTGGGTGTGTTTCAGATATATATTCAGATGCTACGAAAGATTAATCTAGGCAAATTAAATAAAATGCATAACTGGAATGCTTTCTTCATTAAAAAAGCTATTCATTATGAATGCATATATTGTATTATTCAACTTAGTAGAAGCATATTTGTAAAAGCTACGATAGTGGGTATTTAAATGTATATGTGTGCAATTTTTCTTTAATTAATTTTCCGGTACCTGCTTTATTTATGTTAAGTTATTCGAAACTATTTTATGTAAACATAACAATACACGAGTAATACTTTTCGTTTGTTATTTTCCGAAGAAGCCGTGAGGATTTTATTTATTATTTTTCCACTAACGTTAAAAATTTAGAATTAGTAAATTTCTTTAATATATATATATATTAATTTATGAAAATATTTTAACTAATGTCTTGAAATGAGATAATATATGTTTCCATCACACTTAAGAGTCTATTATGAAAATTAGGGATGCACCGAATAGTGATTTTGGCCGAATACCGAATGCCGAATATTCGGCCGACAGGTGAACCGAATACCGAATATTCGGCTGGCCGAATAGTAATCGTTGGGCCGAATACCGAATATTCGGCTGGCCGAATAGTAATCGTTGGGCCGAATACCGAATATTCGGCCAACCGAATAGTTAACTATTCGGCCGAATACCGAATATTCGGCTTTCCAAATACTTTTTATATTTCAAAGTTTAAAGGTATAAAATGTTACTTTTTAAAACAATTTTACATAATATTTAATAAAAGAAACTTACATTTTGATAAACAAGGATGTTTTATAAGAAAATTTAGTATTGAAAAAAAAATCTGCCTTTAGTTATTTAAGAAGCACAATTATGAGTCTTTTTGAATTACTAAAATTTTAAATTTCATGGTTTCTTCTACGAATTAAAACAAACATTTTAAAATCAAAGAGAAATAATGAAAACATGGATGAAGTAAAATTTTACAGTCTCTTAATTGTCATTTTTCAATAACTCAAGGCAGATTTTTTTCAACATAAAGTACAAATACTTTCAACTTAATTCTGAATAAAGGAATATCTAGCTCATAGTTCTTTTCATATGAATGATGGCATTTTCCACCCTTCCCATCATATCATATTTTACAGAAATCAAAGCATGCTAGTTGAAAATACAGTACGGTATCTTATTTATTGTTAATGCAACAAACGAAAACATAAGTTTGATCTAAAGTGAGATGAAATACAATGTATTTATGAGTCAATAAGTTGATTATGGATTCATGAACAAAAATTGCCTTGATAGCTATTACTATTCTCACAAGTTTTTCTTTCTTGTTGAAGGTCTTTTATTTGGGAAAAGCAAGAAACAGAATATTTACTAAACAAAATTTAGGAACTTGCATTTGCACATCATTTATTCTTAAGGAGAATCCTAATAAATCACCATTTTAATCCTTCTTATGGTTAATTTTCTTAAGTTATACTTTATAAACAACAAATAAATAATGTAAAAACATTCTATTTTATTTAAATATGACTTTCTTTTTAATTATTTTAAATATATTTATAAATTGACAGTTAAAAGCTGAAATTGCGAAAAGTTTTTAAAAATGTGTTTTAAAAGGTTTCATTGAATATATGATTTGGCCGAATACTTTGATATTCGGCTAAACCGAATATTCGGCAGGCCGAATAGTTTGATATTCGGCCAAGCCGAATATTCGGCTGAACGGAATAGTTTGATATTCGGCCTAACCGAATATTCGGTAATATGGCCGAATAGGCCGAATACCGAATAGATACCGAATATTCGGTGCATCCCTAATGAAAATAGTACAATATAATTTTAATATAATTTATCAATATATATTAATTATTTTCTTTGCTTGTCGATGACAGTAACACGATTTTAATCAATAACAATTTTAAAAGATTTTATATTTGTAATATTATTTTAAACTATTTCAATTATAAGTTTTTGAAACCAACTTCATTTTTTAAGACACATGTTTTGAGGTTTAGAAGTATTGTAAGTACAATTAAACTTAACATAATTGTAAATTTAACTTTGGATTTTTATTTCGTTCAAGCATAGATAGTTTTCACTTTAATTTTTAACACTTATTAATATATATATATATATATATATATATATATATATATAAAATAGAGAGAGAGAGAAAAAATTATATCGTTGTAAAGTCGCATTCTCGTATTATTATACTCTGTTAAAATTTTGAAACTTTTGCTGTCCGCTTTTATAGAATTCCACCGATTTTATAGAATACAGTTACTTCACTGTATTAATGAGCATTCTCTTTGGTCAAAACAGAGATATTCCATAAAAGCGGTGGTGTGATGACGCAAAAGTTTCAAATCTTAACAGTGTATAAGTTAACATAAATCAAAATGGACCACTACTAAAAAAATCTTACTACATAAGTCCATTCTGAGGTAGAACACAGCTGCATAAGGAAATGTCTATTAAGAAATTTTGTGACGATGGAGCAAATTTTCATAAATAATCCTAATTAGTTTACTGAAAAAATATAATTAAGAAAAAAATTTATGCTACCAGTTAAATATCATTATAGTCTACTCTCATAAAATAAATCGAATTTTTAAAAATATTATTTTGTTTGTATATAAAATAAATCAAAATTTATTAGTGTTGTGACACCCTGATCACAAGACTAACAAAATTGATTTACTCTATATACAAACAAATTCATCGTGTTAAAAATTTGATATATTTTATGAGAGTAGACAATAATGGTATTTAGCTGGTTATCTCAATTTTTATTTTAATTAAATAAAAAAAATAATTAGGATTATTTATGAAAATTTGCTCAAATGCTCACTAAAAGAAACAGTGGATATGCTATGTCAGTGTGTGCTGATGTTTTGGTTATATATTTTATATATTATGTCAGTTTCAATTTTAGAACTGGTTCTAACGGATTTCGAAAGTTAAATTAATTTTTAAAAAAATCTGAAACCAAAATTGAAAAAGTAAAAACTATCCCCGTTGTAGATCGGCCTCAGCTATCCTATGCAAAAAAAAGGAAAAATATTAAAATTTGAGCGAGATATTTGAAAAGAACTCTCCCATAGACTTCACACTATCATCCGGGTGTTTTTCAGTAACTAGTGTGGGGCCTTAATCCTCTGATGCAAATAAGTAGAGATGTAAAAGGGTCTCACAACCATGGTAGACCACGTTCATTAAAAATTAAATAAGATTATCTGATGAGAAGGTTCATAAAATCTCTTTTATTCTTTCTTGCACTTAATCAATTATACAAACAATTGCCATGAGAAAAGTTTAGGTACAGATTCACGGTCATGAATCGCCTTGTGGCGAATAAGGTTTTGACTTAGAGCCTAATTTTCGGCTTCTGAGCTGCTATCATTTGACGAATTTTGCATTTTTCTAGCGGTAATTTGACGAAAATTGCATTTTTGAGCAATTACTTGACGAGAGGGCAACGTTTTTTCACAATCCTCCGATTTAAATTGCGTTTTTCAGCGATTCTTTGATGAACGCAGCTACGTTTTTCACGAACTTTTGATAAGATTAATTTTTGTTGACATTTGTTTTAAAATACTACAAAAAAATCAACTTGATGACTAGCAAGAAAAATTTTGAATCATACATAAATCACTTAATACTTCCGATCATTTCCTGGATATTTTGGCGCAACAATTCGTCTTGATACGGCAGTATAATAAAAAGCATAACATAATTGGAAACACATTTTCTACAATTATTACTTATAACCTGTATTGTTTTCAAAATTTTGTGAGAAGAGACTGCATTTTAGTAATTATCACATCCTATGAATTATGCATTTTTACGCATCACGTAACATGACAAAAAGCGCCCTTACAAATAGTCAGTAGCCATGCACATTAATGAAAATATTTATTACCTTAACGTGTACGCTATGTATATATTTAGTCAATCAGTGCATTCTATTCCGAGAATAAAAAACCCTTGAAATTCATCATATTCTTAAAATTGACACATCATATTAATGCTTTTATTCGAAACTAAGTAGTAATTAAACAAAAATCAAATAATTTTTTCATATTCTTCAAATGTTACTTTTATACAAGACATGCTTCATTATACATTATAATGCTTATATTTAAAATGTATTTTTTTTTCTCCTTCAACCTAGAAATGAATTTGTCAAAGATAAGATGCAAGAAATATCAAGCAAAAATAAGAAAACATAAAACTGCATTAAAAAAAGAGCGAATTAAATTCGATAAAAATGCCAGTATCATCAAAGTAATTTTTCGTATCGGAATGATGAGAAGTTGATAAAACTCGCAAAACTTTTCTTCTTAAAACTTTTATTTTTCATATTTGGTCTGAAAAGCTTTTACGAATATCGATTAAATAAACCGAATCGAATGAGTGAAAAATACTGGAAGTTTTTAAAGTGATGAAAAATGTTTTAAAATGCATTGTGCTTAAAAAAGAGATCGATTAGAAATCTAATTTGAGAGTTTGTTCTTCTCTTAATAACATTTAATTTTTTTTTATTTGTTATTCGAGATCATTTTTCCAGATGCGTATTTATAATAAGTTTATATGACAATTATAAGAATACAAATGTTTAATATTTCAATTATATGAAGCTTAAGAATATGAGCATTCAGTAATAAATAAAAGTTAAAAATCTAGTGTTAAACACACTTTGAGTTAAATAACTAAATTCCATTTTTTAAGCACAAATAACAGTCTTAAAATTACCCTTTAGTTGATACCCTTTAGATAATACTATTTAAAGTATTTTTAAAATATCTTAAAGTGTATTAAATATATAAATGTATTAAGTAATATTAAAAATCCAAAATATTTCCTGTCATTGCAAGTCCGTCATCAGTAGAAATTTAAATGGTGTTATTATTTTTTTTCGTTTATTTAACGATTACCTAGAAGAAATTATTGTAATTTAAATGAATGTTAGATGAGATGCTAGATAAAAGCATTCAAATGTCCATCAAAATAAGCTTTCATCTATTGTTAAGCAAATATTGCCAAATTCCGTGAATGTTGTATGATTATGCATCGTTACAAGCTCTATGTTTATTAGCAATTATTGTAATTGATTCTCTTATAAAGACTTCCTGATAACTGTTTCTATTGCTGATAATTACTTTATATATGTTATCTACATATTATTATCAAACATTATCCATGCAGTACGGAAATTTTTGCTGCGTATTAAGATTAAAGATTATTTTGTTGAAAATTTAAATACCTTCATCTGGTAACTCATTGGAAGAACAACCATTAAATTACAGTGATTTATTCTAGATAATTCACGAATAAGTTCAATGAAAAATAACAGCAACATTTACCGGGTGTCCTAAAAATGACTGATGAATTTAAAAATTCAATAACTTGCAAACGGTGACAGCTATTTAAAAAAATTTTGCAGGAGGGTTATGTATAATGTCAGGAGTTTTTTTACCGTAATTTTTTTATTTTAGTTCGAATTTCAAACAATATGTGGCGTTGACGGCGATTGAAGGCCAGGTGATCAGTGCTGAGTGAAGCGTCGACCTGGCCTTCAATCGCTGCCAGCGCCACCTATTGTTTAAAATTCGAACTAAAATAAAAAATTACGGTAAAAAATCCCCTGACATTATACATAACCCTCCTGCAAAAATTTTTTAAATAGCTGTCACCGTTTGCAAGTTATTGAATTTTTAAATCCATCAGTCATTTTTGGGACACCCCGTAAATCCTCACTGGTGAGAACCATGTAATTTTCTAAAAGGATTTGGACATTTTAATGGTTTTTAATATATTTTATGATATTTTTATGTACCCCTGTTGGTATTTATTTTAAATTTTTTTACGCTGTAAATAAAGTCTCATGACCTCTTTTAAAATATTACCAAGTTTGATCACATTGGGTACAGTTGTTTCCTTCTTTAATTATAACCACCCTGTTTTTTATACATTTAATAAATTTTTTTTATTATGTGTATGTATCTGAAAGAAAATTTTGTTCATTGATTTGTACTTTTTATAAGATTTAAAAAAATCTATCTGTTTGTTTATAGCTAAATTGTACTGCTTAAAAGAGTATGTAAAAGATTTTGGACAAAAAATATAAGTAAACAAGAAATAAATGAAAGTTTAAAAAAATGCCACATTGAGTAATACTATTTTATTTCAAACAACTGAATGTATAAACTATATATTATCATACAAAATGTCGTTGTAAGCAAAATTTAAATAAATGTTGGTTATAAAATACATGATGAAAATTACAATTGGACCTGTCGTCTGCCGAAATACAGCACTGAAAAGGCACGTAACTAACGACAATAAACTTGTGCTGAAAATATAAAAAAATAGGTTCGTTAGATTTGAGATTTCATTCTGAAAATTTTAAATACTTTTTTGTATCCTTTAACTCTTCAATAATATGGCACAGACACAAACAAAAAGAAACCTCTCACCAAAGTACGACAGAAAATATAAGAATAATTATTCGAAATTAATATTCTTATATTAAAAAAAAATAATTGGCTTTCTTCCTACTGAAATTTTACCCAAAATTTTATCATGCGATACCTGATTTTGACATCATGTTTAATTTTTTTACTAAATTATATCTTATGAAATTGAATGGGAAATTGGATACGTTTATATTGGTTAGGAGTTATGAAAATTAAAACTCCTGAAGTTTATAATGTCTAATTCTAAATGAATATGAAATCATTGCATCAGAGATTGTATGGCGGAAAGTTTTCTCAGCATAACAAAGCAAAAAATCATGCGTCAAGCACAGATTATGAAACACTTTCCAACACCTTCCGAATAATGTAGCAAAATTTTACCGTTTACTAAGTTAAAATATTATATCTAATTGCACAAGATTAAAACGCATTTTCTATCTCACAGGATATAAATTTTATTGAAGTAGTTTAACATACTTAAAATTTGCCGCAAATAATGTTCCCTGCTCCCTAAAGCATTATGTAACGGAATACTTTTGTGTAGCCCTGTAAATGAGTAATGAATATTCTTTGTGCGGGTATGATCTTTAAAATGTATACTGTACTGCTCTTCATAAATGCATATCAGTTTCATTATGTTTCGACGGGTTTAACATCATTAACAAGCACTTGAAATTATTTATTCCATCATCTCTAATGAAAGGAATATTTTTGGCTGTCCCTGAATTTGAACTATATATCCGATTTTACTAAAATTTGAAATGACTCAACAAAATTCTGTAGCAAATATATATTTAAAATTTCAAACGATTCGGCTGGGTAGTTTTTTGCTATTATAACCGAGCAGACAGACGGACAGATAGACAAGGGATGACAATCCCGGGAACTCAACATTCGGTTTAGAGTATAAAAGACAGATAGGCAAATGGATAGACGAATCAGATGAAGACTATAGGTTCTATGTATTTATATATTTACGAACGCATCTAAAATACAGAGTAATTTAAAAGCGCAATACGAAAACATTTTGAAATCGGATTAAATTAAATATGAAAAGCAAAAACTATCAGAAGTAAAAAATCAATCTTAAATGCAGCTATAAGGAGAAAATTTTGATTATGGAAAGAAAACCTAAAAAAGGCAAAACTAGCATTTCGAATTAAGTTGAAAAAGAAACCTAGACATCAAAATAGTTTCATTTTTAATTTCCTTATCCGTATTAGATTCTTATAAATTTGAAATTCCGCATCATTTGCAATTCTAAAATAATTTTCATTACTTAAAAAAAAAAAAGAACGATTAAAAAAGTCCGGAATTAATTGAGCTTAGATTAAAATAAAAACGCTACAGTATATAGCATAGAGATAAGTACTTTAAAATGCACAGTGCTTATGAATGTAAATATGATTGAAAATCGAATTTTTTATGTTGGATTTCTATTATTCGTAGTGTATACATTTTAATAGCAAAAAGAATTATGGGAGAATTAAACAAGTTGAAGATTTAATTAATACAAAATTGTAGAAGGTAAATGTACAGTTATTGTCTGTTTTTGTTTTTGCAAAAATGTATTTTACATTTAAGAAAATAATAATTTTCTGAACATTGGAATATTATATTAGTGAACGGTAAGGAATCATTTTAATAATTATGAATTATAAAAATTTAGATAAATTGTAAACATTTAATTAAACAATTAAAAACTATTATATAATGAAAAAATAACATATATATTAATTTATTGAAAATAAACTAACGGTAAATAAACGATGAAGCAAAAAATATTAATTCAAAAGATATTTTGTATCTTCAGAAGTATGGCTGCATTATTCAGGGACGAAGCGATTACACAAGGTTTTTCTGGGTTTCCCTTGTGCGCAACGAGAATTCGAGTCGCTTTCCTAAAAGTCCTGCTTGAAGGCTGTGTCCATTTGATCAGCGGTGTGCTCAGGCAGTTTTTGCTAGTTTTCTCCTTGGTGGGGCTAGAACGGTCTCACTTCCGTGACAGTTCTGTCTAACCGCGACACTCGATTCATGTTCCTGGTGTCCCTGCCTGGCTTTCCTGGCCGGCGCGGCAATGATTGGTCGTCATATGGTTCCTTTTGGATCGGAGGTCTCGTGACCTCTTTGAAGGACCGCATGGAGCCGTTCGGATCTGGATCGGGAAACTCATAATTTTATTCAGGGTTCGTACACTTGAGATAATTTTCCAGGAAAAATATCAGTATCTTTTTTAAGGCGCGAAATTTCGCCTCATTTAATTAGGAATTTGCGATAAGAAAATACTTATAACGAAGAATTTTCTGGCAGGAGAATTCCAGAAATTGTATGAACCCAGATTGAAGGAAAATAAAAAATTCAAGCTTATTTTAAATATTCCCATATGATTTGGTATTAAGATGTTATATAACAACATCCTTACATGAAGTTTTCAGGCACACTAAGAGTAATAAGCATGTCAAAGCCTCACCTGTGTAACTTTAAAAATAGACCCTGAAAAGTACAATTTGATTTATAAAATTTAAATTGTCAAAAACCTGTCTTTTTGCGAAATCTTTTTCGCTACATAAAAGTGAACATAACACGCTCAATTACTTCAGTTGAATACTTTTACTTAATTTAAAAGTTTAACTTATTTTTACCACTATTTTATTTTTCGCAAGAACTATTTTTTTTATAACATTTTAGTGCGACTTAAAACAAAGATGCAGGGATTTTTTGAAAAAAAAATACGTGTGGCACTCGGGGACTGCCGCGGTAAAGCTATTGCATAGCATTTTTTATCAACTTATGCAATTATAATTATTTATTTTTTATTTATGCAGTTTTTTTTTGTCTTTGATATTAATTCAAGTTACACTTTTTGAGCGTGATGACCGATAACAAAATTTTTTTTCTTTTATTGAATAAATGAGAAGTTAATATCGTTTAAAATATTTTTATTATCTTACAATACATATAAGTTAATCAGGAATTTTTATCATTGAAACTATACGTTTATGGTAGCTGAAATAAAAATAAAAAGAATACTGCCCAGTTAAACTGATGGCATTGAGCTCACAGGCTACAAATACTAATTGTACATTAAAGCCTTATATTTTCAAGGGTTAATTCCGTTCGAAAAAAAAATTAAGAAGGGGAAACAGCTCTCCCCTTTCCTCTTTTTTTATACTTAATCATTGAACCTCCTATATTATCAAAGACATGCTTTATCATATAAAAAATCTATATCCAAAATTCAGAGCAAATTAGGTAATTCTTAATAAAAACCCATTTAGCATTTATATAATTTAAAAGGAGTTATCCCCTTCTTTTATACTTAACCATTAAACTTCCAAAACTATTCAGAGATTTGAACGAAATCTGAAAATTCTGCTTGAAAAACCTATTTATATAAATTAAGAGGGGGGGGGCATTAGAACCCCTGTTGCCCCTATTTATACTTATTCAATGAACACCTAATAGCAGTACGGAATCGCCTCATCAGAATGATCCTAATCTAAATTTTGAACGAAAACTTAATTCTGCATGAAAATCCCATTTATATCAACTAACGGGGGGGGGGATTAGAACCCCTGTTCCCCCTATTTATACTTATTCAATGAACACCTAATAACAGTCACGGAATCGCCTCATCAGAATGATCCTAATCTAAATTTTGAAAACTTAATTCTGCATGAAAATCCCATTTATATCAACTAACGGGGGGCATGAGCCCCCCGTTCCCCCTCTTATACATATCGAATGAACTTCAAAAACTAATCAGGGAAGAGCCTTGTCAGGATATACCTACATACAAAATTTTAAGAGGATCGGATATTTTTATCATGAGTTATCGCGTTACGCACATACGAACGAACATACAGAACGGGCGGGCACATAAGCTCTCAGGCTATGATAGCTTGTGAGCTAAAAACATAAGTTTGAGACTTGATATTCTCAAAATAACTGAAAAATACCGCGTCAATGTCTACCGAAGGTTACCGTGCCGAAGTCTGCCAAACTGAAGCGACGTTAGCCGGAGTGTTAGGTTTTTTCTCGTTACGGAATTTCTAGATTCTTTCGCCGCGCTCAAAGCCCGCGATAAAAACTATGCAATACCTTAATAAATTACCAAACAAAATTTGGCCGCTCAACGAAAATTAGATCGCGAGTTATAAGCATTTTAAATTTTCCGAACCTCACCGTGGGAGTCTCCTGTCACCAAAAATTAACACTGTATCATAATAAATTACCAAAGATAATTTGGCCGCACTACGAAAATTAGATCTCGAGTTATAAGCATTTTAAATTTTTCGATCCTCACCATGGGAGATCTCTTGTGACAAAAAATTAACACTGTGTCATAATAAATTACCAAAAAAAATTGGCCCCGCTACAAAAATTGATCGCGAGTTATAAACATTTTAAATTTTTCGACCCTCACCGTGGGGGTCTCCTGTCACCAAAAATTAACTCTCTCATAATAAATTACCAAACAAAATTTGGCCGCGATACGAAAATTAGATTGCGAGTTATTAGCATTTTAAGTTTTTCGACCCTCACCGTGGGGGGGGGGAGGTCTCCTGTCACCAAAAATTAACACTGTCTCATAATAAATTACCAAACAAAATTTGGCCGCGCTACGAAAATTAGATCGCGAGTTATAAGCATTTTAACTTTTTCGACCCTCACCATGGGGGGGGGGGGTCTCCTGTCACCAAAAATTAACACTGTTTCATAATAAATCACCAAACAAAATTTGGCCGCGCTACGAAAATTAGATCGCGAGTTATAAGCATTTTAAATTTTTCGACCCTCACCGTGGGGGGTCTCCTGTCACCAAAAGTAACACTGTCTCATAATAAATTACCAAACAAAATTTGGCCGCGATACGAAAAGTAGATCGCGAGTTATAAGCATTTTAAATTTTTCGACCCTCACCGTGGGGGGTCTCCTGTCACCAAAAATTAACACTGTCTCATAATAAATCATCAAACAAAATTTGGCCGCGCTACGAAAATTAGATCGCGAGTTATAAGCATTTTAACTTTTTCGACCCTCACCGTGGAGGGGGGGTCTCCTGTCACCAAAAATTAACACTGTTTCATAATAAATCACCAAACAAAATTTAGTCGCGCTACGAAAATTAGATCGCGAGTTATAAGCATTTTAAATTTGTCGACCCTCAACGTGGGGGGTCACCTGTCACCAAAAGTAACACTGTCTCATAATAAATTACCAAACAAAATTTGGCCGCGATACGAAAATTAGATCGCGAGTTATAAGCATTTTAAATTTTTTGACCCTTTCCATGGGGGGGAGTTTCCTGTCACCAAAAATTAACACTGTCTCATAATAAATTACCAAACAAAATTTGGCCGCGCTGCGAAAATTAGATCGCGAGTTATAATATTTTAAATTTTTCTACCCTCACCGTGGGGGGTCTCTTATCACCAAAAATTAACACTGTCTCATAATAAATTACCAAACAAAATTTGGCCGCGCTACGAATATTAGATCACGAGTTATAAACATTTTAAATTTTTCGATCCTCACCATTGGGCGGGTTTCCAATCACCAAAAGCTACATTATCCTACCTTGTTTTATCTTAAGACGATTATTTTCTATACACATTCTATCAAGAATTTTTATTATTGAAACTATAGATTTATAGTAACTGAAACAAGAAATATAAGTTTGAGACTTGATATCCTCTAAATATGTGAAGATCTCAATGTCTGCCGAAGTCTACCGAACTGAAACGACATTAGCCGAGTGTTAGGTTTTTTTCGTTACGGAATTTCTACATTTTTCTCGTTACGGAATTTCTACATTCAGTCGCCGCGCTCAAAGCCCGCGATAAAAGCTATGCAATAGCTTAAAATATTCCTGGAAAATAATGCAATGATACAAGCATGTGATACATTTGCAATTGTATTATGATATACCATATTTACCGAAAGTTGTAAAATGTATAATCAAGTGCTTTCAATATCTCTAGCCTGATATAAAAACAATGTAATAACTGAAGTATAACAGAAAGACACTGAATCATTGAAAGTCACTGAACAAGTATGAAATTTATTGATGCTCCATCCATTATTAAAAAAAATGTCATATCAACACGCTTTGAATGCCGTTTTTAACATTTTTAAATTTTCCTTAATATTTATGAAACACAAATCTCACTAGAAGTTATAAAACGGAAATTTTTATTCCCATGATTGTATTTCCATTTTTCGATATGCAACTCCATATAATTGAATGAACAGTGAATTCTTTTCACATAAGTCATGAATTAGATCAAATTTATTAACAAACAAGGCAGTATACAGATTGTTTAGTTGAAATGCTGCAGAAATATAATTTTGATATAAATTACTTTAAAATTTTGCGCAGAATACGAATGCATCATACAAAATAGAAATCAAAACGCATGTAAATGAAAAAAAGCTATATCGAAATGAAAATTCTGAAAAAATCTTGTTGTATTCAATATTTTCTTTTTGGAAACATCTGACTATTGCTTAGTATTCAACAAATTTTCTCGCGAAGAATCTAGAAAATTTTCTAATTGATGAACACCGTAAAACTTGCCGTCTAAAATAAAGAAGTGGAAGAAGAATCGAAGAAAATAAGATTTGATAGTAATGCAAATTCATTAATGAATATATATGAAGACCTCAGAAGCCAAGGGGTACAAGTGACAAAAATTTGATTTGGAGTAAATTGAGTTCAAAAATAGTTCACGTGAAAATCAATAATGATTGACTGAATTGAAATAGGAAATAACTGCTTGTTACATTGTGATATTTGAACTCTTATTTCAAAAACTGTGACAAAAGTAGAATACAATTTCAGTTAAATTTATAATTAATCAATATTGATTATTATTCGGCAAAAGTGGTTTATCTCTAGAACACAACACATAATTAGAAAATCAGTTATATTTCTTCACCTGAAAAGAAAGAAGCATATTTCCAGGTAGTCTGTGCACATAGTTCAATTTTTACAATTTTGTCACTTATACCCCTTGGCTTCTAGGGTCTTCATATATGCTTCAAATCAAGTAAACTCCATAATATTAATCCTTTGCACTCCGCGTCATTTTGATTGTGGGCTACCAGCTACTCCCCGTGATTTTACAAATTTTATAAAATATTAAATAATCGATTGGCAGCACTTTTTTAAAAGAAGTTTCCTTCAAGTACACATTTTCAAAAGTGCTCTCATTAAATACGCAAATTTTATTTTCCTTTATTAACAAATTTTATAAGGATGTCGCCGCAACAGCAAGAACAGAGTACTTCACTTACTTTACAATGTCGCTGCAGCGACGACAACGGTGCGTAAAAAGATTTTAAGAATGTAGTAATATATTTGCGAGTTCGATTGCATAAAAAATATTTCTATCTGGCTATATATCCTTACGAAGGCTGATTATGGATGAGTCTAATTAGATTTCTTCTTTTAAGTTGTGTTTGGTACTTATTTTTTAAGAGCAATGTAAAATTAAAAGTATTTTTTTTAAGTATGACAAATAGATTTAATGATATAAGAGTAGTAAAAGCATCTAAAAACGTTATATTTCAACTAACATATTTGTGTGACACTCTTGTAAACAAACTATCAATGCATTTTTTTTTTTTTTGTTAAATTTATATTTAACATTAAAATTGCTGTACATTGAATGTTTTAAAGCTATTTCAACAAGATTAAAAACTCGTACGTATACTATTACTTTTCTGCATTCTAATTTTCACAAAAAATTAATTGTCTGAGCTGATTTGTGAAAATAAATAAAAAAATCCTGTCATAAAGATTTACTTTTTATCAAAAATAGCATTGTCCTAATGCTCAAGACTAATTCTAACGGAATAACCCAAACTGGTAAATAAATCATATAAGATGTAAATATCGAACTGGGCGAAAAAATGTCAGGACTAGGATTCGAACCCGAGGACTCTTCGCTGAAGCTAAAAATGCTCTATCGTATGATCTATCTTTTATAAATATTGTGGATTACCAGCTAACCTTATTAGTTATAGTATCTTGTTTGATATCTCAAATACGCCAACAGACTAAATCATATGAAATAGAGTTATATAAATCGCTAGATATATAATTATCTACTTAATTAAACGTATCCGATATTTAAGTATTCATTTCACGCCTGCTTGGAAATTTACATCCCATTTAGTACACATGTGCGGCATAGCGCGATGGCTAAAGCGGAATGTTTTAAATCATTAAATTGTGAGCAGTGGCGTAATCGGTAGTGGCAACCACTATCACGCCGAGGGATTCGGGCTCGAACCCTGAGTATGACATGGATGTGATTGCGAGTTATAAACATATGAGTTAATTGTGGGTTATAAACTCTTGTAGTTATAAACATATATAATGGATTTAATTCTGATTGGTCGGATTACATATTATGAAAAATATGTAATGGATAAAAATTCTGATTGGTCCGATTGTATAACATGATCTTATGATGTTCTTGCAATGCTGTAATTAGATTCGTCTCTAGTGTGCATTTCATTAAAAAAATTGCTATTATCTTTTATTTTCAACATAGAAATACATTAACATAAAAAACCTATATCAAAATGGTTAAAATCACGCATATGGTCGAGATTATTCATATTTTATTTGGTTGTGTATGCGATGCGGTAGTCTGCCTCTTATATTTCATTTTTGGAAGATAATGTTTTTATTAATGTGGAAGTAAAACAGAAAATTATTTTTGAACAGAAATATTTACTTTTTTAACTTCATTGAAATATACTCAAAATGATAATTGTTTTGTTTGTTTGTTTTATATAAATTTTGTGATGTTATATAAAATATCATTTCTGCATTTTTTGTTTTATTTCCATACTTAAGGGGAAAAAAAATCAAATATTATATTAGAAAATTATTCTTCACTTTTTTTAAAGATTTTATAAACATTTAACTTTGCAATGTTTGGTGTTCTACAGTATATTTCCTAAACTAAACATTGAAAGTAAAAAGTTATGATATTTCTTTTTAATGTTATATGAATTTTTTCTAGTGCCGAAAAATTAAATTGTTCGATAAATCAGTAAAATTTGAAATAATATTTATCACTAGCTAAGCAATTTGAGAAACATATTTTCATTTATAGAAGCTAATTTAAAAATATTATTTATTATTTTTTGTAAAATATTAATAATATATTTTTTAAATTAAAAAAAAAAGATAATAATAAAACATAACCTTTTGTTCCGATTAATGACATGTTTATGGTGACACATTTTTATAAATTTTAATTTTTTCAAAGTAGTAATAATGTTTTTTAGCTCTCAGGCTATCATAGCCTGAGTGCTTATGTGCCCGCCCGTTCTGTATGTATGTTCGTACGTAACGCGATAACTCATGATAAAAATATCCCATCCCCTTGAAATTCAGTATATAGGTATATCCTGATAAGGCGCTTCCCTGATTAGTTTTTGGAGTTCGTTCGATATGCATAAGAGGGGGAACGGAGAACTCATGCCCCTCCCCATAATTTATATGAATGGGTTTTTCATGCAGATATATTAGTTTTTGTTCAAAATTTACACATAGGATCATTCTGATGAAGCGCTTCCGTGATTGGTATTAGGTGTTCATTGGATAAATATAAACAGGGGAAATGGGGGATTCTAATGCCCCTCCCCTTAATTTATATAAATGGGTTTTTCATACAGAATTGTCAGATTTCGTTCAAATCTGTGAATAGTGTTGGAAGTTTAATGGTTCGGTATATAAAAGAGAAGGATAACTCTTCTTAAATTATATAAATAGGTTTTTATTAAGAATTTTTCGATTTCCTCTAAATTTTGGATATGAATTTTTTATATGATAAAGCATGTCCCTGATGATCAGTTTAGAGGGTTCAATGATTAAGTATAAAAAGGGGAAAGGGGGGAGCTGATCCCCCCTCCTTAATATTTTTTTTCGAACGGAATTAACCCTTGAAAATATAAGGCTATAATGTACAATTAGTATGCGTAGCCTGTGAGCGCTCAATGCCATCAGTTTAACTGGGCAATATTCTTTTTATTTATAGTTATTTTGTTATTTTTACAAATACAATTAAATTTTATTATTTAGTTTAATTGAAGTAGATATGTGAATATATATCTGTGATATCAAACTTCTAATGAATGACTTCGAAAATATATTTGACCCCTTTAATGCTTTTAGCTATCACAATTTCTCTGGAGTAGTTTTCCCCTTATGCAATCAAAGTAATTATCCGAAATGTAGAAAATCGTAAAGCTATCAGTTATGTGTGATTAAGGGGGTAGTAAGGTTAATTCGAGGGAAAAAAAGCATATTTTCTATGATTTTTTGTAAGGATACAATTAATATTTATTTATTTGCATAGTTATAGTATAATTATATGTCATTTGAAGAGTATTCTGTGAAATTTTCATTAAGAAATATTAAAAAATGAGCCAATGACAGCGAATCTTCGAAGACGTCCCAAAAAAAAGTTGATTCGCGGTGAACCGCATAACTCATGACTGGATCAACTGAAATTAAAAAACCAAATTGATTTAATTAGTTAATAAGTTTCCTCAGGGAACACCGTCGAGTTTTTTTTTTATTATTGATTTTTCAATTTTTTACAAGGCTCGGAAATCAAAATACCGATTTTTCATCAAAAAAATCTGATATTTTGGTTTTTTAAAGTAAGTTAAAATAAAAAAAAATAAATAAACTCGACAGCGTTACCTCGTAATTTATATAAAGAAAGAGTGTGTAAAATTTTAAAAAGATCGGTTCAGTAGATTTTGAGCTACAGAGTTCACCGGCTTTGAAAAAGCGAAGTCTTAGAAAAACACGTTTAAACTTTCACAGACATTTTTTTTGGCATTTTGCGCTTAAAAAACTCTAAATCACAACACAAAATTACGGCACGCGTGTACACACGTGTACGTGTACCTTCGGAAAGGTCCATTATTTTGGCAGTATGCCAGGACAGGTCTTTGAAACCTGGTCAAGCAGTAGCAGCTACTTTGTAGCTGATTGTTGCGGCCACATTCCTCAGTGTGAAATCGTAGGGCGGAGACTTACAAGTGTATATCTCCGTCAGTTTTACTTCAATTGCTTTCAAATTTTCACAGAATAATCTTAAGATGTTGTACATTAATATAAAATAATTAAAAAAAATGCAAAAAAAAAAAAAAAAAAAAAAAACCTTACTACCCCCTTAAAGATGAAACTCAGCTCGCTGCACCAACGATCTATCCTTGAATTTTCATAATCTTTAAAAGGTACTTTTTATATAATTTTCATTATATAGTTGCCATTTAGATCGATAAAGTCCTGAAATCTCGTATACTCAGTTGAAGATATCTTCGTAAGTATGATCTTAATTTTTTTTAAATCAAATATTCAATGTATTCATAACATATTGCTGTGCAGTTTTTTTTATTCTAACGTTGAATTTTCTTGAAAACTCGTCATATTAATAATAAAAAACTTTGTCATATATTTTTATTTTTGTAGAATCGTTTATCGTCTCAATAATTTCTGGGATATTTTTTCGCAAGTATATTGAATTGTTACGTAGGATTTACTGAATCATTTGTTGCACTCATAAATCATTTAGAGTTATTATGATTTATGGGTATCGAAAATATTATTCTTTAATTTGTATTTTGCAGTTTCCTTATTGCTCTTGTCATTAATCTTCTCTATGAAATGTGAGTAAAAGCTTTGCTATTCTCACTTTTCAGAAATTGAAGTATAACTTTATAATTTATAGATATTTAGAAAATGAAGCACACTTTGACAAATAAGATCGCATTCAAATTAACTAAAGGCTATATTGCATGACTAATTACGTAAGTGTTAGATGTCTAGAATAAAACATAATATTTTAACGTTACAAAAATTATTGCTGCCTTAGGTGCATTGGTTGCACACGTCTTAACAGATTTATTTCATTCTTTCGTCTGCATTCATTCACATTTTAGTTTATTTTTTATTATTCTGTCTGATTATGTGGCTTCAGAAAGCACCTTTGAAAGCTTTAATGCTTTTCAGATGTAGTGCGTCTCAAAAACATTTGGGCGTGTGATTATTTTGAAATAATAGTTCGAAAAATTAGGCCATAATCACACACAAAAAAGTACACACACGGAATCATAATCAAAGATTTTTACAACAAATAAATACAATGTAGGTTTTATAAATAATAAAAAAAAATTAAAATCATAATAGGATGTTTAAAATATGTATGAACTTTTTGAGTATTATATGCATTTAAATTAAAATTTTAGATCCGTCCCTTTAAACTATCTTGAATACCCTATTAAATATGAGAATGTGTAGTTGTAGAATGTGGAGAATTCTGGAGGAGTAACGGAGGAGTATGGAGGACGAATGTGGAGAATGTGGATAAATTTCTAGAATGTGTAGTTGTAAAGAGAAAAAACTCTGCTCTTTTACATACGAATTGAATATTTTCCAACTGGGCGAAAAATTGCACAGATCGAGAATCGAATCCAGATCCTTGGTTTACAAGGCCAACATTCTACGGTTTCAGATGTCAAAGAGAAAGCTGGCGGGCATTTCTCGCTCAGATTATCTTATTGGTCAAACTATCTGGTCTCTCATTTAGACAACTCCATAGAATAGACCACAGGTAAATCAACTTCATATAACGATGGGTGCGTAGATATTTTTTCGTACATGGGTTCGTAGATATTTTTACACATTCAGTAAATTTATCATACGAATTGAATAATTTCTAGCTGAGCGATTTTTTCGCTGTGCGAGAAAAGAAAATCCACCCAGTTAAGATAATTTTCGATTTTAAAGATATTTTAAATTTTTTGTGCTCATTATAGCTGATACAATAACGTTTTCCTAAGTAATTACAGATATAATGATATGTATTTTTTTTTAAAAAATTATTATTATTCGTCATTTCAAAAATTAAATATAAGATTCTTATGAATGCTCATGAACTGAATTAGAATTTAAAAGTGAATGTTCCTTTCTTTGGGGTTATGAAAAATGGATCTAAAAATCTCTAACATCAATTGTTTTATCACTTGTTGTGATTTCCATTTTTTACAGTTAACGGGATGGGAGTGTTGTACATTCATGTACTTCTTTTTTTTATAGTTTTTTTTTACCACAGTACAAAGTTTAAAGCATGGAATATTTGGACTTTACTAAGTCCCAATTTTGGAGTTTTCCGAACTTTGAGTCATCAAAAATATTGCTTTTCCAATAAAAAGAAACATAAATTTTACTATATAAAAAGGCGAAATATCAAGTTCGTACATTAAAAATTGCATATAACAACTCTTAATACTAAACTTAACAATTATTTCAGAAGAAATTGTAACTTTCTTAATTATTGAGCATTTTTACTTAAAATGCGCTGCTTTATTAACTTATGCATGTAACTAAAAAGTTTTTCTTTTATTCTGTACACAGACATGTGTTAAGATTCAGTATGAAAACTTCTTTACTCTAGACCATTTTTTTCTCCTTCTTTCTTGAATACTACTCCTCCGAACTTTAGGTGTCCGCACCTTAGTTTTTGTACTGTACCGATGAACAAGCATTATGGTGCAAAAAAGAGAAAAGTTTAGACTTTAACATGAATGATGCGATATAGAATACATATTCTTTTTCACTTTTACTATTAAATCCATATTTTTAAAATTGCATTCATATGAGTTTAAAATCTTACAGTTTAACGATATCTGTTGAAATATACAAGTTATTCACATTGCAATTTTGCTATTTAAAAAAAAAAAAAAACTTTTTGCAAGTACTTGCGAATTATTGGGATGGGGAAAAAGTAATTTCGTTTTTTGCCAATAGATAGTTTTAAAGTCTTATATCTCGAGTACTACTTACTCAATTAAGTCATACTATACAGCATTTGAAAGGTAACAGTCTCTAGCACATTTTAAATGTAAAGTTATCATAATCTGTTTAATCAGTCAAAAGTTATTACGTTTTAAAAAGAGAGATTCCAGAAGATCATTTTCATCACATTTTCGTTTTTTATTTCTAAAAAGAGAAAAATGCGGCTCAGGTTCATCGAAAATTGCGTGGCGTTTATGGTGATCGATGCTTAAGTAAACGCCAAAGTCAGAATTTGATTGGCTCGTTTTCGCTCCGAAAATTTCGATGTTAAAGATGAACATTTCCCTGGCCAGCTATCGTTGAAAAAGTCGATGCAATTAAAAAAAAAATCGAAGTAGACTGACGTATTTTTTCCTGCGACATTGCTACGGAACTAAACATCGACCATAAAACGCTTTTGAACCATTTACAAAAAATTTAATACTAAAAGAAACTCGATACTTGGGTTCCCCATGAGTTTGCAGTGAAAAAGTTTAATGGACAGAATTTTCATTGGGAATTGCTACTGATACGGAACAAAATCAAGCCATTTTTGAAACAAATGATTATGCGTGATGTGAAAAGTAAATCACGTACGACAACAATGTGCGAAAAAGATCGTGGTCGAAGCTTCACAAACGATGATAAAACCCGGATTGACGCCAAGGAAGGTGATGCTGATTGTTTGGTGCGAATGAAAAGGAATTGTCCATCATGAGCTGCTCTAACCTGGCAAAACCATTAATTCAACTATCTACTGTGAACAAATAATGCAATTGAAGCAGGTGATTAAAAAAACCTATCCGAAATTGATCAATAGGAAAAGCGTTGTCTTCCATCACGACATCGCTAAACGACACACATGTTTAGTCTAGGCAAAAACTGAGAGAGCTTGGTTGGGAGGTTTTGATGCACCCACCGTATAGTCTGGACCTAGATCCAACCAATTACCATTTTTCCACCCTCTGCGGAACTCTCTTAATGGTGGTAAGCTAGCTTCAAAAAAGGCTTGTGAAAATCACCTTGTTCAGTTTTTTGCCCAGAACTCGCAGAAATTCTACAGTGACGGAATTATGATTTTACCAGAAAAAGGACAAAAGGTCATCGAACAAAACACCACATATATTACTGATCAGCTTTTTTAATTTATATAAATAAATTCAGTTTGAAAAATACGAAAAAAACCGAAATTATTTTTCCCCAACCCAATATGATATTGTAAAATTATATTTATTGATCCCTTAAACTTCTTTGCAAAACGAATCATGCTTGAAACCGATATCTCTACAAATCCATAAGTTAAATACTATTTTATCACTGATTCAAGCAATTATATAAAAAATGCTGTAGTCATGAAACAGTTATCTTCTCTCGTGATATTTATGAAAATGTCGTACAGTAGACCATAATGTTTTGTCCCTACGGAAGCAATTGTTATAAATTATTATCGCAACTTTTACTAGTCCTTTACATTGTTCAGTTACATAGTATAGTACAATGCAAGTTTATAGCGGAAAGTTTTGCACTATGAAATAGTTTTATAACAAAGTATATATGTGTAATCGTTAAAACCAGCGATCTTTGCTTTAAATGTTTGTCGAGTAGCTTTGAGTAGTGAAAGTTTTACCTTATAGAAGTTACAAAATTAGAATAAATATTCAGTACTCAAAGTTACAGATTAAACAGTGTTTTAGACAGTAAATATATTCAGTCTAATTGATTTGCAGCATTTGAGTTCAGTGTCAGACATCATAGTTTATGCCACCGAAAAACTGCGGACATATATAGAACCAAGTTGCCAAAATAATTATGTAACATTTTATTTTTACAAAATCAAATAGGTACACAGTTAAGCATGAAATTTCGGTCCATAGGGAAACTGTATCTCAATATGTAGCATTAAATAAGTTTTACTGTTTTAATTTTTTTGTATGGAATATTTTTCATTTACATGCTTTATCCAAATACGACATTGATGCTTTCACAAATTTAATTAAAACCTGTCCTATGAATATATCTGCTTTTCTGCATAAATAAAATACAAATTTATCTTTTCTATTAATATTTCCAAAGGTGTTAATTATTTTTTCATATATTAATTATGCATTTCTTTCATAAAAATTATGAGAAAAGTTGTATGATAGAAATATCTTTTTAATTAACTCTGTACACATATTTAAAAGATGATTACATGGAAAATCTTAATATGCTAATAAAAAACTATTATAAAATTTGTTGAATAAATAAATATGTAGTCCAATCTGTTTTGGATTTTATATATAAAAGAACGTATGCTATTAAATTCCAAACATAATGTCTAACGCAAAAGGTTTAAAAAACTTTTTTTTTTCATTTATGATAAATTATATCCAAATTTCAAATGGATACTAATACTTTTTACTTTCTTTACTTTATATTGTTATAGCTATATACCTATGTGAACCTATTTACATACATTTTCATTCACGAAATTTTATTTTACATATAAGAAAGAATATATCATTAAATATTTTTTTCTAATAGAATGAATTTATGTTATCTTGAACATTATCTACACATATTTTCACAAATAATAAATAACAGTTTATAATATATGTTTCATTTGATTTTTAACTTATGTACATTAAATTACTCTTTAGTGACCAGTAATAGAACCATTGTATTATAACAATTCAATACCACTAATTCTTGTATTACATGTGAGACAAATATAACTTGATAGTAAATTTATTAATTTTAAACTTTGAGAAGTCCCCTTAAACTGTGTATAAATAAGTGTCAGGATTTCAACTTAATTGTAAATTATTCATATTGTTCTAAATATTGCTTAACTTTAATACCTATAGAGTTAAAAGGAAAAAAATGAAAGAAAAAAATCCTTATTTTTTATATTTAAATTTAATAAATGTTGACATACATTCGTCTACACGAGCATAATAGTAATAATGATAATAATAACTACAATAATAATAATAAATATGCTATACTATGTGTTTAATAATTGTTATTTAAAATCAGATAGTGTATTTTAAAGGTAATTGGGTATAATAATGCAATGTAGAGTAATAGTGTTTAAATCCTATGTATATGTGCTAATGCTATGAGAATCATGATCCATATTCCATGAGCAAAAATCACAATATTTGTAAATCTTTGAGTATATATTAGACAGTCGTGTTGTTTTTAAACGTATTTAAAAGATGTAATCTGAATTTTTTTTCTGTTTATTAAATAATCAAATAGGTAACCAACAAATAAAAATAGCTAATATTAATATTAAAGAAAAACTCTTACATACTGGAGTACAGAAATCCGCTAAACAGACAATATTAACCTTTTACAGGCCAAATTCAGATCCAGACATATTTTAAATTACTTTTTTGTACATTATGCCTTCTAATGCTTTAGTTAAGAGATATTAGTGATTAATATGGTGGATTTTTTTTTTTTTTTTTTTTTTTTTTTTTTTTTTTTTTTTTTTTTTTACAATTTTCAGAATGTTCCCAATTGGGAACATTGGTCACTTCCGGAAGTCATTTTCCAGTGGCCATTGATAATTTTTATGATTTTCTGTAGATTTCCTCATAAATGATAAGAATGTAACTTATATTCCAAAAAATCAAGTTATTCTAATTCGAAAAATCTATTTCAAAAAATCATTTTTATGACTGATCATTTTCCAGTGGTCATTGGTCATTTTTATGATTTTCTGTACCTTGCCTCATTAATGATAGGAATAAAACTTCTATTCCAAAAAATAAAATCATTCTTTTACTATTTCTGCTAATTTTTTTGGTCGATTTTGATTAAATTAAATTTTTAATAAATGCTTAAACTTATGTTCCCAATTGGGAACATTGGCCTGTAAAAGGTTAAATGTATTAATAAAAAATTTATATGCAAAACAATACTAAACTCTTGAAAAACGTATAAAGTAAAACTAAATTTATTTTATGTTTCTTTAAAGAAAATAAATGCTTACAACAACTGTTTTCTTAACTGTTTTTATTAAACAAAACGTTTTTTAAAAAGGATTGTGACTTATGTTTGTCTGGTAACCTCTCTTTCTGGTCGTGCGATTCGCATAAATATACTTGAATTGCAAAGGTAATTTATACATGATATTAAGGTTTACAAAGACATTTTTGTCATGATGCATTTAGCATCTATAGTTTAATTCCTGGAATACTCAGACTATATAGCTCAAAATTCGTTTGCAGTATACTTTACTAATTACTCTGTTTCAAAGTCTAAATTGATATAAACCCCACAAGTGAGCCAATAAATGCTTGATGGAGATTATAGTGTACATAATACATACCATTTATGTATATTATAACACAAATGAGTTCGATTATAGTACCTATGAGCGATAATTGTTACAAATGTGTTTTCAGTTATGATATGCATTTTAAATGTAACTATTTTTTCATATATATATACTATATTTAATATACAGTTTCTCAAAAAATATTATTATACTTTTTCATTCATTGACTTAAATTACTGAAGAGTAATTTTTTTATTGTATTATAGGTTTCCCAACTAAACAATCCGTTAGTAAATCATATATTATATATACTAATTTGTAAACTTTTGACAGTTTATTTTTGAAGACGCTAAAAATTTTCCCAACTGTTGAAGATAATTTCGAATGTGGGATTTGAAATATGTTATATAACTGAATTATTATGTGTGGCATAATTTTTAATAAATAGTTCTAACTAAAGTATGAAGTTTTGTTACATTATTTTGATTGTATTTGAAAGTCCTTCATAAAATATGCTTGATACATTTTTTTTCTTGTATGTCTGGAACATTAGAAGCAATTAATTTAGTTTTACGGATTTTACTAAAAAGATTTTGTTTATTCCTTTTTTAACTTTCTTTTATATTTACAAAGAGAAAGTTTAGGATTCATGAAAATTTTCAACTTTCGGTTTTCGATGGATTAATATGTTTTGAAAGCTCCTGAATGCCATCTGATCGTTTTTAGAACATGTCTGTCTGTGAGAATCTCTGTCACTATCAGAATCTATCTGTCAGCCTGTGAGTAAGTCAGTTTGTCTGTGTGTGACAAAAATTTTGTGGACACTATATCTTAAGAAGTAATGCACGGAATTCCATAGAAACTTAGGTACAGTGAGTTCTTGATATAAACAACCACTCATTAATTTTTGGTGCATGTTTTCTAAGAGGTCGCTTTGCTATGCTGGATTATTCCACGATTTACTCAATGACTCTACTTCAGAAACTAATGCACGGATTTTCATCAAACATCAGGGAAAATTGTATGATATTAATTGGTGATGTTTACGTTTTGGTTGGAATTGCTCATTAGGTTGCGTTTCTATACTACATCTTTCACGATTTCCGAAAAAGATTTACTTCAAGAACTAATGTAAGATTTTTCATCTAAATTGAAATTCAGTTAAACATAGACCTAAATGATTGCTGATAACGTTTCTGTGTAAAACACTCCACAGATGGCAACTATATGCTGTATTTTGCATGATTTACACGTTCTTGGCGATAGTCATACCTCAAGAACTAATGCACTGATTATTATAGCTTTAAAATCGTCATAAGCATAGATTGCCATTTAATTTTGGTATTGTGCGATAAATTTAGAAACATTAACAGGTATGAAGAAAAAGAAAGTTTTGGAGTTGGCACATAAGGCTGGCTTTTAATTAAATATGACTTTGCAATTTTTCTTAATAATACTTTAAAACTGTTTGATCATTTTTTGTGTGCAGTATATATAGCTGCCAACTCACCCAGTTTGGCCCAGAAAAATTTAATAGAAAATTTTTCCTCATTTATTCGGCTGATTGCGGCGATTTAAAGTAACAAAATTTACAAAAAAAAATTGTGGTACAAAAAAGCGGAGACTGTTGCCAGCTGTGAGTATTGATTGTACATGTCATCACATTTCGTGTTATTAAATAACTCCTTACTTAATATTAAAGGATAATATTTTTTACATACACTCTCAAAAAAACTTCCGTCTTTTCACAGAAAAAGTACTGGCAGCACTGCTGCCAGAAATTATCTGTATATTGACGAATATCCGTTTATTTTTTTCTCCGTCAAAAGAGGTAAAATATCCATCTTTTGAAAAAAGTCTGGAAAAGATAAGTACGCCGGCGGTGGGGATCGAACTCACGTTTCCAGCATTAGAAAGCCAGAGCCTTGCCACGGAGCCACGATTGCTCAGCAGGAAATTGCTTTGAAGTAGAAGCCTTTATTTCTTATGAGTGTGGTTTGGTTTATTTCGTTAACGAGCTATTAATTTTGAAGTTAATATCGGGAAGATTTCATCTTTAATGAAACTGTGGCTGGGGTTTTTTACGTTTATATTAATATAGTATAAAAATGTGAATTTTAATTATATTTACGTAGATTGCTAGAAGAAAAATATGGATGTTCTATGACAAGATTTTTTTGAATAATATCAATTTTTTTCTTTTTGCATTTTATTTTTTAATTAAAATATCTTTTAAATGTGTTCACTTAAAGTATATTTTAAATGGGAATATTTATTATATAAATAACTTAGTAAATTCAACTTTATTCAATTTATCCAACTTTGAATATGAATAACAAATTGTGAGAATTTTTGAATGAATGAAGAAAGTAATTGTTATTTATTTTTAAATTCGAAAACATTTGTGTCTTTTTAAACTAAATTAGACATTTTAATCTATAGAATATTTTGTTTTTCATTTTAAAAATAAAGTCGAATTTATTACTAACAGACCCAATACGCATGCGTGCAAGAAATAAACGGAAACTCTTCCTCATTTTTTGACGTTCGGAATTCACAGATCAAATACGTTTTCTGGGAATACGGTAATTATTTGTGAAAAAATAACAATAACTTAGTGTATGTTGACGAATTTTTCTGACAGTGTAGGTGTCATAGTTTACGTCACCGAAAAACTGCGAACATACATAGAACCAAGTTGTAAAAATAAGAATGTAATTTTTTATTTTTACAAAATCAAAAAGGTACACAGTTGAGCATGAAATGCTGGTACATTGCGAAATTGTATCTCAATATGTAGCATTAAATAAGTTTTACTGTTTTATTTTTCTTTGTATGTACTATTTATCAATTACATGCTTTATCCAAATACCTTGATGTTTTCAATAATTGAATTAAAACCTGTCCCATGAATATTTCTGCTTTTCTGCATAAATAAAATACAAATTTATTTTTTCTATTAATATTTCCAAAAGGGTTAATTATTTTTTCATATATTAATTATACGTTCCTTTCATTGGTGTAACATCTCTGAACATTTTATTAGCAGCATAGATCATAATCTCAATCAGTTGACTATTTAATATTCGAGAATTAGACAAAGATTCATTAGTACATTTAACTGAAAATGCTCTATCAAGTCATATCTTGGTGGAAATAATTTATAGATTCTTTTCTAGCGGTTGATTCGTAGGTTTATCATTGTGTTTTCATGCAAACCCAAAGGTATGAAAAATTGAGAACTGGCAGCAGAAAATGACAATGTAAACCAACACTGCTAAAAATGTGAAACTTTTGCTGCATCGTCACTCCACCGCTTTTATAGAAAACTTACTTCACTGCATTATGGAGTGTTGTCATTGGTCAAAATAGAGATATTCTATAAAAGCGGTGGTGTGACAATTAAGCAAAAGTGTAAAATTTTAAACAGTGTACAAGTCAACTACCCAAATGTGGTTTTAAGATATTTTTTCCATCAAAATATGACTTGGCAGACCTCTTGCATTTTATTATACTAAGTGAGTTTCAATTAATACTGGGGTATCAGGCTGTCATCTTGATGAGCGGACGGTCTTTGTATGCCGCTTCATTGTCTATGTCTCTCATTATTTAATTTAAAAATATGGGGTATAGTAAAAAGACTAGAAAGTTGTCGAATAATTTTATTTACAAAAAATTATATAATATATATACATACATATACATACTCGGTATTTCAAAAGTTCGGTATGAAAGTAAAAAGGGATAAAAAAATTACCTATCGGTAGACATGCGTGTTGCAGATAAATGTTCAGTTGGGTATGGAATTTTGTATAACACCAACAAAGTGAATTGTTCAAAATCCCGGCAATACAGGACACAAGAGCATATGTTATTGTAGAATAATTCCATATTATCCATACAATACAAAATTTTGAAATAAAAAAGTGTACATGCGCTATCATTAACCGACTTCAAAAAGGAGAGGAGGTTATCAATTCGACGCGTATGTATTTTTTTTTTTTTATGTATGTACACCGATTACTCCGAAACTATGCAGCCGATTAATTTGGTTTTGGTGTTAAATTAAAGAACTTACTCTCGGATTGGTACCACATCCATTTCATACAAATTGGTTCAGTAGTTTTTTAGTAATTAAGCAAAAACTATTAAAATTAGTGTTTTTTCGGTAATTAAAACTGTTTAATTAGTTCCTACAATAGAGCGAAGTCAGGATGGCCGAGCGGTTTAAAGCGCCTGATTTAAGCTCTGGTTCTCGAAAGTGACAATGGGTTCGAACCCCGCTCCTGATATACGTGTGTACAATAATTTTCCGTATTATAATTTTTACATATATATTTTACAAATTAAATACTAATTATGCTATTAAGAATATTTTGTATTTAACCGTTAGCACAGCGTATCAGAGATCTTTTATCAACTCAATACTTTATCAGTGAAAGAGTGCTAAAATAATTGACTTACAAAAAATAACATGACATTGAATAAGTTTCCGAAGCTATTCCGTATTATAGTTTTTACGTATATATTTTACAAATTAAATACTTATTATGCTATTAAGAATATTTTTAACCGACTTCAAGAAGGAGAGGAGGTTATCAATTCATCCCGTATATATATTTTTAATGTATGTTCACCGATTACGCCGAAACTATCCAACTGATTAATTTGGTTTTGGTGTTAAATTAAAGAACTTACTCTCGGATTGGTACCACTTCCATTTCATAGAAATTGGTTCAGTAATTTTTTAGTAAACGGGCAAAAACTATTAAAATTAGTGATTTTTCGCTAATTAAAACTGTTGAATGAGTTTCCACCATGGAGTGAAGTCGGGATGGCCGAGCGGTCTAAGGCGCCTGATTTAAGTTCTGGTTCTCGAAAAAAAGCGTGTGTTCGAACCCCACTTCCGACATACATGTATACAACAACCTATTTCGTATTATAATTTTTACACATATATTTTGCAAATTAAATACTAATTATGCTATTAAGAATATTTTGTATTTAACCGTTAGCACAGAGTATCAGAGATAATTTACCAACTCAATACTTTATCAGTGAGAGAGTGCTAAAATAATAGACTTGCGAAAAGTAATATGACGTTGAATAAGTTCACCGAATAGATAGCCGAGCGGTCTAAGGCGCCTGATTTAAGTTTTGTTTCTCGAAAGAGAGCGGGGGTTCGAACCCCACTCCTGACTTGCATGTATACAATAACCTTTCTCCGCATTATAATTTTTACACATATATTTTACAAATTAAATACTAATTATATTATTAAGAATATTTTGTATTTAACCGTTAGCACAGAGAATCAGAGATCTTTTATCTCCTCAATACTTTATCAGTGAAAGAGTGCTAAATTAATAGTCTTGCGAAAAATAACATGACCTTGAATAAGTTTCCTGACTTGATTGCAATCAGGATAGCCGAGCGGTCTAATGCGCTTGATTTGTTGTTGTTGTTGTATGTATGTCGGCCAATTATCTACACTATGGGATATAGGCCCTAAGGGGTGGGATGCCCTCCGTGGGGGTCTTTCTAAGGGAACCTAACCCGTATTTACGCAACGTTCGAAGAAAACCACGGAAAACTCCGAACGGTTAGGCCGATGGTCGCGATTGGGTTCGAACCCAGCACCTACCGTCTACCAGTTTGAGGTCAGAACCTCTCGGCCACTGGTGGGGCCCGCGCTTGATTTAAGCTCTGGTTCTCGAAAGAGAACGTGGGTTCGAACCCCACTCCTGACATACATATATACAAAAGCCTTTTCCGTATTATTCTTTTTACAGATATATTTTACAAATTAAATACTAATTATGCTATTAAGAATATTTTGTTTTTAACCGTTAGCACAGAGTATCAGAGATCTTTTACCAACTCAGTACTTTATCAGTGAAAATGTGCTAAAATAATAGACTTGCGAAAAGTAATATGGCGTTGTTCACCGTTTAGATTGCAGTCAGGATAGCCGAGCGGTCTAAGGCGCCCGATTTAAGCTTTGGTTCTCGAAAGGGATCGTCTGTTCGAATCCCATTCCTAACATCCATGTATAACATACATTATTTTTTCCGTATTATAATTTCTTTAACTGACTTAAAAAAGGAGAGAAGGTTATCATCAATTCGACCGCGTATGTACTTTTTTTTAATATATATGTTCACCGATTACACCGCAACTATCCAACCGATTAAACTAAGTATTACGGTATAAATAACTAAAAAGTAAGAAATAAAATAAACTTTTTCAAAAAAAAATATAACCGACTTCAATCAACGCTCTAAAAAGAGTTAAATAATTCTTTAAAATACCCTAATGATGAATTGTTATCTAATAATCACACATCAGATATCATGTACCGACAAAAAAATGGTTATAAGTTTAATACATAGAACTTAATATCCAGCAAATATGGTTTTCCGACAGAATATTTTTTACAAGAGATTAATTTACATATTTTTGATTTAATTTATGAATAGATACATATAAAAAGTAATGAATTACTTTTTGAAGTTGGTGCCAAACTATTGTAAGTATAGTAAGAATTGTGGTTATATTATGCCTAATACCATAAATAAAATGGTAAAAATCATTTTTGATTGTGATTGTTTGGCACCAACTTCAAAAAGTAATTCATTACTTTTTATATGTATCTATTCATAAATTAAATCAAAAATATGTAAATTAATCTCTTGTAAAAAATATTCTGTCGAAAAACCATATTTGCTGGATATTAAGTTCTATGTATTAAACTTATAACCATTTTTTTGTCGGTACATGATATCTGATGTGTGATTATTAGATAACAATTCATCATTAGGGTATTTTAAAGAATTATTTAACTCTTTTTAGAGCGTTGATTGAAGTCGGTTATATTTTTTTTTTTGAAAAAGTTTATTTTATTTGAAACATGCGATAGATACATTGGTTTTATTCAATATTTTATTGATCTACACTGTAAAAACAAATTCCGTTAAATAACGGAAGTAGTACTGGTAATCTAGACTCCAGTACTATTTCCGTTTTTTAACGGAAAAAAATCCGTTTTTTCCACAAATATTTCCATTTTTTTCTTTTTTTACAAAATATTTTCGTTTTTTTTTTTCAATTTTTTTTATATAAAAATTTTTGCTTGAAAACCAAAAAAGAATTTTCAAGGACAAACTTGCAGATTTATGATTTTTATTCTTTAGACAAAGACACATCAGGTTACATACATTTAATTTAAACAACAGTGGAGAAATGTTACCCTCGATGGGGATCGAACCAAGCCCCTGTCCTATTGCAGCTTGCAGTAGTGCAATACCATTACGCCACAGTTATACACACATTACTTGCAAATATCTTTACTTATTTCGAATGATTTTATGAAGCAAAGGCTCTGTGTTGAACTCGGCATTAATTTTGTAGAGAATTATTTATTATTTACTTATTAATTATTGTTACTTACTTATTAATTATTATTACTTACTTATTAATTATTATTACTTATATGTTATTGAGTGCACAGTTCCAAATGTTTAACAGATTTTATTTCCATAATTTCTAATATTTAGTTTGTTATATCAGTTCTATAAAAAATAAATTTTAGACTTTAAAATATTACATGTATTAAGAGTTGAATGCATTAAAAAGTTTTGTTTTCTTCATTTTTAAAGAAATTTTTTAAAGTTTATTGTAATATTATTCATATTTATTTACTTTTATTTTTTTTAAAAGGACACTAACATACTTAAAAAAAACATCTATTTTAACAAAGTATTTGTATGACGATAGATTTTAATCTCAATAAAGATAGTTATTACGGGTTATTAAAATAATTTTTTTATTATTTTTATAAATTAGATAATCGTCAACATTATAAATTTTCTTTAATATAATTCAGATGTTTTAAATTTTATGTGCAAATTTCTTAAAGTGGATAGATTAAAAAATGTATTAAAATTAAAAGTAGAAATTTTTTTCCATTTAAAAATCCTAATGGAAATAAACTAACTGAAAATAAAATAACTAATCTCAAACTTAAAAATGATTAATAAAATTTTATAATTTTTATTTTTTTTAATATTGTAAAAATATGTTACCTTTTATATTATTAAAACAGAAAGAAATAAAGAAAATTATTATAGAAAGTTGATCTTAAAACAACTCTATAATGTTTTTCTATCCGAGATATAGATGGCGACACTAGAGTTATTTGCGGAATTTATTCTGTTTTAATACGGAACTTCTCTGTTTCCAGATAATTTACGGAAATCTTACTGTAATTATAATCTATAATCTCAAAATGTCAATAACAGAAATTCTTCGGTTTTTTCGGAAGAATGAAACTATTCCGTAAAATTTTACGGAAAAAATTGATTACATTTACGGATAGTTTTTACAGTGTAAGTTAAGTGCTTAATCAAAATATATTGGGTAGAAATGGAGAGATGAAAATGATTTATGTTTTTACATTTCTATTTTTCATCTGGTTATAAAAGTTAAAAAAGTATTTCGACAGGTACAGCAATAAAATAAAAATAACAACATTTATCGCATTTCTACAACAAGCAAATGAAGAAAGGTGAAATCTCTAAAGGGAAGGAAAACATTTTGTCCCTCAATTTATTTTCTATAGGAGAATAAAAGTACGTTTTTATTCCTCCTGAAATCATTTATCTAACAGTGGTATATGAGAAACTGTTAAAGCAGAAACTTTAAACAAGTGCAAAAGAAAAAAAAATTATGAAAAGGTTTTAATTTTTGTAATAGTGCCAAAATGTAAGATATTACAGTATGTCTAACTGATGTTTGCTCCGAGAAAAGGTGTTTTTTTATCCAATTATTTGTAAGAGTACATTATTCTTAAATGATTAAAACAAACTCTAATTTTAATTAGGAAAACCGACATGAGGAAATGCTATTCACTAAAAAAATAAATAATAAAAATTTAAAAATAAAAATAAAATAAATTGTCAAATACCAAATATTGCTCTCTCTTAGAGGGTTCCATACAACAAATATATGAATTATTTATAGTATTATGAAAGAAATCGTTGCGAAAAGAATAATAACACTTTTTAAAAAACTATGTAACGTAGTATTGTATATAAACAAATTAGAGTTTTTTACTTTGTGTATATACTAGAAAAGTATGAATGGGTATACCATAAAAATTGAAAGAGATATGAATCCTAAATAATATTAAATACTGCTATTCTGTATAACTTTTTAAATCGTATCGTAATGTGTTCTTTATGATTTTAATTTGATACTGGCAATAAAAATACTGCATATTTAATAGTGTTCTCAAATAAATTAAATCAAATTTTAAAACGACAAATGGTATTTTGATGAATAAACTAATATTTTATGTTTTTTTTTAATAATAAGTGGAATGTTTTTACACAGAATGCATATGTATTTTTTCATTTATACTGCTAGGGTTTTACAGTATATGGAAATAGGTGAGCGGTTATTTGCTATTTTAGATATTTTATTAAACATCTAGAAAAATAAATAAAGAATTATCCTGAAACACCAGATGCATAATCAGATTTGTACTGGTCATATATTTTTTCAAAGATGTTTTTTCCGAAACCCATGCAAGACCATTAAATGGTTTTGTATGGGGTTTGAAAAAAAACGAATATATTTTGAATAACTCTGTCAAAACTGATGCAGCAAAAGCGTTTAAATTGTAGATTAAGATTTAGTGGTTTATTGCAATAAACTATGTTCATTTTTATAAGGATAGCATATACAGGGTGAGTCATAAATATCGAAACAATAGGCTATCTCCTCAAATATTGCCCCTAGACCCATACTTCCAATTGCAAAAATTCCTAAAAAAAGGTGAAATTTCTGATAAGTTGCAACTCCATTGGGGGTCTATTTGAAAAAATTCGAAAATTAAGTTTTTATATGGCCCCCGTAGGGAAAAATTCCCAATTAGGAAATTATTCTTTATCCATTCCTAAATTGAACAAAACAAATTTCATCACCGTATCTAAAAACCCCACAGAGATATTAAATCTCAAAATCCTCAAAAATTCCTGATTTACACAACTTTTCCCTGCCTCTAAATGGTGTTTTCTTCACTCAATTTCAACGCTAGTTAGGGAACATTCACAAATTGCAATTTAATAAAAATCGGTTTAAGATAGCACTTTTTCTTTTTACATAAAATAGCAGCGTATAGTTTTTACGTTAAATTTGTATACCAGACGTCTGCCTGGGTCAAAATAATCTGGGTCAGGTCCCAAACTGACACATAAGCCCCGTTTCCAATGCAGTTTTTCAAGACACCTCAAAACGGTTATTTTACCCCCTACTCCATTTCCAGTGCACAAACCGGTTTGAAGGAGAATCGAGCCTAGGTCATTTTCTCCCCAAAGTCAGACCTGCAATCGACTAGGTCAGTAATCCGCCTTTTACCCATGATTCAGTTCGGGTAAACAATTTACCGTGATTTCTGCTTATCGTCAGCATGTTTTTCGTTAGCGCTATTGATATTTCTCGCGTTGTTGACATTGTTTCATTCTTTGATTGGTCGGTCATTGCAGCAACAGAATCACAAGCTTGATGGACGCGCATGTGTAATAATTTAACTTTAGGTTTTCGTCTGCTTGAAGTTCGAGATTTAATTTAAACAACGCTAAGGAAATGTTGAATTTTTATTTTTTTATGCGTTACAGTAAAACCCCGATCTATCGTTCCCGCATCCATCGTTTTCCCGCATTGATCGTTTTATATGTACACTCTAAAAAAAAATGTGTAAATTTACACACAAAAATGTGTAAATCGATGATACAAAAACGACATGTCTATATGTGTAAATTTGTGTGTAAATTGCGCCAAATGTGTAAATTTCAGAATACACATTTTAATGTGTAATTTGATGATAAGTCCAAATGTGTAAAAGTTATCTGATAACTCTTGAAATACACACTTTAATGTGTGAATTGCACTGAAATACACATATTTCTGAGCACTATTTTTACACGTACATATGTGTAGTATTCTTTTTTTACATATATTTTTGTGCAATAGGAAAATACCTACAATGTTATGTAATATGCAAAATACACATGTTTTTGTGTTATGTATAGAATGCACAGATTTTTGTGTAATATTCTGTTTTTACACATATGTCTACGCAAAATGGAAAATACACATTTTTGTGTAATATTTAAAATATATAGGTTTTTGTGTACATAGATATTTATCTTATTCTTTGATGTGTAAACTGCGAAAAAAGGTTTTCAAAATCGCAAAATAAAATTACATAAAGAACAAATTCGTATTTGCTTCACGTGTTTCTAAGTACGCGTTCGTAATTATGTACATTGGTAGCACCTATAGTTGTTATTCAATCCGTCCGTCTGTCTACATGTCCGTTCACATATAAGAACGCAAAAACTACACAACCGAATCGTTTGAAATTTAAAATACATAACCGTTGCATAATTTTATTGAGTCATTTAAATTTTTATGAAAATGAGATGCATAATTCAATTATAGAGACAATCAAAAGTGTTCCCTTGCATTATGACCAATGGGAAAAAATAGTTTCAAGTGCATCTTAATAATGTTACACACTTTTGAACATAATAAAATTGATATGCGTCTAGGAAGTACATACTACAATATAAATTCTGTATAATCTGTAGTGCAAAGAATAGTTTTTATTAATTTACAAGGCTAAACTAAAAAATCCCATTACATTATAATAAAGAAGGAAATATTGTTTGGGACGCGTTAATTATATTAAAATGTTTCACATTTTATGAAATTGATGCTTATGTTGCTGAGATTCGTTAAAGATTACTTATTTTATAATAGAAAGCAGATATATAGTGTTTACAAAGAGAAAGAAAAAATTTCGGATACTTAAACAGTATCCGAAGTACTGTCTACTATTAGACCTAGATCTGAATTTTTTTTAACTTCTTTATAGTACGAAATGTACCTGATTTGCCTTGTTTAACGCGCATTTTCCAACTTGTTTCTTTCTAACAGATTTGTAATCTTAAAACAAGAATTATTTACGCTCAATCAAGAAACAGGGTCGTCTCAAATTGTAATCTATTATCTTTCTGATATTATAATCTATTTTCTTTATTTTTATTAATCTGTTTTCTTTCTGAAATTATAATATATTATCTCCTTCTGTTTGCATATATACAACGTGATGACAGAAAGGATTAATTCATTTTACATAAGGGTTTGCAAGCAGTAAAAGAAAACTTAAAAACAATTTTTTGATTATTAAAAAAATAACTTTAATAATAGAATGTAGATATTACATTCTTATTTATGAAATTATACATTTAAATCAATAATAACTCTTGATACATGATTTTTAAAAACGGTCATTAATTGTTTATATCTTACAGCAACTGAATGCTGTACTCTATTTTGCCTATAATGTAAAATTTTTATGTTCGTTTTTTTTTTTTTTTTTTTTTTTTTTTTTTTTTTTTTTTTTTTTTTTTCAAAAATGTAATTTTTGGCTGGATTCTGTTGCCAAAGCCATTATAACACTGATACTATCATAAATAGTACAAGGGATTAGAATTATTACTATGCAATTTTTAGAATAAAATGGGGTGAAAAAATTATTTTATCAGTGTATTAAAAATACAAGTTATTTTTTATAAGACACAATAAAAAAAGAATAAGGAATGTGAATCCAGTAATGGAACCTCACAAAAGTAATAGATTTTATAACAATAATTAGAGCCAGAATTTAATGAAGGCATGCTAATAAAACAAAATATTTGCTTCAAATAAATTTAACAAATTAGCATAGCAATAATTAATGAAATATTTTGAGAATTGTTCACTGTTTAAATAAATCATTGTAACTATCACAATATCAAAATTTTAATTATTTTAGATACATTGTTTAAAATTCTAAATGTCAGGGAATTACAGTTATCAAATTATTTATACATTGGAAGGTTTAGATGGATAAAAGAAAATATGAAAAAAAAGTTATTTTAGCACAAATTCGTTTACTTCCCTCTATTTTTAACAATTAACAAGTTGAGCGCCACTCAATCTCCGGCGACAGATGTGACACAATAGATGCAGTTAATTTTTCAGAATACAATTGATTTTTAACAATTTCTGTAACTTAATTGTTTTTATTTAAATGGGAATTATTAGATTTAATTGAGCGCCCCCCGCCCTCAGTAACAGTAACACACGCTTCTTAAATTCTTAAAAATAAATGAAATTTTGCAAATAGTCATAAGTACATAAAATTCAAAGCTTTCTTTCTAACGAAACATAAACACATGCAAATTTTGCAAGGAAAGAAAAATGACCGTATTAGTTTTTTAAATGGAGACAACTCTTAGCAAATTCATTCAAATTTTCCTGAAAATCGATGGAACTTTAAAATATTATTTTCTGTGTCTTGATTAGGAGCATAAAAAATAATTTAGACTTTAAATCATGTAGAGAGGAGTTAATGAAATATATATACATAAATTAAATTGTTAATTATTTTTTATTAACCAAAAATATTGAAGCTTGTCCATTACCTTCCCATCTAGCCTATATATACCTCATATGCATGTTGTACATATCATACATTTCATATTCATACATTTTATAATGCGATTATGATTCATATATGAGTTAAATCTCTGTTTAAAGTAGAAACTATTGGGATGTGATAATACATGTATAGTAATTATGTTAACTATTGGTTAAATTACTTTTAAAACCCAAAACTTTTAAAATTTAAAGAAACGTAATTTTAACCGCATAGTTTTAAAAAGGAAAAAAAATCTGATTTAAATACTATTTAAATGAATAAATCGTTGGCATGCGGCCTTTTATTTCAACAAAATAAAAATTAAATTTAGTAAAGTTTATTGAATTGATAAAAGTTAAATTAATGTTAATCATTGCTTTTATAAAATGTTTATGTGAAATTAACTAAAACTAAAACTATTAACTAAAAGAGAAAGCTGGGAAAATACTTTTCCCTTACCTATTTCTTATGAATGACCTTCCTCTGTGTTAAATTAGGATAATCCAAATAGAAATACGTAGATTCTTTCGTAGAATTATGTCCGAATACAGTACAATGACATTAATGAGCTCTTTTTAACTACATTACTGACACTGTACCTTTTCGGACTGTCATGTAAAAAATCCTTTGGCCGCATTCTTGTAACATTTTCCTAAAAGTTTTAAAATTCATGCGAATTATATACGTTTATAAAAGAACAATATATACGAGCAAACTGAACGTTTTTTATTCCAAAGACTAACTGTTGTGATCGTCTGCGTGTGAATTTATTGCTGCGAAACGCAGAGCAGATGTTGAAACGCAGCAGATGTTGTTTTCCTTTTATTTATTCAATGCTAGATTTGGAAGTTAAACGCACGTTATTTTCATAAAAGTGGCTCTAATTAAAATTTTCGGTTTAAATTTTTTTTTATGCATTTCACTTTTGTTTCTATTCAATTTCAAAAAGTTTCCTGTTAAAATGAATTGTAGAGTTTCTTTTTTATAAATTATTATATTGTATTAGTCATAATTTGGGTTATGAATTAAAATATTGCCTTAATACATGTATCAATTACAGAGCAATCCAACTATTAACGCAAGTTAGAATACGGACAAACAAACCGTATTCTTAAGCATTTTCAACAAAGTTGTAAAGTATTAAAACGACTAATAGGTTGAAATTTGACTTTTAGAATTTTATACCCAAAAGACGATAGCAAATTTTAATTCTTTTGTACAGCCCTGTATTTTGTCTACTATTTTTGCATAAGGTTATGCCACTATTTAGCTATGATTTAATTAAATCAAAAACACGTTTAAATCTAGTGAACTTACATTTCCAGAGGTTATCATACATAGGCAGCCATGTATCAAATTCTTTCGGTGGTCCTGTATATCATTTTCCTCCATATATATCTTAGCTTATTAAATGCAATTCTGTGTAAAAATGTAGAATTTATTTTAAAACCATCTTTAAGCTACTTCCGTTCATGTACTGTAATCTGTGCACTTTCTGCTGTGTTACACTGTACATGATCTACAGCATTTGTACACAGAACGCAATATGCAAAAATCAATATAAAAACTCATATCTCAATGAACAAGAAAGAAAAATTATGCGTTAAGGATAGATTACGAAACACTTTCCAACACTTCCTGAAATCTTTAACAAAACTTCATTATTTAGGAAAATAACGTGTTAATGTCCATAGCCAAATATGTATTTCAATACTTTTGAACAGCCCTGTATTTAATCTGTCTGTTGATATATATACTATATAATAAGAAAATTTAGTTAAGCAAGAAAACGCTAAATTTTCGTTAAATTTATTTATTAGTAATTCATACTAATGGATAAAAACGTACTTGAATACTTTTGATCAGCTCTGTAGTTTACCTAGTACCTGTATTACAGTCCAATATTTACCTAAAATCTATTTTAAACTAAAACACTCTTAAAACTTCTTAAATAACATTTCCAGAAGTTATCATCGAATTGTGACCACGTATCCAGTACTTTACATGATCCTGTATATCATTTTATCTATATTCTATAAACATTTCTGAGTAAGCGGTTCAACATAAAAATGTATAACTTATTTAAAAACCACCTTTTAATAAATTACGCTCGTATTCAGTAACCTTTACGAGTTCTTTTGTGTAACCTTGTATATAAACTATAGAATTTATACACACTATGTTATATGCATATATTTAGTGAAACTTAAAAACGCATATCATAATTAAAAATGCATTTCATCCATCCATCAACCATCATCGATAATACACAGTACTTCAAATAGAATATACTATTTGAAATCTTTTGTATCTCCCTGTAAATGCTATGCACTTCATATTATGACTCAGCGTATCACCATATCAAATTTATTGTACACGAAGTCGTTTAACATTATTAAAATATCTCGCAAATAATCCCCCGCCCTTTTGTTCTTGCATAATGGAATTCTTTCGTGTGGCCCTGTAAATAAATAATAACTATCATTTATACTGCATTTTTTAAATACATATTTTAACGTACTTTCCAAATGCATATAAATTTAAATATGTTTGGCAGGGTGTTACACCTTTAAAACTCATTCGAAACTATTTTTTCTCATAGGCCGTAATGTAATGGTAAATTTTGACTATCCCTGTAAATAAATTAATCATGATAGAAACTCCATTTTCAGTAGGGTTTGTGCTAACGTGAACATAAATAACATTTAAAATTTTCATGGAAATTTGAGTATATTTAGGAGAGTTAGAGCGCGGACAGATGGACAGACAAAACGAATGCACTTTTCAATTTTGTCGGAAAGTCTTCTAATACATTTAGAAACTGTCTTTTAAAATTTACATATTTATAATTATGTAAAACACTCCAATTCGCGTAAATACACGTAATCTTTAACATTTACACACTTCTGTGTGTCTATTAACTGATAAAAACTTACGTACCCATTCTAATAAACAAAATACACATAAAAACAGGCAATTTTTTGTACGAAATGTGTAAATTTTAAAACAAGTGGGTGATTTCAGAAATTTACACACATCTCTGAGTAAACATCATTATGCTTAAATTAGAATAACACTCCAATTCGTGTAAATTCGGGCATTTTTCGGAATTTACACACTTGTCTGAGTTTATCAAGTGATAACAAATTACACACTTACTTTCAGACGCAAAATACACACAAAAACAGGTAAATTTCCGAAAAAAATGTGTAATTTTTATTACAGGTGTGTAATTTTACAAAATTACACATATATGTGTGTAAAATTAGCCAATTTACACATTTATTTTTTACAGTGTATGGTCCCTGCACAAATTATATTTAAATAATGTTAACGAAACCCGCATGCATCGTTCTTCAAAAAGTCGTTTTCCCGCATTCATCGTTGTAAAATTTTTCTCCTCTCCGAAATGAAATTGAATGTCAAGCGTGTCCATATGAACGGAAATTATTTCTTTTATCTTAAAATGTTTGTTTGTGCTTTTTTAAAGAGATGGGGGGTGGAACAATGTTTAGCGCTGATATTATGACATGTATTACGTAATGAGAAAAAGGTGATCTTGTTTGGAGAATGGGTTGTTCCATTTTGCGTAAGGGGGAGGATGGATGGATTTTTTAACCAGTTGCTACATTCTTGGGTAATCTGTTGTGCGCAATGCAGGCGTTTAATTTCAAGAGTGTGAGTTTTTAATTTATACATTCTACTCTAAATTTTACGCGTTCTGTGAATTTTAACTATGGCAAAACAAATCCAAACTTTAGAAGAAAGGCTTCACGTCATAGATGAAGTGGAAAAGAATGCGCTTGAGAGAAAAATTAGCATCTCTAAACGTTTAGGTATACCGCCTTCAACCCTCAATTCGATAGTTTCGAAAACGAAAGAAATTAGAGAGCAGGCTGTTAAGTATGGAATTTCTGCAAAAAAGAGAAAAACAAGCAAATTGTCTACTTACAGTGAATTGGAAAGAATTCTCTTCGCTTGGTACGAGCAGGCTCGGGCATCAAATATTCCTGTGGATGGGAATATTCTTCGAGAGAAAGCACTTGAAATAGCGGCCTCATATGGAATGGATAATTTTTCTGCATCAAATGGGTGGATTTCACGTTTTAAAATTCGCCATGGATTGGTATCCAGGAAATTATGTGGCAAAATTGCTTCAGTAGTAAATACTGATGAAATAGAAATGTGGTTCAAAAATCTTCCAAAGGTACTAGAAGGATACAAGGATTGTGACATCTACAATGCAGACGAAACAGGCCTGTTTTATAAATGTTTGCCAGACAGAACTCTAGCGTTCAAAGGAGAGTCTTGTCATGGGGATAAACATTCGAATGAAAGACTTACAGTGCTACTATGCACAAATAAGGATGGTTCTGATAAACGAGTACCCCTCGTTATTGGTAAATCTGCTAGACCTTGATGTTTCAAGAGTGTAAAGAAACTTCCAGTAGTCTACCATTCGAATGTCAAAGCATAAATGAAAAATTATATTTTTACAAAGTTTCTTTTTGACTTTGATAGATCAATCGGAGTTCAAAAAAGAAAAATAATCTTATTTATTGACAGTTCTTCAGCTCATCCACCAGATACGTCGTTTTTGAAAAATATAAAAGTCAAGTTTTTCCCAGCTAATTGTACATCTGTCGTACAACCTCTTGACGCCGGGATAATCAACTGGAGGAAGGTTATGAAACGATACTTATGTTTCTTGGAACAAGAAAAAGAACATAGACTAAAAATAGACCTTTTGCAGGCTTTACTTTCAGCATGGCACGAAGTAACCTCTTCAACCATCCATTGTTTCGTAAAAAAGCGGTTTCGAGCGAAAAATTGATGAAGAATACTCAATAGAAGAGAAGGAAAATAATGACGATGGTGACAATAATGCTGATGAAGAGTGGTTGCGTATAGCAGAAGATGTATCTGGTGTGAAATTTAGCGATTATATTTCCATTAATGAAGATGTTGCGACATCTGGTGTCCTAAGCATAGAAGAAATGTGTGATGATGAAAAAAATTAAAATAGTGGCGAAGAAGCAGATGATAATGTTCATGTCGATGAAGCTGAGCCTACATCAGTGCCAAGTCTGCCTGAAGCAATTTCGGCATTTGGAACTGTACGAACTTTTATATATGCACATGAAATAACAGCAAAAGATCAGAAAAATGTTGCACATCTTGAAAATTTGTTGTTTAATTTAATAAATGTGCGAAAAACCCAACATAAAATTACTGATTTTTTTAAAATAAATCTCAACTCTCTGCAACTTCGATTTATTTATTTTACAGTTTGGTAAGAAGTGAATTAGTATTTATTAGTATACTGTATAAATTGCATGTATTAATAAGATATAAACATTGATTTTTCGTGTTTTGACGTAAACCCGCATTCATCGTTTTTTTCAACGCACCCCTTGAAAAACGATGGATCGGGGTTCTACTGTATTTATTACAATGTAATTAATGTAAATAATACACGGAAATTTTCATTTATATTTATAATATAAAATTAATTTGGTTATTAAAAAAGATAATTTTAATTTTTTAAGCAAAATTTATACATATTTAAAACTAAATATTGCTATATAGGATAGATGTGCCAATAATAGATATCTTTAATGAGTTTGATTAAAAACTATTTTCTAATAATTAGATTATTATTATATTCAGATTTTTTTTCAATATTTTATTTGTTTACAAACAATATTTAATCATTTTTATACCTTATTTTCTAATATTAGTCAACATTTTATTGTAAGCAACAGTAATATATCAAAGCAATTAAAATTCCAGAAACGGACACATCTCCTTCCCCCCCCCCCGAAAAAAAGGAAAGAAATGTTAATATAAATGTTTTTATGATTGCATTTAAAACCAGATTTTAATGAAGGAATACTAATGAAACAAAATACTTATTTCCAAATAAATTTAACAATTAGGATATCAATAGTTAATAAAATGTTTGTGAGAATTATTTATTTTAAATTAATTATTGTGATTTCCGCAAGATCTACATTTTAACAATTTCAGATACAAATGTTTAAAAACAAAATGTCAGGAAATTATAGTTTATAAAATTATTGAGACTGTGAGAGATTTAAAAAAAAAAAAAAAAAAAAAAAAAAAAAAAAAAAAAAAAAATTTGAAACATTTTTTTTTTTTAAATGTTAATGCAAAAATTCGTGTATTTCATGCTCTTTTTAACAGTTAAACTCCTCGAAACTACTTGATATACTGCTTGTACTAACTAGTATTACAAATATCAAACAAACAATACTGCAGGCTGAATGTTTTTAGTACTAAATAAAATAATTTCAAAACAGAACTGCAGAACTAATATTTCAGACCATCGATCAGCAAATTTATTAGTTTCATTTCATTACTATAAATTTAATTAATATTACATTTCTTTTATTTTCAGATATGAATAAGCTAACATTTTAAACTGAAAATGATAAACCTTTAAACTTCTATAACTTAATTGTTTTTATTTAAATGGGGAGGAATTCAGCCTTTCTTTCCCCTATTCCCCTAATCAATATTCTGTTTCCTGATTTGTTTTAAAGATAACTAGATTATAAAATATGCAAAACAAAGTTAAAAAAAAATAAAAATAATAAAAAAAAAACACTGGAAATTTTATTAACCATACGAAACAAATTAAAGCAGCTGTTTGTAAAAATTTTAGTGTCATTACATTATGTAAGTGCAATTTTCCTGCTCTTTTTCCGAAATTTTGCTTCATCACCTGATCCCCCCCCCCCAATACACATTCAACAAAGTAATAAAATTAAATATTTTTAAAATACTTTATTATTATTATTATTCAATTTTCTGTTTTATTTTTTTTCTTTATAACAAAAATAAACAATTAATCATAAATTTCATTAAGGATTCCCGTTCATTTCATTAAAATTTCATCTAAAGTCCCCTTTTCCGAAACTTGACATTCTCTTTTCCCATAAAATTCAGTCTTTAAAACAACTTATTTTATTATTTTGTTTTACCCATTTCGCATTACAATGTTAAATTATCATTTGTTTCCAGGTCGATAAAGTGTGCAATAACAAGAACAAGGTGAAAACAGAAGCAAAAAAGAAAAAAAATAAGTTTTAAACACGCCAAACGTAACAAAACCCTTCTGTTTGTGTTTACACAGGAAGTTCATGCTCAATTTCACCAATTAGCCAATCAAAGGTCAGAACGAAAAGTTGCGCAGTTTCCGGTTTCTTTGGGGGGGATAGATTTTAAGCTTGCGTATGGAAATGGGTGCAAAATGAAAGCAGGTACGACACCCGCATATCACCCCTTCGTTAAAAGCCGGTTTGATTAAAGAAAGCATTGGAAACGCGGCTATAGGGGAAAAAGTTCGGCGTAGCCTGAAAAAAATGTCAACATCATAACTCGAACCGGTCTAGAAAATAGTTTAAATCATATCCCGGTTCAGTCGCAAATTTCTACATAGTTTTTTACTTCGGCGTGGTAAAAAATTGTTTCATATGGAGGAGTTCTGACTAAAAAATTCTTTTATAGCTTTTCGTTTTTTATATTTATACTTTTTATTACAAAAGAAGCGCCAAAGGCTGTAATATATTTATTTTATCAATGAATCTCTATTTATATGAAAATGTTTCACTTATATTTTAATATCGTTAATCCATATCCAATGCATTGGAGACTTTGAAAAATGTTATACAGTAAATCTTTTTAAGACGGAATCACATAGGAAAGAAAAATACGTTATAGACAGATGCCTCCCTAGAAGATGTAATTGAAGCTTATTTTTTTTCTCAGGTACTATTGTATTTATTTTGCGTGGTTCGACATCATTTCCGTTTAAGACAGAACTCCGTCATAGGCAGATTTTTTTTTCACTGGTTTTATTGTATTTAATTTTTTTAGCCTTTGAATAATCTATTTAAGAAAAATGAATTTTAAAGTTTTTTCATTTTTTTTTCCTTTTTTTATGATTTTAATACGGATTTTGTCGAGACCGGGTTTGAAAATTTTATCCAGTGTGTACCTAAGTTGAAGGAAGCAGTCCCCTTCCTTATGAAAAGTACGCTAGGCCCGGCCTGGCGAGTCTTCAGAAAAAAATAACATCTCGGTCCTGGCCCTACGTGGGCCCAGAATACAGATTTTTGAACATCCTCTGGAGAACGGTATAAAACCTAAAGTTGTCAGAGCTAAATTTAAAAAGAAAAAAAAAAGACTTAATCTGCATCTTAGAAAAAGCATTTTTTAAAATAACTGACGGACATTTAAACAATACACTTCGTTTTTCTGAATAATGATTTTTTCTCCTCTATTTCTTGTCTTTAAGTTATTAAATATTAAGAATTTTTAAAGGAAAAAAGAACTTGAAACACGTCATTTTTTCATTTTTCTACATTAGTTTTGTTTTGGCAAATTTGAAAAAATGTTTACTTTTGAAAAAATGTTTGCTTTTGAAAATATGATTTTTTTTTAAAGTTTAATAGTTTTAAAATTAATATAAAAAAACCTTGGAACAAAACTATAATCAGATTATCATCTTTAATTAGATGGAAAGAAATTGAAATCCGATAAATAATGTTACGAGTTATAACGATTTTTGATTGTCTCATTTAAACCGGTACTAACCACATGAAACTTTTATAAATTGTATGAGAAATTTTAAGATGTGATTTTCTTAGTTAATTATAAGGCTAACATCACAAAAAAGAAAAAAATCAAAATTCTAACTCAAAAAATAGATTTTTTACGCGTTTCCTAGAACTGTTAAAGTAACATTGTTTTTTGAATTGCGCGCATTTCAATTTGTGTCTGATCCCTTAAAACCTGATGAATTTCTTAAACAGCTATAACTTTGCGAATTTTGGAGATATGAGATACAACTTTTTGTGTTTTATTCAGGACTGAATAAGGAAAGTTTTCCTAATTGGAATTTTTGTCCTACGGGGGCCGTATAAAAATTTAATTTTCGTAACTTTTCAACTAGACCCCCCCATGGAGTCGCAATTTATCTTATCAAAAATTTCACACCTTTTTATGAATTTTTGCAATTGGAAGTATTGGTGTAAAAGCAATATCTAAGGAGATAGCCTATTGTTTCGATATTTATGACTCACCCTGTATACCAATAGGGAAAATATAGTTTTCACAAAAAATAAACAGTCTCAAATTTTTATACGTTTTTTTCTTATAATGTGCAGAGTTCTTAAGGAATCTCGGGAGTCTTACTTTTTACCATGCGATGCAATTTAGAGACATGTCATATTAATTTTTTTTCTCAGTAACTATAAAAAAATAAATGCATAAAATTTTTATGATAAGGAACTTGTTATTTCTTATATTAATTTTATTATTATTATTCATTGTTTTTTGTTAAATTTTGATTACAAAATATTTAAAATTGTTTTTTTCACTTGCATCCATTGAGCGCAAGATTGTTGCAAAACAGTTGGTTCAAGAGCACTATATAATATTGATAATGATGTAAAATTAATGCATCTTGAACGTATACATTACTTTTCAGCAAATAATTTTTTTTATTTTAAATTACATTGTATTATTTCTATAATAACGATAATCAATTTAAAATTAAATTATATAATAACATTTTGAAAAAAATCATTTTTTATTGAAAAGTTACCAATTTATTTTTTAAATAAAATAATTAATTGGCTACAAATGAAGTTTACGTACAAGATACATTATATTTATTTTTATTATCAATATTTTTGGGAGCTTCTGGACGAACAATTTAACTTCAATTTTGCGTATAATCGATACAAGTCAAAAAAAACAATTTTAATATTCTTTAATTAAAATTAAACATATACACATACAAATAATAACATTTCAACAATGGAATATGAAAAAAACATTTTAAATAGAAGAGACAATAAGCAGGCTATATTAAACATTTTTATGCGATTTTATGTTTTATAGAGACTGAGAAAAAAATTAAATATGAGATGTCACTAAATTGAAAGTCAAGTAAAAAGTAAGATGCCTGAGACTCTTAAATATATATAAAAAGTTCGTTTTAGAAAATATGTGGAACAGCATTGCACACAAAACGCTGTAATCACAAATAAACATTAAGAGGTCTCAGGGGTTGAAAACTTTTGAAAAAATCGATTTCTTTTTATGATCTAGTTTGATTATTCAATTAGTTCTCAACTCAATGCAAAAAGCCGCATAAAAATATTTGCATTTTTAACGGAGTTATAAGCATTTATGTATCAACACTTTCATAGCCGCACCCATACAATTTCAACTTTAAGTCGCGTTTTCTCAAAACTTGATTTTTCACGACTAACACCAAGATTTTTTTTTTTTAAGTATTTGCTTACATTTTTTTTTGCATGCGTATAATATCATTATCTATAGAATGAATCAATATCGTTCAGATAGTTTAATATTTTGAGTATTTTTAAGGAAAAAAAAAGTTGTTTGTAGGAGTTTTTTTATTTTTCAAATTTGAGAGTTTTTTTAATAATGTTGTTTTTGAGTTATATCCTTAATTCATTCTATTGAGTAAAGTTCCCGGATCATTTTAAAGCAAAAAATAGGTTCTTACGTCAATTCAACGTTAAGATATCTTGGTGTTGGTGATATAACACATATTTTTTTTTCGAAAATTGTGTTACATAATTTTTGTTATATTTCTTATATAATACATTGAAGTACTTCATTTTATAATTTTATAAAACTACAAACATACCTTTAAAATATCAGAAAGTTTAAATTAATTACATTGAATACTTCTGTTTTTATATGGACTTGAAGCGAGAGCTCTGTTTACACGTTTTTCCGTACCGATCAGCCCCTGAGCTTCCTTTAATAAAAATAAGCTGGTTTAGTAAATAATGTTTCACTAGGCGTACGTGATGAATCAAAATGTTATCAATCACTGTTTCAATAATGTAATATGCAAAATATAATATACTTTTCTTCGAGAGTGTTTGTCGTCTTATCATTTTTCAATTATGTTCAAAAAGTGTTTTAAAATATACTAAGTACATATGTTCCATTTAAAGCAAACTCAAATTTGTTCAATTAAGACAACTGCGCCATTTTTTAAAACGTATAATTTCAATACTAACTAGGGAACTGCAAGAAGTGTAAGTCACCAATTTTGACGAAAGTGGTATCGTTGGAAAGATATCATCGAGAGCAGTAAAAAACTCAATAGAACTACTCGTCGAAAATGAGCCGTTTTCGAGATATCCGACAATTTATGTCATGTAACTAGTGCATACTTAATGGGAAACCGCAAAAAATTTACTCTCGATTTTGACGAAAGTAGTATCGCTAAGAAGATATCATGATGAGGGAGAAAAAACTCAATAGAACTACCCTTCGGAAATGATCCGTTTTCAAGATATCCGATAATTTATTTCACGTAGCTAGTGCACACTTAATGGGGTACCACAAAAAATTGTTTTCTCGATTTTTATGAAAAGGGTGTCGTTGCAAAGATATCATTGTGAGAAGTAAAAAACTCAATGGAACTAGCCATCTGAAATGAGCCGTTTTCGAGATATCCGACAATTTATGTCACTTAATGCAGTTTCATTAGCAATGTGACCAAAATTGTCGGATATCTCGAAAACGTCTCATTTCCGACGGGTGATTGCATTGAGTTTTTTAATACTGACGATGATATCTTTTCAACGATACCACTTTCGTTAAAATCGAGACTAACATTTTTGCGGTCCCCCATTAAGTGTGCACTAGTTACGTGACATAAATTGTCGGATATATAAAAAACGGCTCATTTGCGACGGGTAGTTCCATTGAGTTTTTTACTGCTCTCGATGAGATCTTTTCAACGATACCACTTTCGTCAAAATCAGTGACTTACACTTTTTGCAGTTCCCTAGTAAGAATAAAGAAGAAAAAAAAAATACCCGTCAAAAAATGGGCCATAAACACACCAGTTTAGAACGTTTTAAAGGAAAACAACTTTCTACGATCTTGCGCATGAATGATAAATTCTTTGTGTCACACATTCTATATAATGCATGTTTTAGTTCATTTCAGAAATTCGTATGAAATTCATTACATTTATAATACAGTAAAATTATATCAATACACTGCGAATGATTTTTTTCATAGATCATTATATAACAGAATATTTTTGTATCTTCTGTACGTCTGCTGTAAGTAAAAAACATAACATATTTAAAAGTGTCCACTTTCTAGTAAACAAAAAAAAAAAAAAAAAAAAACATATATGGAATTTTTATTATGTTTAAAATATAATAATGTATTTCTATTAAAATGCACACCACATGATTTTCTCCTGTAGATCAAAATGTAACGGAACAATTTTGGATGTCCCTGTAATTTTATTATGAGTGGTGCACTCGTCATTTTCAATATCGAGCATTTTATAGAGAAACTCAGTTACATATACTAATTACATTCTATCCGAGCATATTTACTCAAGTTATAGCACGGCCAGACATTACCAATGCATAGACATTTTTCAAAAAAGCATGATAATCTGATTTTTATTATTTTGGAACAACGTATCATCGATAAAACGCATTGCAAAGAAGTTTGCCTCATAAACAGAAATATAACGCAATACTTTTGAGTGTCATTGTAAATGAACTACAAATTGTAAACATTTCATTTTCAATAATGTTTATAGCATAGTAGATTTTAACAATTTACATTAATTACATGGTAATGTAAGTTACATGGTTACATGGTAATTTAATTTATTTAAGAGAATTACAGAAAACAGACAAGAGAGTTCATAAACATATTATACAAGTATTTTGAAGATTTCATTAATAGAACATATTATTTTATTTAAATGCAATTTAGATTTGTGTTATAATGTATGGTAATTGTAAAATTTTAAATACATAAAATTTCCTTTCAGAGATTATGAACATCATTATTGATTAGCAATAATTTATAAAATTATCTCTACATCAAGATATGAGCGGCAATGAAGGGAAATTAATCATTATCAACAGAAAATATTTTCGCATTAATTATATTTATTAATGGAAATCAATTAACATCGTACAAGCAATTTATTCCGAAATCAGTTAGTTAAAAAAATATGAGACGATGATAAACAGACCCATTAATTATGTAGAAACAAATTTTGCAACTAGTTTATGTTATATAAGATTTTAAGCATTTATTTATGAAACTTATATCTCATTTAATATTTAAAATCCCTTTATAATAAGTATCTTTAAATGTTTAATAAATATGTTTCATTAATATTTTTATATTTAAATAAAAAAATATGCAATTTCAAATTTATGCAAATTAAAGTAATATTTTATTTTATTTATATCAAAAACTGCATTTTACAGATATTTAATTAAAATTTCGCATAAAGCTAATAAATAGAAAATTATGTAATTATTAATTATTAAAAGTCATAAATAAATAATACATGGGTGTTTTACATAAAATATTTAAAGGGAAAGGAAAAAATTACTGGAATAGATTTTATTTTAATATCTTATATACTAAAAGAATGTTATTAATTTTTTCAACTTAAATGTGTGTAGAATTAGGACTATTAAATTAAGAATAAGAAAAACTAAAATATAGTTGATTTATTTGTTATTATAGATTTTTCAATGTTTAATTTAAAAGAATAAACTAGTTCAAAATCAGATTAGAAATTTGAAAAAAAATTAATAATTAAACTCATTTACATTAAGCATTTTTAAATGTTCCTTATTTGAAAAAAATATCTGATCTTAACGGTAAAAAAGGCAATCTAAAAAACTTCTAAAAGATTGCGAAACATTGAACTATAGATTTTTTATAAAAAAGGGGGCGATCTCCCTGTAAATAGGTTTCCATTCATTTCACTTTAATTTGGGAATATTGTGATCAAATCAGCTGCTGTTAAGCATTTACTGGCTATTTACATGTTTGTTTAAATAAGATCAGTTCAAAAGTGAAATACACAGTCTTTGCCTCTTGGTATTTTTTAAACCGTGCTACAAAAAATATTAAATTAGGCATTTTAAATGAGTCATTTAAATCTGATATCATTTTCTCAAAATATTTCATTATTTATTTAATATTCACGGGAAAAAGATCATAAAATATGAAGTAATTGTCTCATCTAAATATATTTTTTAACTTTTTGCACTACTTGTCCATTATAAATATGACGTAACTTCTTTTACATGCTTCTTTTAACCCACATTATTGAATTTCTTATTTAAAAGATTTCTTCCTATTTGATATTCACGTGAAGATACTTTTATTGATAAAAAAGAAATATTTTGATTTCCGCTGTCTTAGAATTAGCAACAATAGTTTAATAGATCATTCAGAAATGTGAAATATCTCAGATAAATATATTTTTAAACTATTTGCAACATTATTGCCAAGACTGCCTTATCATAATAACAGACTTGAAAATCTGGAGAAAGTCTATGAGTGAAAATGTCCCTATAATTGCCAACTTTTAAATTGAGTTTGTCCTGAAAGTAACGCCACCTTGTGCATACTACTAATAATACTCCATAAACTAATGCAAAAGGAAAAATGAAACTTTTTGTATTATTGATCAACTATAAAAAATTTCCGAATTCCGTTAAAATAAAGATGTAATAATAAATTATTTCGCATAATTATTTTCTGACTTTCAAAAATGTGAAAAATGTTGAAAATGAAGATTTAAATGTTGGATTTAAATGGTACTTTTTCAGTATAGACTAAGTGTATATATATATATATATATATATATATATATATATATATATATATATAGGAGCAATTGGTAAGCAGTTCAGCGAGCAATTCTGGCATGTGAAAGTGTGATTTGTTGCCAAATAATACAAACAGTTATAAAAACAAAACTAAAAAACTGTTAACTTCTTTTATAAGAATATAAATATAATTTATAAATATTATTATTGTTTTTTATATACTTTTTTATATACTATATAGCCAAGAGGCTATTTTAAATACTGCGTATTTTTTTCCATTTACGGTGCCTCGGCGGTGAGCGCATTTTAATGAATTCATTATTTTATTGTTTTCTTTTTCTTTTAATATTCACATGCAAATGTACACATGTAAATTTAGTTTGCGATAATTATTTTTTTTGTAAGTTTGCCCTCTCATTATAGATCCAACCATTCTCCAAATAAAACATTAACTGCTTTCAATGCTCTTACTTTATGTGCATGCAAAGTTTGTTCAATTCCTGTATTACTAAATAATTAAATGAACTATATTAAAATAGTTGCCCTTGAAAATTGATTTTCATTCAATAATACTTACAATATTTTATGTAAATTCCCAACAGTCACTGTTTCTGGTCCTGTTATTAAAAAAATAACAATGTTATTGATTGATTTTCAAAAAATCAGTACTCTGATTACTCGTATTCTCAGTTAGTTTTCTTTAAGAGTTATTTTCCTTCTAAATAATAAAGTTTCTTTCTCCAATCTCTAAGATACAATTAAAAGTTATTATACGTGTGGCATTTACAGAATTTTTTCTTAATGCGGCCTCTGTTACATTTGGTGGACGAAGCATCATTTAGTCTGAGATAATACCAGATTTATGTCAGAAGACAGGAATATGAATAATCTCTAATGTCAGAATTCATACCACTAATTTTAAATTACAGAGGTTAAAATTATCAAAAAATATAGTTCAGATTTTGATATAGCTTTTTAAGAAACTTATTCCATACATAAAAATACTACTTTCTTTGTGCGTGACATGGCTAGCATACTGTAAAAAAATTCTGTAATTTTACAAATGCGAAATTACTGAAATTTGTGTGCTTAGTAACTGTACACTGCACCAAAGAAAAAAAAAGATGTAATTCTACAAAACCATTTTTTGTAAAACTATAGAAATCTTTAGCTTTACAAAAGAATCTTCTAAAATTACAATACTTTTACTAAACTATATGTGTAATCCGGTCTGCAGTTGCATAAAAAGTACTAGGGATCCCAGTTTTCCCCAAAACATTCTTAGTTAAACTACTGATTTTTTTTAATTACAGTGCAAATTTGTATACGTTACATAAATTTTTGTTGCAACCGCTACATATAATGAAATTAAGGAATCCCAGTTTCCTAGAAGGTTTTTTGTAATGTTACAGATCTTTTTCAAAGTGCATCCATTTTTCGTCGCTATATCTGGAAGGACCCTACTTAGGGTCTCTTATTTTTCAATATTTTCGTACCCGTTACGTGATCGTTTTCAGAAAAATAAATTCTTACTTTTGTCATCTCATTGAATTCATTTACTAGTACTGGCGGCTATAATTGATGCTTTCTGTGATCCCGTCTTATTTTTTCCCATTACTGTGAAAGAAAGGGTATCCATGGATGATTTAAAACGGTCATATGTTTTTTTTTAATGTCATGGCTTTGTATGTATTTGTGCGCTCGAAAGTTGTAAATTATTTAGTAGCGTGCACAGTATCAGTCCTTTAAGTGATGAGACTGGATATAGGACAACAATCCACTCACCACACTATAAAAAATCTGTAAAGTTACTAACAGTTTTCTAGGAAACTGGGATTCCTAGAACTTTTTATGTAACGGCAACAACAAAAATTTATGTAACAGATACAGATTTGCCCTAAAAATCAAAAAATCTGTAAGGATCCTAAGAATTTTTTGGGAATTCCTAAGAATTTTAGTAAGATAAGTGTAATTTTAGTAGACCCATTTCTAAAGTTACAGATTGTTGTAACTTTACAAAAACAAGTTTTGTAGATTTACATTTTTTCTTGTACAGTGTACAGATAAAGTGTTAGTAACCATATAGATTTCGGCAACTTTATATCTGTAAAACTTTTTTTTTTACAGTGCAGCAGCATACTCTCTGGCAGCGGGATTTACAGAGACGGATTTTAAGTTAAAGCTGCTGGTCACTCATTTTCCAAATCCCCCTCCGTAACGTTAAGTCTATGGGCGTATGATGCATATTTATATTCAAAATATCTCCTCAGGAAATTAATATTTGTAACTTCTTTTTTCTGTGTTCTTTTTTTCAAGAATTTCCTTTTTTTCTTTGTCCTCAAAATATTTCTAAAATCTTTGCTTAATGTAGTATTTCATGTTTAAAAAACTGACAAAATGGAAGTAATTTTTTTTAGCACTCCATATGAAATTAAGTGTTGTTCTTAGAAATTTTTGACAACTAAAAAAAAAAAAAGGAGACATCTTTAAAAAAGAGTACACAGAAAAAAGTAGTTAAAAATGTTAATTTCCAGAAGAGATATTTTAAACATACGAATGCATCAAACGCCCATAAACTTAACATTACGGTGGGTAATTCGGAAAATGAGTGACCAGCACCCTTAAGGGGTGCACTGGCCATTAGTCTCGTACGTGGTCTGATGCAATGCGGATCACATGTTCCGCAAAAGCGATGTTTTTTTTTCAAGAAAAGAAAACCTCGAACATGGAGCGTTTCTGGAACAGTGCTGCGTGACTAAAATTTGCTTTTACCAAGACAAAACCACTTCGGAGAGCTTTGCCTTGAATAAGGAGGATTAAGCTGCTATCAGACGATCGACTATTTTCCCGTTTGTGGCTCTTTATTAAAACTGCCTCGTATCGATCGTAAAGTAAAGATGATTTAAGGCTCATTTTTTGGGATCCAGGTCACCTGTGCCCGACTGTAAGTCCGATTCGAAAAATTGTTTGTCAACAAAGCCCGAGCCCGCCCGAGACCGATACCAAACATATACAAAACAAAATTGCATGATATTTAAAAAATGTTTCATATGTGATGTCTAATTGTCAACATATTCCGTTCTAATTTTCAACAAAATCAACGTAAGTTTAAAAAGTTACATTGTTATCTTAAAGACACTTCTATAGGAAAAAGGGAAACACGATTGATTAATTTCGACATGATATTTACATTTACTTATGTAGGAAACAATTTTGAAAATGTATAGCGTCCTCAGAATCAGCAGAGTTCATGATGCCAAATTGATGTAATAATCACTAAATATTTTGATATGAAAAACAACTATGATTTGTGTACAATAGAAAATTAATTAATTTGCAAACCTTCAGTTAATTATCGTTTCATAAAACCAGAAAAAAGTATTCTCTTCGCATTATGTAACTAAATAGTAACGAAATAAATAAATGAACTATCTGATTAAAAAATATCTTCTGTTAACGAAAAGCCAACAAAAAGCAAATTTATTGTTGTGATTGTTTTCATTGGCGCAATATCAACTGATCGTCGCCGGAAATTCCGTAGACATAAATTTATAATTATCACAAATTTTCATTTGAAACAGCTATGAAATACTAAAATAAATATTTTTTCAGTTCTCCCGAAATTTTGATCAAAATGACTTGAAAACGAATAAATACACAATTCAAAATACAAAAAAGTTATTTTAGTCTTTTCTACACATGATTAAATAAAATTTTCTGGTTTCAGTAAAAGTAACCCCGAGCCATAAGACTAGAATGAAAATAGAGCTCGAGCCCGGGCTTAGTACTGAGCTCGTCTCATCTCTACCACTAGCGCTTTCTACTCTGTGTTCCCGGCAATTCAGATATAGATGTTGGAACAGAATTTGAATTAGAAATTTATTTTTATGGTATTTAGCAAGAAAAGTTTCAAAAACCATATAGTAACATTGTGAAACATTTCTAGTTGAAATTCATCCTTCTTTGTTATATGTGTGATTAACTTAAAAAATATTACAAAAAAAAAGAAAGAAAAAGAAAAGAAAAGAAAAAAAAAAGAAAACTGCCACTTAGCTAAAATTAACTGCTTTTGATTTAAAAATAGGAAAGAAGGCATTTATCTTTTTAAAAAGGTTTCAAAACTACCTATCTCTAAGAAATATTTACAGAAAAAAAAATAATTACTATATTTGCGCAAAATAGTATGCTTATTTATGTTTACAACGGCGACAAGTTTTAGCTCGTTTGTATAAAAAATGTACCTTAAAACTTATCCCACGTCTAACCTAAATTATTTAATTAGACGCAGTTCACAACAGGTCGAAATAAAAATCTAATCCAAATATTCTGACACAATTTTTACAATAATATCAATTTGAACCGGTGCCTAATATGAACACAGAGGATGTGTTTAATGCTAGCTTTCTCATCTCTGATTTTCAAAACCAGATTTAACTTTTAATGGATTTAATTTAAATTTTCAAGTAACATACTGGGGCAAAATGTTATGTTATGTCATTATAAAACATAACTTTTAATATAACAATAATTGTTTTTTTTATATAGTTATTTATTTTTGTTTACATATGAAAAACAAAATCAAACGACTTTCTATTCATATAAATTTCATGATCTTCTTTAAATTTTTCTGATTTAATTTTTATTTATTTTTTAATCATGGATATGCCACAAATCTCTACCTAAGTTACTATTATTACTATTATCTTTATAGAAATTGGACACGACGAATCCCACAATGTAAGACGTTCTTCTATTTCAATAATTAGTTACTTTGCATGGAGATCTGCGCGGGATTTTTTCCATTCACCACTCATGTACTTCGTGTTTACCTTTCCTTTGCTGAAGCTTCGGTCACGGCTAGGTCATGATCGAGCCTTAATTTTATCATAAGGATCAGACGAGACTGAACCTTACTTATTTTATCCGTACCGAGCCTGTGCTGGCTCTATTCTTCAGAGGTCTATATGGACTTAAATTTCCAGTCTCGATCTCAACCCAAACCCAATCCGTGAGAAAATCCTTGTATCAATATGGATCCAAAAATAAAGAAAAAAGTGCATACATTTCTAAATTGTCATAAGTTTACGTTTAAAAATTTATTCTTTTTTAAAAATGGTAAATTTCAAGGCAAAAATAAATAAATAAATAAATACATACATAAATACATAAATAAAATAAATATGAAATATCTGACGAAATGAACGAAATCTTACATTTGTATTTATAAAAGAAAATACTCTGTGAGGAAGAACTTGTTTGAAAAAGGTTTGAAAGTACTAAGATTTTAAATAAAATTAACTTTTAACATACATAGTTGATTATTTAATCGCTTTTTAAGTAAGCATGAACATTTTAAAGTTCATGTTATTCATTTTATACATAAATAGTTTTTTTTTTTTTTTTTTTTTTTTTTTTTTTTTAAGAACATATCTTTGACGGAATACTGTCTTAAGCAACAAAAAAAAAAAAAAAATGCTGATCCATGCAAAATGAATAAATAATACGTGTAAAAAGACCAAAATCGATTTACATTAACTAAGGACAGAACATGTTTATAACGCATATTTTTTTCTTTTTATACGATTCCGTCTTATATTTTTCTGTGTAGCATTTTTCTGATTTTTAATTTTGCAATACATGGAATAAAGATCAACGTGATTAATCATATGTGAAAGATTTATATAATAATAGATTTATTAAAAAATAAATATTACAGCATTCTTTTAAAATCAAGATTATAAACACAAAAAACTAAAAGCTAATATATATATACACTATATGGCCATTGATTATTGGACACTTGCGATTTTAGACATTTTACTAAATACCTAGAAAAATACATGAGGAATTATCTCGAAACTCTTAGTGTATAAATATAATAGTATACGTCATACATCTCCGTGAAGATTTTTTACCAATACTCCATAGGGGACCGTCAACAAATTAAAAAAGAATGAATATCTTTTGAATAACCCTGTCAAAACTAATGTAGTAAAAGCGCTCAAACTCTAGATTATGATTGAATGCCTTATTGTAATACACTGTGTTCATTTTTATGCAAATAGCATGCATACTCGCAGAGTAATTAAGGTTTTTATAAAAATGGTCCCAAGTTTTTCCAAGTTTTTCCCTTATAATTTTCAGAGTTCTTAATATAAAATAATATTATTTTCAGAAAATATGACAAACAACATTGCACACAGCATCTTGTAATCAGAATTAAAAAATAGTAAAAATTGTATGAAAAATGAGTAGGTTTACTAAATAATTTTTTACTGCGCATGCGTCAAAGATATCAAAATTTCATTTGCATATTATGTTAGCTAAATGTATAGAGCAACTTTTGTAAAAGTCTCAAAATCATAGCTTGAAAATTCTGAAAGTAATCGTCTATAGAAAAAAGAGAAAAATCCGTTGTTTCCAAAATGAAGCAAAAAAATGAGGGATTTTATCCAAATGTAGTAGTGCATCCCGTATTGTGTATTCTACATTGACACTAATCAATGAATATATGGGTGATTCTCAAAATAGGGGACGATTTCAAAAATGAAATCTTAAAAAAATTACTGTTAGCAAAATTTCTGAAAAAAATAGGTGTTGTTAATATAGTATTAGGTATACTTTCCATGTAGTCAGCAGAGCTAAATATTTAAAAATTAACTTAAAAAATAATTAGTATTTTTTGAGCCATGCTAATGACAAAACGAATTGCATGGAATAAATATATTATGAAATTTTTATTTTCTTCCTGTTTAAATATTTTTTTCTATATTTATTAGCCTTCCTTTTCAGCAAATGGTTTCCATTTTTACATATATACATATAAGGAGAATAAAAACATTACCAAAGAGCAAACTTTGTTACATGAGCAACATTCTGACACTAACATTGTAAGAAGCTGTCTTAGTGATTTTTCTACAGATTTAATGCATATTTTAGGGATAATAAATGTAATACCTAAATTTATACGTAAAATTAAACTTTATAAAGGATACAATATAAGCACTGGTTACATTTATGTACATAGGAGTCTTTAGCATGGACAGAAAAACCATGCTAATGACACTGATATCTGTCCATGCTAATGACAAATTTTAATTTAAATAAGATTATCAGCCATAATATAATCACAATGCAATATTCCTTTCTGGGCCTTTTTAAAACACAAAAGTTCTGTGCAAATAAATAAAATAAAAATTTTAACTATAAAATAAACATGAAAATTATTATCCATTCTAATGACATACAATTGATGTACTCCCCTAATATTTAACTTCTATTCTTAAAATACAATACATGCTTCTATTTTTTGGCTGGGATAAAATGGCTACTTGTTGCCATGGAGAAATTTTATATTTTCAAACTATTGTCATATGTGAAAATGAAATTTTGATTAATAACCAGCTGTTTTAGTATGACCTTGTTTTGAAAATCGAATATGGAGGACAAACTTTAATTCTTTTTTTATGTACTATAATTTTATTTTTAAAAAGAAATTTATTGGATAAATCCTCTCCTTGATTAATATAAAGAAAGAATAACATTTGTTTATTTTATAAACATCATATTAACTCTTGAAAAATGCTAGTATACACAAGGCACAGCTGCTGTGGACATCCATGCTAATGACATTTTGAATCTTTATTCTGTTCTTTTAAGGTGTTTTTAACTAAAAAGTGAGTAATTCTTGAGTGCAAATAATGAATAATATTAAGAAAAACATATCTAAATATAAAAACATGACAGAAAACCTCTCAATTTTTTTTGTATGCCGGAAGACATAAATTGTCCCCTATTTTGAGAATCACCCATATGGATACAACCCCTTTTGTTTTTGCTTTATTTTGAGAATAACGTATTTTCAACTTATACAATTGACCATTATTTTCAGAATTTTCAAGTTATGATTTTGTGACTTTCACAAAAGTTGCTTTATACATATAGCTAACATAATATACAAATGAAATTTTGATATCGTTGGCGCATGCGCAGTAAAAAATTATTTAGTAAACCAACTCATTTTGTATACAATTTTCATTATTTTTTAATTCTGATGACAGGGTACTGTGTGCAATGTTGTTTGTCATATTTTCTGAAAAAAATATTATTTTATATTAAGAACTCTGAAAATTATAAGGAAAAAACCTGGAAAAATTTGGGACCATTTTTATAAAAACCTTAATTACTCTGCGAGTATGCATGCTATTTGCATAAAAATAAACACAGTGTATTACAGGACATTCAATCATAATCTAGAGTTTGAGCGCTTTTGCTACATTAGTTTTGACAGGGTTATTCAAAAGATATTCATTCTTTTTTAATTTGTTGACGGTCCCCTATGGAGTTTCGGGAAAAAATCTTCACGGAGATGCATGACTTATACTATTATATTTATACACTAAGAGTTTTGAGATGATTCCTCATGTATTTTTCTAGATATTTAACAAAATGTCTAAAATCGCAAGTGTCCAATAATCAATGGCCATATAGTGTGTATATATATATATATATATATATATATATATATATATTAACAGAATTTGCCGCAAGAAATACATTTTAATCATATCGATGTAAAAATCCATTTTTTTGTTTTAAAATTACATTGAGTACAGGACGGCGATTTACAGTTTTTCGGAACCCGACCAATAATTCTTTTTTATGCATCAGACGTAGGTCGAGATGTTATCATTTTTTAGAGGCAGTAATTTTGTACGGTACTAGTTTGGGCTCTACTTTGAACTTTATACCCTGTCAAAACGGCCGAAGTTATCTTTCTATGCGTCAGGCTGAGCCTTACCGGCCCAGCAAATTGAATCATTTAACTGTACACCAATTAGACATATTAAAAATTCCAGAGAAAGAATTCAAAAATGTACCACATAAGTAAAACTCTCATAGTGAAGTTCTAACGTGAAACTGACACTCGTCTGCATAGCCATTAAGATGCAAAAGCAGCAAAAATGCAAGAATTGCCCAGCGTGCTGAAGAAACCGCCAGAACCTGGCATGAAGCTTTTTGTATTTTTTTCCGCAACAGATTTAAGGCTCTCGTGTGAGCAGCTCAGAAGATTACCACATTATTAAAAGCGGTCGTCTGATATTAGATTTAAAATGAAGACTCCTTTTTAAGGATCCATGTTTTCCGGTTATTCAACGAGGTTAATAGCGGACGCAGACCGTTTGAAATATGGACCGATATGGAAATATCCTGGACCGAGACCGTCGTTTTTTTGTGTGCATTTCTTGCATGCGTGCACAGAGCCGTTTTATGAAAACTACAAAAGACTGTCGATCTCAAGATGTTTCCAGCGCGACAACAAATTTACGGCAGCTGACTTCGATTCAAAATTTTTGCATTAAATTTGCATTGGTAGCGGTGTATGAACATCCAAGGTGACTATTTTTAGGATCTTAAACAATATGTATCAACCGAATGAATGAATTCTCTTTCCGAGACCAGTCTCATACTGACAAACCATGTTTATTTCAAAGTCGCACAAAGTAAATTGATTTAAGGATATATGTGTATGTAGTTTAAAAAACGATCTTTTACAACGAAACAATGAAATAAAGTATCAGAACGTAATACGTAATTTTTTTTTGTCAAATATAAAAAAACACAAATTCTTAGAAAAAATATTTTTGCATGCATTTGACACATTTTCTTTATGCAGATATACACATGTTTCCTCTTTGCTTGCATAAATTCTGCTGCTTATAAAATCCTTTAAAATCATTGATAGTAATTTCTCATGATAATACAAACTATTAATCACTGCTATTTTACAGTTTCTGAATTTTTCTGTTGATCTCATTATCTTGAAACATAGTTTCTTTTAAATTTAGAAGAAGTTAACAGTTTTAACTAGATAGTTATGAATGATTATAACATAGTCAACACAAATTTTCAAAAATACGTTTTAGTATAAAAAAAAATATGTTACGATAATAACCTTAACCTTAAAATATGTCTCAAAATACATGATTAAAAAATGTAAGGCAATTACTTTAAAGTGTTGGTTTCTTATATTTATTATCAATTCATGTAGAGAAAACATATGAAATTTTAATTAGTGTTACGTTTTTATTTTTTTATATATTTATATATAAGTAAAACATATTGATACAGTATAAAATTTTCTTTTAAGGAAAAAAATAAAACAACATTTCGTACAGTTATAATTGTAATTTATTTGAAAAAAGAAAATAAAGCTGTAAAATTAAATGATTGGGTATGTTTAAATAGCGCTCTTAACTACTATTATTTACTCTCTAATTAGTAAAAATCCAAATGCTTAATTTATAATATTCAAGTGTGTTTGTACAGATCGTAAGGGATATTTGACCGGTATTTTTTTTACTATTGTTCTTTATTAAGACTCTTTATTTAAATCCTCCACAAAAGCTGTATGGATAACATGAATCATTCTCAAAAAAATATAAAGGTACGTTACATTTAATAATATATTTCTCGAAGGTCAGCTTATACTATGAATTATTTTAAAAAAGACTGAGTTTTTGACCGCAGAAACTGGCAACAACTGGTAGAAACTGGCAATAACTTGCAATAACTGGCATAAATTCATTTCAAGACATTATCTGAGACTTTTTAGTAGTATTTAATTGGTTATACATTTTATTTTATGATAAATAACATGGATAATAATTTGGATTAAACGTCAAGTAAAAAACATGATTGTTCTATTGCAGCTGCTCATAAAATTTACTTAGCTTTATTTAATGATGGAAATATCATTTAAACACATAAATGCAAGATTCAAATCACATTTAATGCAGTGTTAGCTTTTATACTAGCTTATTTTTTTTAAATTAAATTCTTTATATGTTAAATACATGTTTGAATTATGAATCATTGCAGGTTAATGTTCTTATTAGTATTACTTCTTAGTTTCTGTCAGTTTTTGCCACTTACTGGCAGACACTTGCCAGCCCTGATTTTAATATATTTTGTTTAATGCTTGCTCACGCAGTAATTATTTTTAACATTCTGCCTTGATACAATAATTCCACTCACGTTTATGCTTTAATTTTATTGTAAAAAAAATAAATGAGATATTGCAGCTTGAAATTCTTAGGTGGATATTTTTTCAGTAATCTGATTTTACGTTAGAGCATCAGAAACTATGGAATAACGTAAGTCAACATTTTTAACGCTTTAACATTAAAATTACAGCGTAAAAAATTGCTACAGTACTTTTACTGTAGCAGAAATATCAGGCAATAACATGGAAAAAAAAGGCTTTGTCCTTTGATTAAAGTACGCTGCCTTTTAGTAAACGAGTTTTGTCCGTAAAACATAAAAATTTACGGAAGTTGGCCATTTATTTGAGAAAAGTGTCATTTTCTCTAAATTTTCTGGAGTAAATTACGGCAACCGTAAATTTGCGATTTTTTTACAGTGTATTGTAATCACTATCTCTATTCTCATACCTAAAAAAGCTATTTTCACATACCGTTCTACGTCACAAATTTTCCCCAAGCTTGCCAAAACTTGGCAAGATATAGCCAATATCTTCTTCAAAAATTAGTCGCCTTAAGAAAAGCCAGTTTGACGACAGCTGGTTATTTCTTCGAAATTCCATAATGCAATTTGTAATAGCTTTAAATATATTAATTTAAGGCATAAAACAGTACTAAAATAATCGAGGTGAGCGAACTTTTACACATAACATATTTAATACACATAATTCACTGCACACGACATACACACATGGTAAACACAGAACAATTAATCTGGAACGCAGTACATTTATGTTCCTTACAATAATTTCATGGAATGGACAAGGGGCGCCATCTACAATTTTACTTGAAAAGTAAAAGTATAAAATACCACAGCTCTTCCCCACTTAGTAATGAAATCGTTCAGGAGCTCTTCGATGTCTTCTGGATCGTCTAAGTACCTGTGGAGAAGAAGAAGAATTAGTTTTGACATGTTCAGGAGCATCAACTGTAGCCCTAGTAGGAACCGACGGTTTTGGGAGAATGTTATCCGAGCTAGTTGAATTAGAACTCGAAGAATCAGGATCACGAAAGTCAGTTGGAGTAGGATCTGGAGCCACTGGAACATGAGAGTCAACTGGTTGCGGATCGGTGAAACTTGACTGTAAGGGTAGAAAATCATCTTGCTTCACCTTTGCATTTTCACTTCTAAAATTTTCTGCAACATTTTCTTCCGAATTTGGATCAGTAGTTAAAGAAATATCTTCCCCTACATTAGTTATTTGATCCACATGCCTTTTCCAAATATTCGAACCAACTTGAACTCTGTAATGTAATTTCCCTTCTCTTGCTACGATCCGACCAATTTTCCATTTGGCGTCTGGAGTATAATTTCTTACAGCTACTTTCTGGTTGATTTCAAATTCTTTTACTTTAACTTTAGCTTTCCTTGCAGTTTGCTTTTCATGAATAAAATTTGCAACATTCGGCACTATCAAATCTATGCTTGTTCTTATATGACGTTTTAGAAATAAAGATGCAGGACTTTCCCCCGTTGTAACATGTGGCATCTTCCTGTACTGCATAAGAAAGTTATTCAGCTTCATTTGTAAAGTACCTGGTTCAGACGCTAAGGCTTTTAATCCACGTTTGACCGTTTGCACATATCTCTCAGCCTGTCCATTTGTAGATGGATGGTACGGTGCACTAAACTTATGTTTCACACCATGACTTTTTAAGAATATTTCAAATTCTTCAGATGTAAACTGCTTAGCATTATCTGATACCAAAGAAATAGGAAAACCGTATCGTGCAAAAAGAGAAGAAAGACAAATAATTGTATTTTCTGAAGTTGTAATAGGAACTATAAATACTTCTGGCCATTTACTATAAGCATCAACCACTAACAAAAGCATTTTCCCGTTAACAGGACCAAAATAATCAATATGAATTCTCTGCCATGGAGCTGTAGGCCATTCCCAATGATGTGTATCAACTTTAGGAGGATTATTTTTCAGATTTACACAAATAGAGCAATTTCTTGCAATATCTTCTATATCATGGTCTATTCCTGGCCACCATACAAAACTACGGGCTAAAGATTTCATTTTCACTATACCAAAATGACCAAAATGTAATTCCTTTAATATCTGTTGTCGATGAATTTCTGGGATAACTACCCTACAACCTTTTAAAATACAACCATGCTGAAGAGTAAATTCTTCTTGTTTACCACCAAAAAGTAAATTCTTTGGAATTTCTGAGCCAGAAATGAGGTGATGAAAAATTTGTCGCAAAAGAGGATCGGTTTTTGTAGCTGAAGCAATAGATTTAGCATTTAAAGGTAAAACAGAAAGCTGATTTATCTGAATGATTTCAGATTCATCAAGTCCCTCATTTGAATTATATTCGTGGGGCAAATCTTCACTACGTAATGGAAGACGCGAAAGTGCATCGACATTCCCGTGTTCAGTAGTCTTCTTATAACGAATGTCATACTGGAACGTTTGTAAATATATGGCATATCTTTGCATTCTAGCAGCTGATAAAACAGGAATACTTTTAGAAGGTGAAAAAATGGAAACTAATGGTTTACTATCAGTAAACAAAGTGAATCTGTTACCGTACAAATATTGAAAAAATTTCTTAACACCAAATATTATTGCTAATACCTCCTTATCTACCTGACTATACCGTTTTTCGGCATTATTCAAGGTTCTGGATACAAATCCAATAGGCTTTTCAGTATTGTCTGGCATTACATGCGAAAGAACTGCAGAGATACCATATGGAGAAGCATCAGTAGCTAAGATTAAAGGTAATTTCGGATTGAAATGGGTAAGCACTCTGTCAGAAGTTATTTCCCTTTTTATTTTCTTAAACACTTGATCACATTTGTAAGACCAATTAAACTTCACATTCTTTTTAAGCAAATTATTCAAAGGATGTGCAATTGTCGATAAATTTGGTACAAATTTAGCATAAGTTACAAGACCAAGAAATGCTTTTACCTGGGAAACATTCTCTGGCCTAGGGGCGTTTACAATTGCTTCTATTTTATCTGGTGTTTTATGAATACCATGTTTATCAACTTTATACCCACAATAAGTAATTTCATCTGCCATGAAGAATGATTTTTCCTTATTTATCCGAATATTATATTTTTTCAATCTTTCTAATACTTGCTTTAACCTTTGTAAATGAATTTCATCTGTTTCCTCAGTTATTCCTATATCATCAATAAAAGTTGTAATTCCCTCAATTCCACTTAAAATTTGCTCGATTTTTCTTTGCCATATAGCAGGAGAACTACTAAGACCCATTGGTAATTTAAGAAACTGAAATAATCCTTTAGGAGTATTAATGTTAATAATTCTTGGGATTCCTCATCAACGGGCAATTGGAGGTATGCTTGATTCAAATCAATTTTTGTAAAATGAACACCACCACTTAAAGTAGCTAACATATCTTCTATTTTAGGCAAGGGATATTTTTCTACTTTCAGATATTTATTTAATGTAACTTTAAAGTCTCCGCATAAACGTATTTTACCATTGGAACAATCGGGGTTGCCCACTTGCTATTTGTAACTGGTTTAATTATACCTGCTTCTTGTAATCTTTGTAATTCCTCATTGACTGCAGCACGTAGTGCATAAGTAACAGTCCTAGCTTTACAAAATATGGGTGTAGCATCCTTTTCAAGGTAAAGCTCTGCCTTTAACCCTTTAATTTCCCCTACTTTATCAGAAAACTAGCAAAAGCCATGCTTTGTTTGGATTCGCGAAGCATTATTTTATAAAACAGATATTTGAAAGTAACAATATTTTTTTTTTATTATTTTTGCATCTTTATTAAACAAAAACGGTATTTTATGTTTTGGCGCATTTTAATTTTTTATTTATGATGTAAAACTGGCATAATAAGATAGTTTCGAAGCAAACTTTAAAATTTTTTTTTTTTAATTTTCAACTAAAAGCTCTTTTAAAGATGTTTTTACAATTTCAAGTAGCCACTGGTGTTTTTTAATTGTTTGAAATATGCATGTTTCCAATCTTTGTAATCAACATCCGATAATCTTTGATAGCTATTTTAGAATAATATATTTGAAGAAAGCTTGAAGAAAGTTACTTCTTCAAAATCCTATTTTCTGGAAAAAACATTTGAAATCTGCTTTCGTTGATACTATGAATTTTTAACTGTAAAACATTTTATTTTAATTTCTTCGTTTTTATACATGTTAGCGTATGAGAATTGCTGTAATTCTCTCCGCGTGGGAGAACTTTTTACTTTATGCGAATGGCAACTCAATTAATGGAATTACCTTTTAACGAAGCGCTCTCTCATTCTCGCAGTGACGTTTTCACGAATAATTATTGTTGTGTTTGCGAACTTATTAAAGTCTTATTTTTCTATAAAATCCTTCTGATTAATGAGTCGATATTATTTAGCCACAATACGACCTTCGCAAAAATATTTATAAAGAGCTTGAACCAACAACTTCACGCAGATCTTTTAATTTTTCATTTATATAACAAATTTAAGAATTAATTTTATTTGTTTACAATTATTTTGTTGCCAGTTTACAAAAAAAAAAAAAAAATCCATAATACAATTCTTTTAAAATGTTTAAGTGTCATCTGTGCAAACGATTTTGCGGGATAATGAAAACATGTTTTATTTAATAAATTAATCATGATTCTATCTATAATTATTTACTCCATGATTTAAACTTTTTTTTTCTGAAAATATACGCGTTTCATTTTTTATTTATTTGCTAAAATGCGTCCGTATTGGAAATGCATGTAAAATAAATTAAAATAATAATTTTTTTAACGTTTTACTGTAAAAAAAATTATATTCTGCAAATCTACAGATCATAATTTATTTTTGTGTTTAATTTGAAGTTAAAATATTGAATAGTTTTTTTGTAAAGCGTACGACAAATTGTAATTTGAGTGGACTAGTAGAGGATTCGCTTCGCTCATCCTAATAAATCAGAAAAATCATTTAACAATTTTTGCAATTTATCAGAATAATTTACAGTCTCATTAACATAAACAGATCTTAAATTATGTGGAAAAATATCGAATGCAGAAGCCCAATCTCGACCAAATAATAATGGAAAAGTATCTTCTTTTATCAAATATAATTTTAACTTTTCTGTTTTATTTTCATAAGTAACATTTACTTCAACATAACCTACAGGTTTAAAAATTTCACCAGTTGCAGTTTTTAACTGAACATCTGGGGGAAATATTTTATAATCAAGAAAAATTCTGCAAATTCTTTTTAAAGGAATAGCAGAAATTCCCGAACCTGTGTCCAATTCCATATCAGCTCTAGCTTTATTTTAAATTAACACAGATAATTTAATAGGATTTGCACCTGTATTTTTTATAGTTAATACATTTACTGTATCTACTGAATTTACGTGTTTTTGGAAAGATTTACTTCTACATACTTTTCCAATATGGCCTTTTTTCTTACAAATTTTACAAGTAGCATTAATAAATTTACATGAATTGGCTAGATGAGAAGTATTTCCGCATCTATAACACTTTAATTTACTTTTATTTGCCTCAGAATTTGTATTATTTACATGATTGTTGACATTTGACTTCTGACAATCGTTAGAAAATTTCTTTGGGTGTACATTCTTTGAACTTGAAATTTTATTAATACTGAAATTTTTATTTTTAATTTCAGAAATTTCAATATCTACATTGTGTAAGGATAAAGCTTTCTCAACTGCTTTCTCAAAAGTTAACTCCTCTACTTGCGTAATCAATTTATTTTGAATGCTTTCGTTTTTCAAACCGCGTAAAAATTGTTCCAATAAATTTTCATTTAATGTATCACCCGTAAAACAACAAAAAGTTGTATTTTTCTTTAATCTAGCAGCAAAATCTTGAACTAATTCTGACTCATTTTGATAACACCTACGAAATTTTATTCTTTCAATAAATTTGTTGGGGGCGGGGCTTAAATGCTTTATCAATATATCAACAATCTCAGAATATTTTAATGTTTCACACGCTTTTGGGAAACATAAATTACTCAGCAAATTATAAAGCTTAGGGCCCATGCAAGATAAAAGGGCCGCAACTTTTTTTTCCTCTTTTAATTCATTCAGAATAAAATTCTGCTCCAGGCGTTTAATATAAGCCTGAAATGTTTCTACTCTATCATCATATTCTTTGAATGTAAACATTGTAATTCCACTTAATAGGACAGAAAAAAAGTAAGTTAAAATTCAATGCACTTACCACCCCCTTGTTTTGTAGCTGCTGATATATTCTGGAAGGCCGTTGTTACATTTCTGAAATGTTCAAATCAAAACCGAAATGAGCCATTTCCATTTGGCTCGCCGTTATTCTTGTAAAATTTTTACGGTAGAAAATTTTAACATCGTCGCCATTGTAATATCTTTAAATATATTAATTTAAGGCATAAAACAGTACTAAAATAATCGAGGTGGGCGAACTTTTACACATAACATATTTAATACACATAATTCACTGCACACGACATACACACATTGTAAACACAGAACAATTAATCTGGAACGCAGTACATTTATGTTCCTTACAATAATTTCATGGAATGGACAAGGGGCGCCATCTACAGTTTTACCTGAAAAGTAAAAGTATAAAATACCACACAATTTATCAATGATTTCTTCTGAATTGCAATAGGTAGGTTTTATAACCGGGTTTTATCATTTTAGTTTCGTGTTTTCAAGCAAAACTATCTCAATTTTTACAAAACGAAAAATATGGATAGTAATTTTTCCTTAAGGAACACCGCTTTTAATGTATTATAAAAAATATGTATTCTGAATTTTGTGAATATTCATCGATTTTCGTCTTTACTTTTAAAATGATTATTTATTAAGTTTTAAAGTATGTATTCGGATGATGTAAATTAAAAAAGTTCATACTTAATTCGTACAAAATCACGATTGTGCTCTATAAAGCATCACACTCTCATAGAAAAATATTGCTTGAAGACTATGCGCAAGTATTCTATTCATAGGATATAGAAGTAATAATACGCGAATGTTTGATTTTTTTGACAAATATGTTTATGAGTACGTATTTAATAGTCCAAATGTAATAAAAGCCTTTGGTTATTCATTGTATTTCTAGTTTTGAATCACTTAATTAATTACAAAAAAATCTATTTTGAAGCCGTATAGGATTAACATGATACACAACAAAAGAGCCTTTTTAATGTCCTCTGCCAATATTACCAAATAGCATGATATTACTGTTTTAGCAAAGTTCAGCCGCATCTTTAGCGTCCCGCATCTTTAGTCCAAAGTTCGCCCCTTAATAACTTTGACCTCACTCATCGCTATTTCCAGTCACTCACACACGCTATTTCCAGTCACTCACACACGCTATTTCCAGTATTTCACAAAATTCTGATAGACTCCCATTGTAATTCATTATGGTCTCTTTTTGCTTTCGTAAGATAAAGTCACATCATAGACATCAAATGTATCAATTAAATTCGTATCTATTAATCACATTAGGGTCTAATATTGCGTTAGCGTACTGTTCATAGAACATATAAACAATAAAATTCTGACGTTCGATTACTTTTGACTATATATCGGGTCATTCCATACAAAATGAGCAAATGAGGTGTGGCTGATATGTCAAAGATATGATTGAAAATCATCATATAAGGAGATCATATTCATTTATGAGTAAATCATAACTGATCGATTTTGAGATTATTTAATTAAGTATAAAAAACATTCATTAAAATTTGATGCAGAATCTAGGTTTTGCGTACATACTTGAAATTTCAGTTTTGAGTATTAACCTTAGGAACAGAAAAACAGTATTAAAAAATAATTACAATTAAGAATGAGCAATATTCTTGCCTTTTTATTCTTTTAATGAGAAAATAAAAAAAATTAATAATTGTCGAGGAAAAACTTCAGTTGTTCTATCACTTGTTTGAATATGATAAAATGTTTTTAAAAAAATTCAAATTATTTGATAGTAAAGATAAAAGTGTGCATTTTAAGTATAATTTTTTTTATTTTTGTTTTAGGCTTATTTTTTACTAAAGAGTATTTCAAATTTAGGTGGAAAAATAAAGATTCAGTTGAGCAAAAAATATATTTAATCGTACATCCAGATAGGAAAATTAGTTGGAAGTCATTATTTTCCCCTTTTGAAATCCTGCAATATTTTAAGAAACTCGTGCAATTCAAAGCGTGATAGCCCAATGAATGTAAAATTTTTTTTTTTTTGTTATTTTAAGAATCAAAAGACAATCTTAATTTTTTTTAGTATATCATGGGCATATTGATTCTTCAGACTGTTCAATATTTTTAATGTAGAACTTTCCATTAATTTTTGACGTGTACAAAAGAGGAAAAAATATAATTTTGGAATGGGGAATTTGATTTTCAAGTGTTACATTACACCAGGCTTCAATTTCAAAAACTTTTTTAAAATTCCTTTGATTTTTATAATGTTTTAAATTTCTGAAAACTCACAAATAAATTAAAAAATAAAGCTGATATTCCTAAAATTTCAATTACAGATAGCTGCAGACATGGAAAAACCAAGTTAAGCTTTTGAAAAAGAAACACAGACAAAGATTAGTATGTAGGTATAAAGCAATAGAAATTGACACTTGTAAAGAAAATAAATAACTTTATAACTAGCCTCTAACTATCTGTGACAATACAATAATATTTTCTCCCTTTGATCCACGAATAATTTTACAAATTCATTAAAACTTATACTCTGCAAAAGTCCTACTTAAAAATAACATAAAATAATTTTTTTTCTGGAAAACATTATAGGCTGATTTAACTTTGCTTGCGTGATTAAAAAGCATCAAATATAATTAATATGATAAAAAAAAATATAAATCCATAAAAAGAGCAATTTTAGTTCAATAATTTCTATTTTTAAAAATTTACGAATTTAAAAAAAAATCTACAAATGCAAAATATAAAAGCAGAAATGCAACTTTTCAAAGTGAAAGATATTAAATGTCAGTCGAAATCTGCATTCGCTTTGTGTGCCATATCCATTAGTAATGGCATAAAACTTTAACCTACTTTTTACGAAATAAATGATCTCACGATGCCCTTTCGTCTTTTATGATCTCTGACATAATTTGGTAGTTTTCATATAATGACATATTCTGAGTGAAAACTCGGCAATATGTCATTTAGGGATTTTTTTTTTTTTTTTTTTTTTTTTTTTTTTTTAATAAGATAAATTTTTCATATATATATATATATATATATATATATAAATATATATATATATATATTTGAGAAAACTTCAAAATCCTAATTGCTTTAAGTGCATATATTAATTCTATATTTTAAGCTCATAATATGTTATCGTAATTTTTAAATTGATGCTTTTTAATATATGTAGAAATAAAATGTATTAAGTCCGTAAATGCAGTTTTTATGTGGGATTTTTATTTTAAAATTTGACATTTCAAATGTCAGTTTAAAAGCATGACATTTATAATAAATTTTATACATACACATAAAATGTTTAATTTTTACTCAATTCATGTATAAATAAACACTTTTAAATGTAATTTTTTTTCAGTGATTGCCTAATCACTGTTTATAAGTTAATAAATCTAATACAATTTTTAATGTTATAAAAAACATTTCATTTTAAGGGTTTCGTTGATCTGACGATACCCTATGCTTTTGTAACCTCTGTCAGTCTGGCCGCCTGTCTCTCCCAGAGTTCGTACACAAAAATTATTTAAGTCAGAGAGTTCAAATTCTGTGTACTGACAGCTGAAATACCTCGTCACTCAACAAATCATAAATTTTAAAAAAGACTATTTTAATTAAAATATATTTTTTAATATCATCAGTTCATATTTTGTTGTTTTTTTCCTTCTAATTATTGCACGCAAGTTTAAACAGATATAAAAATTATAATGTATGTAACATAAATTAATGTATTAAATAAATCACGTGAAAAACGGCTCCCGTACGCCTCACATCACCTTTTCGTTCAAATGAATAGATTGGCCCTATAATGGCGTATTCTTGTAGTTCAGTAAAATCGTTTGAATTCTCCGGTATCTTTCTTTTGCTTTTTCGCACAGTGGAGAGACTTACAAGGTCATAGTAAAAGTAGGGTCAAGCTGAAAGCAATTAGTCCTCCGAATCTCTCATAGAGGGGTCGTCTATTGTATACAGGGGTTTAAATATAGAATGCTGCGCATGTTTTCTTTAAAAAGTATTTGGTGGAATAAACACAAAATGGTTTTTCCTTTGATAATGCTATTGTGTTTCTACACTTTCAGTTTGGAATATTTTTTAAATCTGAGCTTCAGTATGTTTTATACGAATTAAATTTTCAGATATAACTTGTGAAAAAGAATTAAATAACTGTTCTTTTATTTCCCAAATAAATGTTTTTAAAATCAATTAACTACCAATTGCTACCTGATAAACATCTTTTTGTCATGACCACATCCATAGTATATTATCAAAAATCAAAGCTAGTATAATTTAATGAAATATTTCAGTTATATAAAACTAGGTAACGTTAACTACTAACTTATTTAAATAAGTGTAAATCTAAACTAAAATAAAATAAATGCAGTGAATATCGGTATTATAAAGGCCAAACGTATCTGTGCGTAGCGCATACGGCATTTTGTGAATGGCAACACTTTCCCATGCAATGTTGGTTTTGCAGTATTCGCTAATGCAAATTTTTCGCTTCTAAACATCGTACAGTTTTAAATTTTCTCATCATCGAATAGAAAAAAATATGTACTTTTAAATGCAATTTGTTTCAAAGCTGTGTCTCAATATGTTTTTGAGATATTAATTTTTTTATAGTTTTTATTACCAATTTTGTATTTGTGGCAACAGAATCACTGCCTCTTTTTTTCTTTCTCAAAAAAAAAAAAAAAAGAAAAAGAAAAGAAAGAAAAAAAGAAAAGAAATTAAAATACATATACTTTGTTAAAAATATCGCCTGTTATAAAATTCAGTGATTTCGGATTTATTTTTATTTATTTATTTTATTTTACTTTTTCATCAATTAAATGACTTCAACTTTTGAGTTAAAATGATTTTTAAAAGATCAAATTGAAATACCATTTTATTAAACGTGCTGAAAACGAATATGAGAAATGCGAGTGTAAATTTTAAGAAGATGAAAATGAAGACGTGTTTTAATTTCGTATGAAATTTTATAATCCTGTCAATTTGGAATATTTTTTTTTCATTCGCATTTATACCAAATATAAAAGCTTGAATTGATAACTTCATCATAATAGCTGATCTTTATTATATTTTACTAATTACATAGGGGATTAAAGTTTAATTTTGAAAATTTGTACAGCTGAGTTTTATAGTATTTTGTTAATCTTAACTTAAAATAGCATTACTATTTGAGAGTTTGATTGATCAGTATAAGATGCATTTTTAATAATATTTGTTTGAGAACGATATTGATCAATATAAGATGCATTTTTTACTGTAACTAATTTTGTAAATTTATTATAAATCAATGAAACAGTTCCTTCTTAAACTTTTCTTTCGTCGAATTTTGATGGGTTTCACCTCGTTAAATGTAATGAGTTTTTCTGAATCATTTATTTAAATCCGTACGCGTGAAGGATTTTTACTGTTTATTACTGCATATGTAGATAGAAAAAAACCATTTCAAAATTATTGTCTCAAAGATAATGAAACGTTTGCTACTAACTGTTTTAAATAAATGAAAATGTAAAGACAAAGAAGAAAGAAATTTGAAGAAAGAAAAGCACTGAATATTAAATATAAATCCTTTTTCTTAATTATTTACTTAAATCTGTACGCATGTAAGATTTTTACTGCATATATCGATAGAAAAAAATCGATTCATGTTAATTGTTAAAATTCTGTTTCAAACATAAGGAAACTGAAGTGCATTTATGAAATCCAATAAAACGATATTTCTGTAGAATACGAAGTGCAAAACATTTGTCGTTCACTTACAGGTCACATAAAACAATTCTGTTAAATGATGGTCTTCAAGTAAAAACTGTCGACAGTAAAATTTAGTGTTGTTATGCTATTTTAAGCAAAATGAAGATTGTATTACTTTACTGATGTGCATTATACGTTTCTTACTGAAAAATATATTGTGAATTGCATTTATAGTTCGTTCACTGGGGCATACAAAGTAGTTAGACTACAGCAATACGATAAAATGTGTATGCGCGTTTTCAAATTTATAAAGCTGTTCTTAAATTCAAAATGGCTATTCCTGACTCATATTGTTTTTCATTTTTGCTGGGAAATTCATGAAACTGGCAGAAACTATGTAAACAAATAACATTTTCCACATTTTGCTAAAGGCGTAATATATTTCAGAAATTATCACTAAAGATGATGTTTTAAATGAATTAACTTCTGAACACCATGTCCATAACTAGAAAGGGGCACGGTAGGCTGCGCCCCCACTCCTATCTTTTCACCATTTTTATTTTTTTTTTTTCGACAACATATATACTGTAACTAATCTGGAAAAAAAAGCGCTATCTTACTGCGTTAAATGTGGCGAAATGCTTCATTTAAAAAAAAAAATATTCAGAAGCATATTAGTTTTGTTATATATCTTGTCGTACAATTTCTGAAATGCAAACTAATTAGGAAAAAATTCCCTTTCATGGAAAAAAAATCGACTCCAGATCAACACCAATTAAGCAAGTCACCACATGTTTTTATGCGTCTCAAAAAGTAGTTTTAATGTCATTTTGAGAGCAATGATAGAAGAAGGGTAAACGGATGTAGACATATGTTATTTAATCTGATCAGTGATTAATAAGCGATAGTTACTAAAAGCATGCTTCAGTAAATTTTACAAGTTTTCATCTTTTCAAAAATATATATTAAATATTTATTTGCTAAAAAGGACGTCAAATGCTAATAAAATACATTAAAAGATCTTAATAGTTTGACATGTTTCGATTGAATTTACTCAATCATCATCAGAAAAACAAAATATACAAATAAAACACAAAGATGGAAAATGACAAAAATTATTTATTGTCCATTTATTGTCATTTTCAACAAGTTGACAACAAGTGTTTAGCTGACAATATATTAAGTTAACATAAATCTATTTTCTATGTAAAATATCGCTTTGAATAAGAAAAAAGAATTTACAAAGAAAAAAATATTGTTAATTTACACAAATAAAATAAAGGGAAAAAAACTTTGTTTTAACGTTTTAAATTGTTTCGTGTATCTGCAGGGATATATCAGGAAAGCTGTAGAGCCAGGGTTCTCGCTGTCGTTCGCCATTGCACCAAATTGCGACTAAATTCCTCATTTAGCGAGTAAACAAGCGATTAGATTCGCCAAATTGCTAGTGCTCAATTTTTAATTTTTCTTTCTTTTTTTGCTTGTTTTTCATATATATGCATGTATCCATATTTTTAATATATTTATAGCGGATAGTTGAAATTAGATTAATAAAATCGTTGTCGCAGTTATAAAAATATAGGTTATTTTAGAATATACTGAAAACAGGGGGAATACATAAAAGGATTAAAGTTTTTTTTTTTTTGTGCTTACACGGCGAACCTATTTTGCTAATACGTTTTTCATCTGGCGAATGTTTTTATTTTTAATTAGCCAAATTACTAACGTTGGTTAAATGTCAGCGAAAACACTGTGTAGAGCTGTATGTTCTTGCTTGTTTTTTAAACTTTTATTTAAGTCTTTCTTTTGTTAATAACTATGAAAAAGATTTTTTTTTTCAATTTGCCTTATAAAAAATTAAATATTAAGCAAAAAAAAAAAAAAAAAAAAAAAATAAATAAAAAAAAATAAGAATAAGGTCAAGTTTTTCTGTAATATTTTAAGATAAAAATCACTTCGCTTAAACTGCGGATTTTGAGTTTATATCTGTTTTCAAGTTTAAATACATTACTTTCTGACATAAATAATAAAATCGTTGCATTATTAATAAAGATATAAAATTTATGTAGTTACTTGGGTTCAAAGAATTTAACTCGTTTTAAGCTTTATAAAACTGTTTTCAAATCTAAACAACCAGTGACTTCCGCACTTATTCGTGAAAAATATTTATCGATTAAAGTATAAAATTTGTAGGTAAATAAAGATTTGAATGATGTTTTACGTTTTCATATAACAATAAACAATCTATCACTACAAAATGGGTAAACGGAAAAAAGTGACATAAACTACAAAAGCGGAAAAAAGGTGACACGGAAAAAAGTTTCCGGAAAAAAAATACCGGGAAAAAGTGACAAGGAAAAAAAATTATCGGAAAAAAGTGACAAAGAATTGATTGTGGGGATTCATTGGTGATGTATAAAAGAGGAATCTGGAAGAGGCTCATATAGGTAAATGGGTTTTTTATGCTGAATTAACTGTTTTGGTTCAATTTTTAGATATACAGTAAAACTCCGATAATTCGGATTAATTGGGACCGAACCCTATCCGGATTACCCGGAGAATTAGAAAAAAATAAAATAAAACATACTTACAGAAAAACACCTTTATGTTACATTTATTGAATATTTACAGACAGTAAAAATGTTTAGTTTGCTTAATTCTTCCGAAAAGATTTCAGAAAGATTTGTTTCTAATATTCACGCGTAAATGTATTTTTTTAATTAAAAAGAAATACTATTATTTGTGTTATTATTTTTAATTAAAAATATGTAACTTTGAAAGTGGTATTGAAATTGTAAAAGTTAATGTTTATTCGAAAAAATATTTTTCCAACCTCAACTGCTCGAAATTTTCTGAGACATTTTCAGACTCATTTTTAAAAGTAAAAGTAAAAACATGGAACTTGCTAAGACGATTGTTGAAGAGATGTATAAGAGGTTTTATTTTTCGATCCATTCGTGATTTTATTTTTCGATCCATTCATTTGAAATTGGTTTATAAATAATTATTTTCTCAGAATGACCACCCCCCCCCCCCCAAGGTTCGGAAAATTCGGTTCAAAACGTCAAGTTTGACAGTATTTTTTACAATATTTTCCACATTTATCAAAAAAAAAATAAAATTTTTTTTGACAAGTACGTCACATTGTGAAGTCTCTAAATAAGGAAATGTTCCAGTTTGATGAGTTTAAGAGCAAAAATGGATTTAAAAATAAATCAGAAAATAAGTAGTTTAGATTTGAATATATCCTTAGGTGCATTCATAATTACATAATTATGTAGCAACTATAGTCACTAAAGTCGCCGTCTATTTGCTCGCCTGTTTACAAATAACAGATCAAAAGTAACCTAACCGAATGGTTTGAAATTTAATATAGATAACCGTTGCAGAATTTTGAAAAATTTTATGGAAATCGTATCAAAACTTAAAAAGATGTTAATAAAGTTTTCTTCCTGCAGTTAAACCCTATCATACGTAATTAATCCAATGATACCCTATGATAGGTAATGATTTTAGGTTTCCATGGTGATAACATCTTTTTAAAGATAAAGTTATATTACTTATGTATTGCTGGATTCAATACATATATAATCGTAATACATTTCGTATTCTGGCCATTAAACCTTAACTTAGCCATTTAACCTTAAAAATATTCAGAGATTGTCTTTATGAGAAAGAACCTATATCCAAACTTTGAAATTGATCGGATTATTGTGCATAAAAAACAATTTATCTAATTTAAAGGAAGGGGGGTATAAGTCTGCTGCCTCTTTTTAAATAGCAAAAGAATCCCATAACTAATGAGGAATACGCCATATCATAATGAACCTAAATTCAAATTTGCAGCAAATCGAATAATTCGGCACGAAAAACCATTTATTAAATTTATCGGGGGGGGGGATATCTTCTGTTCAATCCTCTATATTTAACCATTAAACCCTTAAAACTATTCAGAGATTCACCTTATCAGGATTTATCACCTTATCCTCTATTTAAAATTTGAAATACATCGTATAATTCCACATAAAAATCGATTTATCTAATTTCTGGGGGAGATAATTCCCTGTCCCCCCCTTTATAATAAACAAAAGAACCCCATATCTAATCAGAGACTGTGATATTATCATAATGAAACTTTGTCAAAAATTCCAAGCAAATCGGATAATTCTGCGTAAAAACGTATCAATTTAATTTAAGAGAGGTTATCTATCGTTCCCTCCCTATACTTAACCATTAAACTCACAAAAGCTCTTCAGGCATTATATGCTATATATAAGCCTTATCAGAAAGAATTTATACCTAAAATTTGGTACACGTTGGATAATTCTGCTTAAAAACCCATTTATCTAATTTAGGGCAGACGGGCGGATAGGAGAGGGGGGATTGGTAATCGTTCGTTCCCAAAACTAATCAGGCAAGCGTTTTTTCAGTAAATTTGAAAAAATGTTTACTTTTAAAAATATGCTGTTTGCGATCATTCCATCATTTTTTATGTAAATATTTTTAATAGTTTTAAAATTAATATTGATGACAAAAACCCTGGAGCGAAATTAAAATGAGATTTTCCCCTTTAACTAAATTGAAAAATTTGAAATCCGAGAAGTAATGTTTAGAGTTATAACGATTTTAAAATATTCCACTTAAAACAATATTAATCATGTGAAATTGGTATAAATTTTATGTGAAATTTTAGGATGTGATTTTGTTAGCTGTTAGAGTAACATTGTTTCTTGAATTGCAAGCATTTCAATCTGTATCTAATCTCATAAAACCTGATGAGTTATTTAAACGGGTATAACTCGAGTTTTGCAGTTTTGCGAGTTTTGCAGATATGAAGATGCATTTTTTTGTGTCTCATTCAGAACTGAATATCACAATTTTCTAAGCGGCGCACAGTGGGGCAAAAACCCAAAAAGCTGGCCAAAAGTCGAAAAATGAAATTACGATTTAGGGAATTTCAATTGTACAGTTGGCTAGAATAATGTTTGGAGAGTGAGAATCTGTATTTGAAAAAAGATTTTTGCTTTGCCCTTACAAGCAGCATCATTTCAAAAATGATGCTTGAAGGAGTATCATTTAGAGCGAACAAAAACAGCAAAACAACAGTTCCTCTAAACGCGTGCTATATTTTATAATATTATCCGATTTTAATGATTTGAAATGGATTCACACTATGCTAGTATGTACTTTATTTGCATTTATTACAAAATTTATATTAAGCATGTAAAAATTAATAAATTCATTGTCATTTTTGATAAAAAATTTTAGAATTTTTATTTTTTTGCTTTTAAACATCAAAAAGTTTAAATGTTCCACAATGTTCCGCAACGAAATTTGATGGAAATAATAACTTGGGCTATTGTCTAGTGATTCATAAAAATCCAGCTGCCTAAAACTGCCTTTCTGCATTTCACGCCTATTTTAGTAACCGCAAGTAAAAATGCCACTTTTTCGGCCGCCTCAAAAATTTTGAAATTGACTACTTTTCACATAATTTATTTTTGAATTATTCAATTTTATAATAGTTTATTTCCTATTATATTGTAAATAAGTACTATAATCATAAGATTACATTAATTTGATAAGTAAGCTTAGTAATGAAAAAAATGAAAATAATTCTCTATTGCTGATCCAGTAGAATAACATATTTTTATCTTTATAGGTAGTAATTTTGTTTGTTCTATTATAATTAAAAGAATTATTTTGTCAATGGCTATATTTGCTAGATCAAATTACTGAGCGTATTTCATTAATGCGAGTAAAAATCATTATGAATATCACTTTTGCTTGTATTAGTAATTTGGATTTGATTTGAGTGAGCATGTGATGGATCATCTATTCTGAGTACATTTAAACAAAAATTTAGCTATAAAGATGGCATTATGTCTAATATATTTTTCTTTTCTTCCGTGCTACTAGAATACATAAATATTGCGAATAATTCATGAATCGTCAATTTGAAAATATCGAGATCTTCATTTCACTGATTTTATCAGGCCAATCACGATCCATTTTTCTTTCTCAAGAAATACGAAAGCAACTGTCAATGAATGGGATTGCATTAAATACTAGCAGAATAAACTTATTTCGTTTAATACAATCATTGATGCAGAAGAAAAAGTCGTTAAAAACGAATTAATGTAATATTCAACGTTGCTACCTATGTCAGACAGCATCAAAACAGCATCTTACCGATCTGACATTTTTTATTAAAAGGGATTGCGGTAATTTAGAATTCAGAATATCTAAGTTACATGCAAAGATGTTTAGAGAGGCCTTACACCTGGCAGACAACTGGATAGAAAAAATGAAAAGCTTGTACTCTGCATGAAAAGAAGAACACTGAAATTGCAAAATAAAATATGCAAAAAATATTTCGTTTACAATCAAGACTTCTCGTCCAGAAACTAAATCCCAGATTTGGAAGCAGAAATGATGGAAATACAATTCAACGATTCTTTGAAAACGCAACTATTTGTGTTTCTAAACGAGCATATACGAAGATCTGATTAAACGTTTCTATGCCATAAGTAATTTCTTGTAGCCATGTTATTTATTTGATAAATTTCGAAAATTTTCCCTTACAAATAGTTCGTAAGATTTGAGCAGCACCCCTGATTCTATATGCTTACTTCAGTACACAAACTACTTATTAATGACAAAGAAATAACATTATCTTCATTACTGCTAATTTGTCAAATGCCATAAGATACTCAAGAATCATGCAACAAACTGATCAAAAAGCATCGAGAAAATTTATCGCAAAGATGCAGTAGCGAGAAAAAAAATATATTTTTACGTCTTTTAATGTCATCAGATTCTTTCCTTTCCAGTTTAGGTAAATTATCGTAGAAGAAATTAAAATCATTGATCCTAAGAGTCACAGGATCTTCCAATACCGCCAACAAGTTCTGCTAACTATTTCGACACCTTGACCTCTGAAGGATCTTTTTATTATTCTACAGTTGATTCTAAAGGTTAGTTTCTGGAATATATTTACGTTTTTATTTTAATAATATAAAAATTAAATAGTCTAATGTACTTAAATTTCGTTTAAATATGTCTTGTTTTTTGAAAATTCCCTTTTAAGTTTATCTCGAAATTTTAAACTTTATTTAAATTTTATTGTTTATACTCTTAATCTGTAATTTTATTTATTTATTTATTTTTAAAATTTAACTTTTAAATCCTAATTAGCATCCTGAAACGTTTACGAAATTGCATATAAATTGAATAACTTTTGAGAAATTTAAATTTTTATTCCGCCATATTGTATCCGCCATTTTTTTTTAATTTTGTATTCTTACTTAGCATCCTCAAAAACACCTGTATACGAATTTTCGTACAATTTGAATAACATTTTCATATTTTGGCCAGCTTTTCGGGAATTTGCCCAACTGTGCGGCGATTGCCTTGTAAACGGTTTTCCATTCATTTCCCTTTGATTGGGGAATTTTAAGACCAAATCATATGCTGCTAAACAAATACTGTCTATTTACATGTTTTATCAAACAAGATTAGTTAAATAGTGAAATTCACAGAATCTTGGCCCATTGATATTTTATGTATTGCGGCATGCGAAAAAAAGTTTAGCAACGCATTTTAAATGTAAATTTTGATTGGATGCAATATTCATTTTTTCGTTCTCTTTTTCGTATTTACCAGTGAATACTTTTGTTGTTTCAAAGGAAATATTATCTGTGCCGTCTTAGAATTCACAAAAATAGTTTAAAAGATCTAATAAAATATGAAATAAATATCTCGTCTAAGTATATTTTTAAATTGCAACTTTTTTGCAATTTAACGTGATCATTTTAAATATGAAATAATTTCTTTTATTTGCTGCTTTTAACGCGCATTAATGAATCTATTATTTAAAACTTTTCTTTCTCATTTTGATATTCTAGTGAACATACTTTTATTTCAAGAAAGGAAATATATCTGTTTCCGCTGCCTTAGAATTGGCGAGAATAGTTTAAAAGATGTGAAATGCCTTACGTGTAAATGTAAAATACAGGGCCGAAACTAGAGGGGGGTAGAGGGGGCACGTGCCCCGGGCGCCGCCAGAACAGAAACTGAATGGGGCGCCAAATTAAGATTTTGTTTGGTGTGTTTGATATAAAGAATGCACATATGTGGGGGATGGGGGGGGGCGCCAAAATACATGTTTGCCCCGGGCAAAAAAAAGGCTAGTTTTGGCGCTGGTAAAATATATTTTGAAATTTAAACTGTTTGCAATATTATTATTTGGCTATTTTAAATATGGTAAAATATTTTAATAAAATCAATATTTTAATATTTTCTTTCTGTTTTAATAGTCGGATTTAAACATAGTATTATGACTAATTTTCCCGATTTTAACAGTAATAATTTAATTCTCATCATTTGAATTTTACTTTTAGTTTGTGATAATTCAGTGTACATATATATAAGTATACTTCAATTCAAAGGAAATATTATTCTTTGATTATTTAGTCATAATTTAAAATAATAATCTTTTTTAAAATATGTGAAAAATATATCTCAAAATTCTGAAAATTTGGACTTAAAATGAAAATAAAACGCCAGAGAATTAGTCAAATTAAAATAATAATAATAATGATAAATGCAATCTATACATAGGGAATTTCTCATGTATAAAATGATCATTAAATCATCTAAAAACGATTAAAATCATATGTATAATTCAAATGATTTTAATAGTACTACTGAAACCTTTTACTGAAATAATTTTTTTACATTTTCAAACATAATGAAAAATACCTTTTATATTTTTGATAATGAGCATTAAAAATTTGCATACAATGAAATTAAAAAGATGCTATCTGCTTTATTATTATTTTGTTGTAGTTCATGATAATCTAATTATTAATTTTAAATAATGATAATAGTACTGATAATATATATATATATAATTTTGAGCATTTTTTTCGTGATCTCGATATACGATAATCCAGAAGTCCGAAGTAGAAGGGCCCCACTATTGGCCGAGAGGTTCGGACCTCTCAACTGGTTGATGGCAGGTGCTGCGTTCGAACCCAATCGCGGCTGTCGGCCTAACCGTTCGGAGTTTTCTTCGAATCTTGCGTAAATACGGGTTAGGTTCCCTTAGAAAGACCCCCAAGAAGGGCACTCACCCCCTGGTCCTATATCCCTAGCGTAGATAATCGGACGACAAAAATAAAGCAATCGAAGTAGAAGGAGCAATTTTTATTTATTTTATTTATTTGTTTATTTTTTACTTTCTTCTATTTTTACAAGAAGAAAGTACTGGATTCGTGAAAGTCATCGAATTCCGATTTTCGAAGGATTTACACGTTTTAAAAGGACCAGAAGACCATTTGGTGATTTTTATAAGATGTCTGTTGGTGAGTTTTCCGCCACATTGTCACTCTGAGAATCTGTATGAGACAAAAATTTTATGATCGCTCTATCTCAAAAACTAACGAACAGAATTTCACAAAACGTTAGATTATATTAGACCTTGATATAAACTGGAGCTGATTATTTTTGGTGTATATCGCTCATTAGATGGCACTCCTATGCTGTTTTATTCATAATTTCCACATTAGCTGAAAATCAAGAACATAGCATAGATTTGTATAAAACTTTAGATTCAATTAAGTTTTGATATAATTTACACGTAAAGGCTGGGAACCTTTTGGTGTAAATCACTCTAGAGATGGCGCTGCTATGCTGCATTTTTCACGATTTCGTAATAGCTGTATCTCAAGAACTAATGCCTGAATTTTCATCAAACTTCAAATTCAGTTAGTACCTGATAAAAACTGGTTATTAGATTTTTGGGGTATATCATCAAACAAGTAGCACTGTTATGCAGATTTTCTTAACAATCCAAAAAGTGCACCAGTCTGATACATATTAATGCTTCAAAATTTGCTATCACAGGGATAAAATTAAATGGAAATCTAGGCCCATTTTGAGGACTCTAAAATATGAAATTCTGTGCATTAGTTCTTTAGGTAAGACAAGCTCAAAAATCACGTAAATTATGCAAAATGCATCATAGCAGTATCATTTATTGGGTGATTTACAACAAATCCTGCAACTACTTATGCCAAAATCTAACTAATGAAAATACGTGCATTAGTTTTGAGATAGAGCAATTGCGAATAATTTCACATAGCAACCCCACCTGTCGGGTGATTTACCCCAAAGTATAAACAGTTACCAGGCATATTAAAGCCTAATCGACTATACACCAAATACGAGTCAGGATCAATTTTTATCTGGTACTAACTGAATCTGAAGTTTGGTAAAAATCCGTACATTAATTCTTGAAATAGAATTATTGAGGGAATCGCAAAAAATGAAACATAGCAACGCCATCTGTTGAGCGATTTGTACCAAAATGTAGAAAACGTCAATTCATGTCAGAGCTAACTGAATCTGAAATTTTATGAAAATCAGTGGTTTAGTTCTGGAGACTGAGCAACTGTTAAAATTGTGAAAACCGCTACATAGTAGCGCCACTTTTTGAGCAATTTACGCCAAAAACCAATCAGCACCAATTTATATCAGTGACTAACTGAATATAAATCTTATGAAGTTTCGTGCATTAGTTCTTGCATACAGTGCCTTCAAAATTTGACCAAACACGATTCTTGAATTTCCACGCAAGTCGCAATGCTTGCGTTTCTTACTTTCTTTTATCTTTACGAGAAAAATGTATCGATTTCGTGAAAATATTTGAAATACGGTTTTCGACGGATTTACACGTTTTAGGGGGTCAGAAAATCCGGAAAATTTTTTTGTTTCAAAATGTCTGTCTGTGTGTATGTAACAAAACATTTGTGGGCGCTATATCTCAAGAACTAATGCATGAAATTTCACAAAACCTTAGGTTCTGTGAAACCTTGTAATAGATCTAGTTAATTTTTGGTGGCGCTGCTATGCTGCATTATTTACAATTTCCACAATAGCCATATCTCAAGAACTAGAACATAATTTCATAAAACTTCACATTTAGTTAGTACTTGATATGACATAGTGCTAATTACGTTTTAGAGCAAACGGCTCAACAAGTGGCGTTGCTGAGCCACATTATTCGTAAAAGCTCTATCTCAAGACCTAATGCACGAATTATCATCAAATTTGAGATACAGTTAATCCCTGGAATAAATTACTATTCTTCAACTTTTAAGGTAAATATCTCGGTAAACGGAAAAAAAGTGACCGGAAAAAAAGCTATCGGAAAAAAGTGACATAAACTGCAAAAGCGGGAGTGACACGGAAAAAGTTACCTGAAAAAAGTGACAAAGAAAAAAAGTTACCGGAAAAAAAAGTGACAAGCAATTGATTTTGGGGATTTATTATTCATTTTGGGGAATCATTGATTATGTATAAAAGGGGGATAGGGGGAGGAGGCTCATAATTTAGGCAAAAGGTTTTTTTCAAGCTAAATTAACTGTTTTAGTTCAATTTTTGAATGTACGTTCATATTGAAAAAATGCTTGCCTGATTAGTTTTTGGAAGGGACCCTTCCCCCCAATCCGCCCTAAAATAGATAAATGGGGTTTTATGCAGAATTATCCAAAGTGTGTGAAATTTTGGATATAGGTTCTTTCTGATAAGGCTTATATATAGTATATAATGCCTAAAGAGATTTGGGAGTTTAATGGTTAAGCATAGAAAGGGAACGGGAGAATAATCTCTCTTAAATTAAATTAATAGCTTTTTACGCAGACTTATCCGATTTGCTTGGAATTTTGGACATAAGTTCATTATGATAAGACGAATGTCTGGTTAGTTATAGGGTTCTTTTGCTTTTTAATAAAGGGGGCGTGTGATTTCGTTTCAAATTATATAAATCGTTTTTATGCAGAATAATTCGATGTATTTCGAATTTTAAATATAGGTTCTTTCTGATAAGGCGAATCCCTGAATAGTTTTAATTGTTTAATGGCTAAGTATAGAAGGGGAATAGAATATAACCCCCCTCAAATTAAAAAAATTGCTTTTTATGCAGAATTATCGGATTTGCTTCAAATTTTGGATTATCGGTTCATTATGATAATGTTTATCTCTGATTAGTTATGGGGTACTTTTCTATTTAAAAAGGAAGGCGGGTGATTATCCCCCTCCTTAAATTAGATAATTTTTTTAATGCACATTTATCCAATGCATTTCAAATTTTGGATATAGGTTCTTTCTAATAAAGTGAATCCCTGAATACTTTTAAGAGTTTAATGGCTAAGTATAAAGCGGGGGGCGGAGGATAACCCTCCTTAAATTCAATAAATGGCTTTTTAAGCAGAAATATCCGATTTGCTTTAAATTTTGGATGTGGGTTCATTATAATAAGTGTGGAGGGCAGGGGAACGGGGAATAACCCACAACTAATCAGCGATTCGCCTTATCATAATGAACTTATATCCAAAATTCGAAATAATTAATTCTTCGGATAATTCTTCATAAAAAGTCATTTATTTAATTTAAGGAGAAGGATATCCTCTATCCTCCCTTCTATACTTAGCCATTAAACCCTTAAAACTATTCAAGGATTCACTTTATTAGAAAGAACGCATATCCAAAATTTGAAATACATCGGATAAGTGTGCATAAAAAACAATTTATCTAACTTAAGGAGGGGGGGGGGAATAATCGCCCGCTCCCTTTTAAAATTAGCAAAATAACCACATAACTAATCAGAGATAAACTTTGTCAGAATGAACCTCCATCCAAAATTTGAAGCAAATCGAATAAATCTGCGTAAAAAGCCATTTATTTAATTTAAGGGGACTCAGCACCTCAAAAACATCGAATTTTGACGAAAATACCTATTTTGAGATTTTTATAATAAAACTATCCCCATACCTTAAAGTACATTCTGAGAACATTTCAGAGCTATATTCCTATTAGAACGACCGCTACAGCTGTTTTATCAAACATCTGCCTTACACGTGCCCTCCTAATGCCACACCCACTTCAGTGTTTATATTTTCACTTACAGCTGATTTCAGCTTGCATTGCCTTTTGTTTCAACTCAATGTTTTAAAAAGTGATGGGAAATGAAAAGATGAATATGTGCTTCCTGTTTGAATAACTGTAACCGATAACAGTTGTTTGTTTTGATTAGTTATTAGCCGTTTGATTGTTCCTTTTCTGTCAAATTTCTAAGTTTTGTCATAAAAAACGTTATTATCCAAGACTAAAAGATATTTAAATCTATAAATACAGGTTTGAAGAGTATTTCTGCTAATTCTTTTTGTAAAATATGCCACAAAGAAATAGAAAGTCGCTAAAAGCAGATTCTATGAATAAAAAACGATGGTGTGAAAATCGAAGTATGAACTCTATTACTTCTAATATTACTAACGTTTCAAGTAATTCACCCAGAATAAACAATCTTTCGTGTATAAAAAAATATGAAAGTGATCTCAAAACTAAATATATTTTTGTTGACTTTGAACAATTGCAAAAATTATTTGCAACAGTAAAATGTTCTACGTGTGAAAATCAAAGTTTGGTTTTGAATTCTTGTGGTAAAAATGGTTTTTAGGTAATTATCTGTTTAAAACCTTTTTCATGTGATTTATGAATTATATTGATATTGAAATTGAAATGAAAAAAACTTCTTTAAACACCATAAAATAAGTTAACTGCGCAAGGCCTTTCGAAAGAACTTAGTCTTTCTTCGTCAGGCGCAAAAAATACGTGCGTCCACAATGAATGTAGCGGCACGACTGAAGGGGAATGCGGGAGGGAGAGGGAGCAAGCAGAAGGGACAGCCAATAGGAAAGAAGAAGGCAACAGCCAATCACGGAAGAGCATAAACAAAACTAGAAGACAAAGAAGGAGAGGAAAGGAAGAAGGGGGGAAGGGAAATGGGAAAAAAGCGGGGTAAATTAAAAAATTAACTAAAAGGAGACATTAAAATGAAATAAAATGTACGCAAAAAATATATAAATTAGTAATTAGAAAGAAAAAAAAAATAAAATAAAAATACATAAAAATAAAAAAAAATAGATTACAATTATAAACACACATGAATAAACTTGAAAAATTGTATACATAATATATATATATATATATATATATATATATAAAATAAATAAAAATAAAAATAAAATAAAATAAAATAAATAAAATAATAATAATAATAATTAAATAATAAACTTAATTATGAAGCAGTGCTGAAAAGATTCTTCCAGGCAACGGAGAGGGTTTTAGAATCAGATTTATCATTAACAATAATATCACGATTAATATAAATAGCTTGCTCCCTCTCCCTCCCGCATTCCCCTTCAGTCGTGCCGCTACATTCATTGTGGACGCACGTATTTTTTGCGCCTGACGAAGAAAGACTAAGTTCTTTCGAAAGGCCTTGCGCAGTTAACTTATTTTATGGTGTTTAAAGAAGTTTTTTTCATTTCAATTGTGTATAACACCAGCTTCAATTTTATACATTATATTGATATTATTTAGATTGCATTCTACTTAAGAAAGAGTTTTTTTACTAAAATAATATATTTATTACATTGTATTTTTATAACAATTTCAAAATTTTCAGTTTTTCAGAAATTTAATTTTTTATTGCACTTATTAATTAGTGGTTTATTCATACATAAATAGCCATATTTATGCTACTAAATAGTTTTATTTAATATCATATGAATAAGTAAGCATGCATAAAAAATATGGAAGAGTTTTGATCATATTTAAAAAAGTTACAAGCTAATGAAATCTTTAAAGTTAATTATCTCAGTTCGTGTTTTTTCGTATTTTTAATATCTTCAAATTGCTAAGGCTTTGTTAAATATGCATGAAATTGTTTGATTTTTTTTTAAAGTGAACATTATATCATATGTAAGAGATGTAAGGATCGGATTTGCAATATGTTAAATACATTTTTATAAAAAAATTCATATATGTGATAAATCATGTTTTTTTCCACGTTTTCATGTAAGATTTTGGTTTTAATTTTTTTTTCAGAAACTTATAAGTTTAAACAAAATCCAATCCTTACACTTATTCACTATATTACTATTGATATGATATAAAAAAACCAAGTCAAAATCTTGAAAATTAAAATAGTAGTAGCATTTTAAAATTAGTTGAAAAATTTTAACTTTTTTTAAATTAAAAAAAAAATTATTTTGTTTTTTCTGTTTTTTTTACATTAAAGTATTTGTATTTAGTATACATTTCATAATAAGCAAAAATTATTTGCTTAAAGTGGATAGCAAATTTTTTTTAGTTTGAGGTGCCGAGTCCCCTTAAGGGATGTGATCCCCCGTTCTCCCCTCTATACTTAACCATTAAGGGTGTTCTCAGCTGCTCCGCTAAAAAAGCGCAAAAGTTTTGACACATTTACAAATTCATTTTTTAGCAGAAAGATATAAAATTTGAAAGCTTCACTAAGAAAACGATTTCAAATCGAACTTTTTCTTCCATTTTTTGATCAATAAATTACCTATTAAGTTATAAGCTATTTCGATCACGTGATCACCCGTTTTTCTCTTGCTTTTCGACTGATGTTTTTTTGCTTTCATCGGGAAATTGCTCAAAAAGGTCAACTTTGAAGGCTTGTTATGAAAGATCTATTATGTTTAAAAAAAAAAAACCAAAAAATTGAGTGTAATGAACAGTTTCTCAATAACAACACCTGCTATTTTCATGCATTTCCGAATAAAAATAAATTAAAGCATATGTCACAAAGTTGCCCTTTTTGATTTATGAACAGCCTTAAACCCTTTGAACTATTCCGGGATACACTTTATGAGAAAGAACATATATCCAAAATATGAAATATATCGGATAAGTGAGCGTAAAAAACATTTTATCTAATTTAGGGGGGGGGGAATTACCCGCCCCAATTTTTAATTGGCAAAATAACCCCATGTGTAATCAGGGATACGCCTTATCATAATGAATCTATAATCCAAAATTAGAAGCAAATCCGATAATTCTGCGTAAAAACTAATTTAATTTAAGGTGGGTTATATTCTATTCCCCTTCTATACTTAGATATTAAATCCTTAAAACTATTCAGGGATCCACCTTATCAGAAAGAACCTATATTTAAAATTTGAAATACATGGGATAATTCTGCATAAAAACCTATTTATCCAGTTTAAGTGAGAGATAACTGCTCGCCCCCCCCCCTTTATAATAAGCAGAAGAACTCCTTAACTAATCAGAGATACGTCTTATCATAATGAATCTGTGTCCAAAATTCTAAGCAAATCGCATTATTATGCGTATAAAGTTATTAATTTAATTTAAGAAAGGTTATCCCCCGTTCCCCCTCTATACTTAACCATTAAAACTCCTAAATCTCTTCAGGCATTATATACTATATATAAGCCTTATCAAAAAGAACCTATATGCAAATTTGACGCACGTTGGATAATTCTGCATAAAAACCCATTCATCCAATTGAGGGCGAAGGGAGGGGGGTAATCGTCCCTTCGCCCCCCTCGATCCCCCCTTCATACTTAAGGAATGAATCTCCAAAATCAATTCCTTGTCACTTTTTTTCCGGTAAATTTTTTTCCTTGTCACTTTTTTTCCGGTAACTTTTTTTCCGTGTCACTTTTTTCCGCTTCTTTAGTTTATGTCACTTTTTTTCCTAGATTCGGCACTGCTATCCATTTGTACGGTTTTTTGCAATGATTTTATCTCAAATACTAATACACTGATTTTCATCAAATTTGAGATTCAGTTAGAACTTGAAATAAATTGTTACAGATTAGATTTTGGAGTAAATCACCTAACCGATGACGCTGCTATGTTTAATTTTTTTTGGTAAGTATTAAAATGTATGAAATAGAAGAAAGTTCTGGGATAGCCACATACGTTTATTTTCATGTCGGATTCGATGAGTCCATTTCAGGAATGCATTGAAGAATTAGCAAGAGTAAACTTTGCTAAACTAAGTTCTTGCAGAAGCAATGGCTGATATATGAAGCAAACACTCGGATGAAGCGGAAAGGCCGACACAGCATTACAATTAGCATAAATATAAACGTATAAATTAAATGCAAAATAAAAAGACGGCGATTAAATAAGCTTATACATTGTAATAAATATGAAGCTGTTACATATAGACAGTAACAAACAAACATTTTGTAAAAACATGTTTTTTGGCGTACCTCATCCCTAAAACGTGTAAATCTGTCAAAAACCGGAAGTCTAAAATTTTCAAGAATCCAGTGCGTTCTCCTTGTATAGATAAAAGAAAGTAAAAAGCGAGACTCTGTACATTTACATTAGTTCTTGGTTAAATGCACTCGATGATCGAGTTTCTCGTTTATCATTTTACAGACATTTCCTCTATCTTATAACAAATTCCATGTTGGGATTCCAATTCCAAACATATTTTTATCGTTGTTAAAACATATAATTCAGAATACACACTTTTGAAATTCTTCTTTTAGAATTTTATTATAAATATTAAAATATTAAAAAAGAATTTTTTTTTTTTTAACTTACAATAATTATTTAGAGAGGGAAAAATCAACTGTTTGGAGTCAATGGGGATTTTTATCGACAATCATTTTGCATTTGTTTCCTTCATCTGATGCCATAAGCTTGGTAATGTTAAAACTAAATTGCGTAGTATTATTTCAAAGGAGTTGTAATTTTTGCAAAGTTATTATTATTATTTAATTGGTAAATAAGTCAAAAATATATTAGTTTTCTAAAAACATATTATACAAAATGAATTAAATCACAACAAGTCTGAAATTGCATTTCAAACGTAGCAAATGAGGTGCGTTCGTACAATAACGAAATTATAAAAATATTCAGATCTGGGTGTAATAGTACAAAACATTGGATACAGTATAATATTCGACATATTTTGTGCGTTCCTGTAAAAAAAAAAAACTATCTGCATTTTATTATACAGGAAGTAACTTGCAGTAAACTTCAGCAACGTATGTCAATTTCATAAAATGTGACATAATTTAATTAAAAGGTGTCCTAAACAATGCTTCCCTTTATATCATTATGTAATGGAATACTTTTGTGTAGCCCTGTAAATGAATAACAAATACTTTTTGCACCACTGATTGTACAGAATCTATATTTTAGTATATACTTCATATGATTTTGTTCAAACGTATGTAACAACACAAAAATGCACTTGAAACTATTTTTCATATTGACCGTAATGTAATAAAATCATTTTGATTCACCCTGTAACTAAACTATGCGCCTGATTTTCATAAAATCTCAAATGACTCGACAATATATCATCACCTTCATCATCATCAACCTTTTTCGATCTACTGCTGGATTTAGGTCTCCCCCAGATTATATATTGATAGCTCCCCCAGATAACACATATATATATATCATATTAAATTCAACCCATTCAGTCGGGCAGTTTTTGTGCTGTTAAATGCGGACGGACAGACGGACAAACTGAGTGAACTATGACTTTAGGTGCTACATATTAACATAATTACAAACGCACCTAAGAACATAAAAAAAATACTTTTAATTACATTTCTTCTGTTTATTTTTCATAATGTTTACATGACGACACTTTTTTGTTCATTATTTCGAAGAAACGCCTCACCTGTGATCGGGAGGTTCTGACTTTCAAACTGGTAGACGGTAGGTGCTGGGTTCAAACCCAATCGCGACCGTCGGCCTAACCGTTCGGAGTTTTCCGTGGTTTTCTTCAAACCTTGCGTAAATACGGGTTAGGTTCCCTTAGAAAGACCTCCACAGAGAGCATCCCACCTCTTAGGGCCTATATTCCACAGTGTAGATAATTGGCCAATATAAATACAAACAAACAAACAATTTCGGAGAAACATTTTTAGTTTGAAGCGACAGTGGGGTCATGGTAAAATACATGTTATTTAAATTTCTGATAAACGAATTACACAAACAGTTATAAGCGATTGTTGCCTCACGATTACAGTTTTTAGGTAGAAAGAAATACTACCTATTGCAATCGCACCAGTTTATCTATCTATCTATCTATCTATCTATCTATCTATCTATCTCTCTCTCTCTCTCTCTATATATATATATATATATATCACTTTTTTATGGACACGATAACTTCTATAATTCTTCACCAATCTCCACCAAACTGGTACATAAAATCAAAGGGATTAAAATCTTGGCTAAGTTCGTTAATGGGCAAAATCGGACCAAGGGGGCCGGAATAGGGGGCGTTTTTGTGAAAACCGAAAAAACGCCATAACTTCTTAATTAATGTAGATATCGAATCGGTTTAAAGTTTATATTAGTTCTTAAAAATGGGCGAAAAGTATATGCATGACAGATTTTTGATAAATTTAGAAGTGGGCTCAAGGGGCGAAAAAAACAGGGATTTTGAGAGAAAAAAATTCATAACTTCGTCAATTTTCAAGATATCAAGTCTAACTAATTTTTTTGTAAATGTTCTTAAAATTTTCTAAAACTTTTGTTTTTACAAGTTTTTGATAGAACTAACTTTTACCGATGAAAAAAATTAAAAACGAAAAGAAAAAGAAGGCTGAAAAAAGAGAAAAATCCATAACTTCGTCAATTTTTAAGATATCAAATTTGATTAAATTTATTTTACATCTTCTCAAAAATATCTACAACTTTTATATTGACAAGTTTTTCATAGGACCAATTCGTATAGCAAAAAGAAATTAAACAAAAATAGGAGTTGGAGAAAAAACCTCAAATCCAAACTGCTTATATTCTGACTCATTTTTAAATTCATTTTTGATTTTAAACGCATCCAAATTGTAGATCCTCTTATTTAGAAACTGTATAAAGTGACGCATTGGTCAATTTTCTGATAAAGACAGAATATATTTCAAAAAAGGCTACCAAAAAGGGTATTTTGAACAGAATTTCCGAAAGTCATCGGGACTGAAAATTGAAGGAAGTATTCAAATAAGAAATTGCGTTTTTTTTCTGACTCGTTTTTAAATCCATTTTTGTTCTCAAACGCATCCAATTTACAGATCCTCTTATTTAGGAACTATATAATGTGATGCATTGATCGGTTTTTTGATAAAGACAGAATATATTTTGAAAAAGGCTATCAAAAAGAGTATTTTGAACAGAATTTCCCGAAGCCTTCGTGATTTGAAAATTTAAGGAAGTTTTCACATAGCAAATTGCGTTTTTTTATGACTCGTTTTAAAATCCATTTTCGCTCTCAAACGCTCCAATTGATAGATCCTCTTATTTAGGAACTATATACTGTGACGCATTGGCCAGTTTTTTGATAACGATAGAATATATTTTTAAAAATGCTGTCAAAGTGAGTATTTCGCACAAAATTTTCCGAAGCAATCATGATTAAAGAATTAAGGATGTATTCAAACAACAAATCGGTTATTTTATGACTCATTTTTAAATTCAATTTTTTTTTCAAATGCATTCAACTGACAGTTTTTTGTTATTTAGGAACTGTATAATGTACTGTTTTGGTCGATTTTTTAATAAATTCAGAATCTATTTCAAAATATGTTGTCAAAATGGTCATTTCAGCTGAATTTTTCTTAAGATGATTCTAATATAACCAGTTTTTGCAGAAAAATTAAATTAAAAATTTTTCATAAACGGCCAAATGAAGTTATTAAACTGGGTTTATCTCTAATCATATATTTTTTTTGTTGAAATGAGCACTCTTCGAAATCTACCTCCGCCTATAGGCCCAACCGACAGGGATTTTATTTTTATCCACTTCACGAAGGAGCATTTTGTGATTTAAGCGACTGTTACAACTTGACTGCAACATTTTACTTATTTCCTTCCTTCATGTATAAATTAAACATTGAGTTATAAGAGACTGTTTTTTTATGACGGTACTTTTTTTATTCCTTTCCGACTGAAAATTTTCTGTTTAAAGCAACTAGTGTGCAATTTTTTTTAATTTAATAAATTAATAAAAAAAAAATTGAATCACACATTGAGTTTTAAGCAATTTTTTGTCTCAAGACGGCATTTTTCTTATTTCTTTCATTCTTTGATAAATGAGTTACACATTGAGTCATAAGCGATTGTTTTCTCATAACGACACTTTTTTTATTATTTTAAAAGACATATTTTTATTTGAATTTACGATTTTGATTTACAATTCGGATTAGCGATTGTTTTCTTCTGACGACATTTTTTTATTTTTTATTTCAAAAGAGCATTTTGATTTTTAAATGACAGCTGTGTTATGCCAAACAACTTTTTATTCCAATTTCTAATAAATGAATTACACATTAAGGTTTAAAAGCGATTTTTCTCTCATGATGGAAGTTTTTTCATAAATTCATTTTTTTTAAACGGTATTTTAAGTTTCATGCACTTTTTGTCCCATAATGTCCCTCTTTTAATAATTCATCTTTATTAACTGGCCGAGAGGTTCTGACCTCTCAACTGGTAGACGGTAGGTGCTGGGTTCGAACTCACAGCGTCCGTCGGCGTTCGAACTCACAGCGTCCGTCGGCCTAACCGTTCGGAGTTTTCGTGTTTTTCTTCGAACCTTGCGTAAATACGTGTTAGGTTCTTTTAGAAAGACTACCACGAAGGGCATTCCTCCCCCTGGGCCTATATCTCTCGTGTAGATAATAGGCCGACACAAAATAAGCAAACATAAACAAACATCTTTATAAACCTTTTTATGAAGCTGCTCTTTGAATGTTTCGAAGTGCTCTTCATGAAAATCTTTACTAAACATTAAAATTACAAATAGGTAAGCAGGCTTATTATAAATATACATTACGTATATTACATAATGTATATTTATAATTATGTATATTATCTCTAAGATATCAAATTATCTTAGTTTTTCTTTTGTTTTCTTTCTAGGCTTTCCAAAAATCATGATTTAATTTAAAATGTTAAATATACATTGTCAATTGGGAGAATCCTCCATTTTAACCCAAAAACATTTGTGTTCTTGGAATTAGATGCAAAAATTAAATTTTGTTTCTATGAAATACATTTTTTTCGTCTTAGAGTTTATTCCATTAGCTAGAATCTAGCTTTAGTATAAGTAATTTTGCATTCCATTTATCGATTATACTAATAACACTAATAACCAGCGGAAATATATAGGGTGAATGTTTTGTCTTTTAAATTAACTGAAAATTATTAGTAGAACATTTTCAAATAAAAATGTTTTTGAGTAATTAAAAAAAAATAAAAATAAAAAAGCAATTTCGGTGCGTTTGAAAAATAGAAAAAACATTATTTTTTAGCTGGTTCTTGTTCTTTGAAAAATATATTTCTTGGGACTGCCTTTGCAATTATGCTTTATATATTTCAATGAAATTTTTAAAATATCTACACGTTTCTACACGTGTAAATTACTACACGTTTCACAATAACGTTGATGCATTCAAATTTTAAAAGTATTTCAATACTTATGATGTTGGTATATCTAAAATTCAAGATACCATTAAAATGTGAAAAATGCATAGTAATATATGTACTGTATATTTTATTACATTGCACAATAATATAAAATCATGATAAAGCCTTTTATATAAATTCTACAAAACTAAAATGAAGCGCTTTTCTGTTTAAATAGAATAGGAAGCAAACGCGATGCAATTGAAAGTTTAAAGACGGTCGTCACATACTTTTAAGAAAAAACGGATATCAGATCATTAACAGATATCCCGTAGAGATGATAAATCAGACTGTTTGGGGACGCAGAAGAACTCAAGCGATTGTACCAAGCTATAAGGTTCTCCATTACCGGACGCATTTCCTGTCAATCCAGTCATTTGAATGGGTAGGCGATCAGAAGGATATTTCAGCCGACAAAACACATATTTCCAAATTTTTCGACCAACCTGACATTTTAGGCTGGACTTTCAACTTAATATTTCTTTAAAAAAAGAAGAAAATGTATTTAAAACTTAGAAATTAATATATATATATATGATTAGAAGTTAAAAGTGAGAGCAAAGCGAATTTTTTAAAAAATGTTAAAAGAAATGAAAACATTTTTAAAACAGCACTGTAAAACATTTTTGTAACGTTACTCCATAAAATTAGTGGCAGCTAAGACTTCATTTTACAGAGTAATTTTTCACTTACATAATGGTGTAACATTAACATATATTACTGGTGTAACTTCGCAATGTTACACCAGTTATATCGGTTAAAGTACCCCACAAAATTAGAGGCAGCAAGGCTGCCAGCAATTTTATGGAGTAACGTTACACAAATGTTTTACAGTGAGTCACATGTAGTAACCCCGAAACTTTCTTCTTTCTCAAACATGTTAAAACGTCAAAATTCACTATCACAGTGCCAAAATTAAATGGAAATATATGCCAATCATGAGGATTCTAAAAATATTAAATTCGATGGATTAGTTCTTTAGTTTCACTAAAATCATGCGAATCCTAAGAACTCAGCATAGAAACGCCACCTGTACGGCGATTGACACCAAAACATAATCGAAGCCAATTCATGCCAAGGATTAACGAAATCTGAAATTTGGTGGAATTGCGTGCATTAGTTCTTGAGATAGAGCTGTTGCGCAAATAGTAAACATTGTAGAATAGCAGCGTCACCTATCGTGCAATTTACACTATATTTTATATATAATGAAATGTAAAAATGTCAATTCATGTAAACGACTAATTTAATCTGCAGTTTGATGAAATTCCATGAATTAATTCTGAAGATTGTTTTCTGTGTATTAGTTTTACAGATAAATTGACTACAAAATGCTTGTCACAAGAGACACACAGACTCACAGACAGACGTTTCCTAAAAATAATATGTTTTTTTGGATCTCTGATTCTTAAATCATGTCAATCCGTCGAAAACCGGAATATGAGAATTTCACGAATCCAGTACTTGTAACGATAGAAGAAAGTTAATGTAGACATTTTTGATAAAGGAACCACGGAAATTGAAGCTAATTATTATTCTCTAAAAGCATTTACAATAAATTGTATAAAAATAAATAAAACGTCATATAATGCACGTACATAAATCAAGAAAGATATAAAAAAGTGTAAAGGTTTTCATGATATGTCATGTAATATCCCATTGTATGTGTCAGGTAAAAGCGGTATCCACCATAACATGGCATAACTAATAGATTTATAAAGGGTGGTCTAGGATTATTGGGACAAACTTTAAGGAGAGATAGGGGAAATCACAAGGATTCAGATTTACATCAACACATCAAACTTCAAGGGAAAGTAGTATGAGACGTACAAGAAATGAAGAGACATAAGACTGAGATTATCTAAAATAATTTATTAGTCAAAGATATTACGTGTCCTATGGTAGATGATACATGAAAATATCGCAAAAACATGTGAATTCCCCTTTATTCATAGTTCTGAGAAATAACTATTTACAAACAGTCAATGAAGCCAGACTTTCCCTGGGATTGAAAGGATTTTTCAATTAAGAATTTTCCCAGTTAAGGGTTAAGAGGATTGTATATATATTATAGGTTTATATGTTTTTTAACTTCGGATTTTCGAAAATGCATAAATCAATCAGCAATTAGTATGTTAGTTTGTACATAAAATAAGTAGAAATGATAATATTATTATAATTTATAATAATTAAAATAGTAATTTATATTGATAGTTGATTGATAATGTGTTATTTTACGATGGCGTCAAATAAGCGACAGAAAAGAGTGAAAATTAACAAAACCTGAAGTTCTGAAACAGAATATCTGCAATTAGTGCAGATTAAAATATTGATAATCTCTATAAATAAAAGGAATAAAGAGGATAATTAATTAATTAATTGAGGCACAGATAGGCTCTCAAACAGTGAATGCATTGCATTTGAGTGTCATATTTTTTTTCTTTATATTTTACACAGCTTAGGTAAACGCAGAAGAAATATAAAACAGATAATGTATTTATCACAAAAAATCGTCTGCTAAGAAAATCTTTTTTCATTTTGAACTCTATAAATAAAAGGAATAAAGCAGAAGAAATATAAAACAGATAATGTATTTATCACAAAAAATCGTCTGCTAAGAAAATCTTTTTTCATTTTGAACTTCTATAAATAAAAGGACAGATAGGCTCTCAAACAGTGAATCGTCGAATATAATTGAAGAACAAATGGAAGAACAAATGGAAGAACAAATGGAAGAACAAATGGAAGAACAAATGGAAGAACAGATGGAAGAACAGAAAGAAGAACAGATGGAAGAACAAATGGAAGACCTCTTCATTAACAATAAAAAAAGATATGCAAACGAAACCCCAGAACACCGAGAAGAAAGACTGGCGAAGAAAAGAGAGCAGAATAGAAAAAGAAGAGAAAATGAGACAGATTGAGAAATTGGTGGTGTCAGTGGGCGGTGGTGAGACAGTATGTATTATTCTATATAATGTTCTATATCCTTAATTATTTGGTAAGTAGTGGACAGACTGGAAAGCCAACCACATTAAAAAATGGGTGGGGCCTAATAGAGATCGCCTTCACGTGGTGGGTCCCGTCTTCGACTGAATGATCTCTCATTAATTATAATTTAAGAGTTTTCACTCCGATAACGGGCTATACCTAGTATATATTAATAAATAATCATATTAATGATAAAGAATTAATACATTTATAAACGTAGACTGATGCGATGAAATTCACGTACATGAAAGAAATCACCACAATTAATAATCTCTATAAATAAAAGGAATAAAGAGGATAATTAATTAATTAATTGAGGCACAGATAAGCTCTCAAACAGTGAATGCATTGCATTTGAGTGTCATATTTTTTTTCTTTATATTTTACACAGCTTAGGTAAACGCAGAAGAAATATAAAACAGATAATGTATTTATCACAAAAAATCGTCTGCTAAGAAAATCTTTTTTCATTTTGAACTCTATAAATAAAAGGAATAAAGCAGAAGAAATATAAAACAGATAATGTATTTATCACAAAAAATCGTCTGCTAAGAAAATCTTTTTTCATTTTGAACTTCTATAAATAAAAGGACAGATAGGCTCTCAAACAGTGAATCGTCGAATATAATTGAAGAACAAATGGAAGAACAAATGGAAGAACAAATGGAAGAACAAATGGAAGAACAAATGGAAGAACAGATGGAAGAACAGAAAGAAGAACAGATGGAAGAACAAATGGAAGACCTCTTCATTAACAATAAAAAAAGATATGCAAACGAAACCCCAGAACACCGAGAAGAAAGACTGGCGAAGAAAAGAGAGCAGAATAGAAAAAGAAGAGAAAATGAGACAGATTGAGAAATTGGTGGTGTCAGTGGGCGGTGGTGAGACAGTATGTATTATTCTATATAATGTTCTATATCCTTAATTATTTGGTAAGTAGTGGACAGACTGGAAAGCCAACCACATTAAAAAATGGGTGGGGCCTAATAGAGATCGCCTTCACGTGGTGGGTCCCGTCTTCGACTGAATGATCTCTCATTAATTATAATTTAAGAGTTTTCACTCCGATAACGGGCTATACCTAGTATATATTAATAAATAATCATATTAATGATAAAGAATTAATACATTTATAAACGTAGACTGATGCGATGAAATTCACGTACATGAAAGAAATCACCACAATTAATAATCTTATTAAAGAGTATTAATTAATACTAAAGTTAACTAATATGTCGAAACAGTTATTAAATCTTATAAATTCAGAAACTATGAAATGAAAGATTTTTTTGCTGATAATTCTTTTTTTACTAATGAGCTTTGAAATGATATTACAAAATCTATTTAAAAACATAAATTTTACCAGAATGCTCCTTCATTAATATAATTTTTAAACAGATCAACGACATTTGTGTGGACGTATATGTTATTTACATATTTTTACTATGGCAACTAGGACTACAGATATTAGCTCTTTGAATAATATATAAGTATTTCTTAGGGAAAAGATAAAATGTAAGTTATTTTCGAATGCGCACCGAAAACTAGATTCAGATGAACTACATACTTTTATATATATCTTCCATTTCGTGAGTAATTATACTTCGTTATCCTAAATTATATTTCTTAAATACTCTAAATACATTACTTAACTGAAAGCCAATATACAAAATAGAATAAACGATAAGATGAATATCAGTAATCATCCATTTACAATTAAATATGTAATGAGATATTATTCAGCAGAGCATTCAAATGTATTAATTGTTGAGAATTATATGTATTAAAAGGCTTCTAAACTTAATCTTGAATGTGAAATGAAGTGTATTGTCCGGAAATCTAAACTGGTCTATTGTTAATTGCTAACATTATTAAACCGCAGTTTATTATGGTGGTCAATTAACATACTAAGAATAGATCTTGTCATATTATAATATTTCATTTGTTATTTAATTGTTATTTATTATCCATCAGTTATACGTACGTTTCTGTTATATTATAATATAAATGTATACATTTTATGTGTTTATACTATGATGTGTGCACCCCCCCCCCCTAAAAAAACCCCTAACGAATTAAAAAATATATTAACAAAAAAAAAGTTTTTTTTTTAAATCGAAACAACATTTGTTCATGTTCCCATCCCCTACACTCTAAAAAATAAAAGTGTAAATTAGACAAATTTACCTATATATGTGTGTAAATTCCTAAAATTACACACCTGACATGAAAATTACCCATTTTTTGCAAAATTTGACCTGTTTTTATGTGCATTTTAGCTTATAAAACTAAGTATGTATTTTGTTATCACTTGAAAATCCCAAAGAAATGTGTAAATGCTGAAAAATGTCTGAATTTACACAAATTGGTACGTTATTGTAATTTATACATAATATTATATGCATAGGTAAGTGTGTAAATTTGTAAAATCACCCACTTGTCATAAAAAGATACTTTTCCTACAAAAAATACTTATTTTAATGTGTGTTTAGTTTATGGCATTAAGTTTATAAGTTGTTATCTGTTCATAAATTCAGAAAAATGTGTAAATGTATATAACACCTGAAATTACACTAATTAGTGTGTTACAAAAATTATAAATGCGTGAATTTTAAAGTAGACGTTACGAAAGGGATGGGAGGCTTACATGTTATTCAGAGCTACACTTTTTATTTCAGTAATCCCATTCCATAAACAACATGATGTCATTACATTGCTTTAACAGCATTTTTAAATAATAAACTAATATATTTATTTATTTTTATAAGATACTCTGACCACTTCTCTCACAATCCCCGTTTCAGCAGCAAGTGATCATTTGAAACAAGTTAAAAAAATTAAACTCGACGCATGTAACAATATTTCGTTACATGTAACGTAAAATTTTATTCATTTAAGTAATTAATTATAATAATTTCTTTTTCCAAATTATCTTTTGAAATTTGTACATCAAATATAAGAATGCTTGTTTTTTAATTCTAGGTTTCGTTTAAATCGTAATTTCTTTCTGCCGTCTCGCAAACCGCTGTTTTTTCACAATTTTAGTTGTAATTTTCAGTAATAGTATTAGATTTCATTCTTAAAGCAAAATTAGGAATTCTTCCTAAAGAAGCGTTATAATTAGAGATATAATAACACTTTATGTTTATTCATAAATTTAAATTATATTTTTTGTACTGTTGGTAATTTTTCTGCTGCCCTCCCCCCCCCCCTTGTTTTAAAGGACAGTAGTTTAACCTTCATTAAAAACTATTTCGAATTCATTTAATATGCAACATAAAATATAATTCATATAATTAAAATAATTCTAAATTCGTACCCTGAGTTCTTTCTATATTTTGCACATCGAATTTAAGTATGCTTGGTTTTACCCTAAATTATTTTAGCCGTTTCATAGCTTGTAACCTTTTTCCCATTTCAAAGTTTAACTTGTAATTTTAGTTTAACTTCAGTTCGCAGTACAGTTTATGGTCTTATTAGCGAACTACTTCGACCCCGAGATAGACGCGAATCTAGCATCCAAACCTAAAATCATAATAATCGTTGACTTGGCTTCATCAGGTTTGAGTTGAAAACTAATGGTGGGTCCAGTTGAATTATAGTGCTTGCTTTGAGAAAAATATAGAAAGTAATTCTCCTATAAAATATAAGGCATGTAATCTCATACGTTCGTATTACCTTCAATTATTTTTATCTAATTTGTTTATATTTATGTATAAATGTATATGCTATATGTTGGATTGTTTTTTTACATTTAAGAATTTTTTCACGAATAATTTACTTGATTAAAAATGTCAGCATTACCTAACTCCTGATAAATGTCTATTAAAATAACAACTTTTGTATCTAAGGTTATTTATTTCTTAAAAAATTTTAATCTTAAAAGAATTTATGAATGTATTTTAACAGTAGCAAAATAAATGTTAACACCCTTTTTTGGGAAGTGGGGGGGGGGGGGTGTGCGGTATTAAATTTTGGGTCGATTGTGTGAAAGATATTATAGTTTATTTATAAACTATTAAACAAATGTATATCATATCGATAAATTATATATTCTGATTTATAAGTTAAACAGTTCATCTGAGTTTTATTTATTTACTGAAATTTATTTGTAAGTCTTTTTTTTAAATTATGAAACTTATAATGTTAACTAAGTTTAACATCAATTAAATCTATAGAGTTGTTTTTTTTTTTTTTTTACGCTACATTTTCCAATTTTGAGAAATTTGGAATATTTATTTATCTTTATTACATTTAATTTTCAGCTGTGGTTTAGTTTGAAAATATTACATCAGAAGAACTATGTTCTACTAAAATAATCATAGTAAAGAACACACAGTTTTTGCTTGTTAATTATAGATTTAATAAAAATACACAGAAGTAAATTGCAAAAGAACACAAATACGTTGATTTAAAATAATCTTAGACCAAAAATTCTGAAAAAAATTATATTAAAGTAATGGCTTTTTCTTCAAACATTTTTCCATTGCAATTTTGCCTATTATTACAGAATTTATATGACCTAAAACATATGATTGTATGTATAGATAAAAAAATTATAACAGTTGTTTCATAATGAATATTAAAAATGGAACTTATAAGTCCCCCCCCCCTACATAAATATCCCCGCCGGGTGAGTTTTAAACATTTAAGACACAAATGTAACTGTCAAACAAATTCTACCAGCATTAATTTCGAAAATTTATAAGAGTCAATTGATATTTCGATATAATAACATCATTTCTTATTTTATTTTTTACTATAGCTGATAAATAAAAATACTCATTAGTTTGATATCTAAAATTTTAATTAGAATATCTGAAATTTTCATTTATGAAAATACGAGTCATTTCACTAATATTAAAATATATTTGTATTTTTATTTATTTTTTATTTTTTTTAAGACACAAATTTATTAATATAATCTTAAATGTAAAAGACGTTATTTTAATGATATAACAGCCTTTTTGATAATCTTGATAATTTTTTAAGGTAAATTTTTTCTAATGATGAATACTTATAACAAGAAAACAATTCAACACATAACATAGGTCATTTATGTATATATAAACAAATCAGCTAAAATTTTTGCATGTAATATGCGTATGTGTGTGTGACATGAAGATTACATACCCTTTTCTATTTTTTATAGTATTTTAAAATTTACTTTTATAACTGTATGTAACACAGTATCTTGAGTATAATTGCTTTGTATCTTGAGTCTGAAAAATAAAAAATGAAAAATCGAGTCTGAACTCTGAAAATAAAAAGTGTGGAGATTGCAAGTTTACCAACTATCATTATTCCATCTGACTTGTCTAAAATTTATCATCAATTAATTGTTGTTTTTCCTTTATCTTAATTTTAATTGCATATCTAAATGAGGGAAAAATATAAAATTAAGTAGCAAGGAAGAATATAGAAAATATAACAGCAGTTTTTATGTGTATATTTAGAGGAGAGTGGGGAGGAATGGGACACTTTTTACAAAAATGATAAAATCAACTTTATTTGACACAAATACAAAAATTTTGATTTATAGAATACAAAATGAAACACTTTCTAATGTCCTTGAACAATATAGAGACCTAATTTGAAGAATCAATTTTATAATTAAAGAAATTGTAAATTTCAAAATGTGTCCCATACTTCCCCATTAACAGAGAGGTAATATTTGTACAACGATGGTTAAAGAGGAATATTGAAACTAATGTCTTAAATGGCAATATGCTGAATTTTAGAACCGTAGCTGCTATAGTAACATAGTTTTAGAGGGAGGGGTGAAGGTATAAAAACCTATTTAGAGGGAGTTTTTTAAGAAGGGGGAATGGGTATGATAGGTTGATTTAAAGCTTATGAGGCTACACTTGTGACATTGGATGGGAAGTGGGTACATTACTATGATCCCGAGTCCAAAAAACAGTACTTTTATCTCATCCACTGTCACGAAACTAGCCCTATAAGCTAAAAATCAGGCTTTCAACTACACCCCCTCCTTATTTCACTCCATCATCCAAAAGCATATGAATACTTTCATATACTTTACAAACATCACGGGAACATTCACTACGGTACTGAAACTAAGGATAAAATCAACTAAGACATTTGACTTCGATATTATACATCAACCCATTGCAGTGCAGATATTCTATATACACTAGACACAATAGTTATTGAACCTCTATCGTATATGCATATTTTACATATTACGCAAAGAAATGTGTAAATTACAATAACACAATAATGTATGTTTTTTGCATAATACACATTTATGCGCGTAATAATAGAAGATTACACAATTAGATGAGTAAGAATATTACACAGATATATGTGTATTCTTGCGCAATTTACACATTAATGTGGGTAGTTCATGATTGATCATTATAACTTTTACACACTTAGTGTTATCAACAAATCACGCACTGAAATGTGTATTTTGAAATTTACACATTAGGTGTGTATTTTGGCAATTTACACACAAATTTACACATATAAACAAATCGTTTTTGTATCATCGATATACACATTTTTGTATGTAAATTTACACTTTTATTTTTTAGAGTGTAACATGTATACAAATTTCATTGCTTAATCATGTTCAAGCAGATCTTGTTGTACAGGTTTTGATATCATGAAATAATTATTAAAAAATCGCTCAATAATTATTTATTGATTTATTCCTTACATGAGATATTGCGTAGTGTTTACTTTTTCCCCCTACACATCCAAAATTTCATTTCTGTAGATGATTTTTTTTAAACAACAAACTTTGATGATGTAAAGACATTTTTCCAAAAAAATCAATCGTCGAATATTGATAAATTTTTCTTTGTTAGCGAAACGAGATTGACCGACCAGAAATTAACATTTTTGCGAATTTTTCGCTGTTAGCAAAAATATAGGTTTCTGAATGGTCAAAATCACCTTGAATTCAGGCCATCCTTGTTGAAGTAGCACGTATACGTATAGAGTCTATGCATGACAGTGTAGATATTTACACAAGCAGTATGCACAGACAGTGAATAGGCAGAAGTTTTTATCTAACATATATCAAACATGCATTTTTTAAACTTTAAAAAGTCACAGTATATTCAGTTTTAATCTTTTAAAGACAGGTGTTTCAAATGTTAGTCACAGGATACACTATCAAAAATATCGTGAAAAATTAGCTATTTTTACAGGCTATTTATTTTATGACCAATATGAACATTCCACAGGCGTTTATGAAGAGTTCTTATTCGTACGAAAGTAGATAGTTTTTAAAAACAGAAGTGTGATTTATATTTTAATAGTTTACCTTCGTAAAAAACGATAACTAACTTAAAATGAGTCACGCGCTTTTATTTCCCACACTTATTTGTTTACCTGCGCTTCAAGGTGGCGTAGTTAACTATAACTGTGTATGTTTACGGGTGGCGATAATGCTCGATAGATATGTGATTTATAATTAGGAGTGATTCCGGAGAAAAGACAGTTAAGAGTGCAGTGGTCTTTCAAAATCGCAAGAAATCATCAAATTGTCGAATTTTCATTTTTAGCATAATAACATTATATGAAACCCCTGCTAATTAAACACACAAAGAATTTTTCATTTTCGATTTTTTTACTGGCGTTACAAGCATTTTTGTCCAATCAGCTGATTCTGCCACGCCCCTTTGTTTACTTTTTTGCCGATTCGCAACTGTAAAATTTAGCCAATTTTTTAGTTTCACCTTACAAAATGTTATTATTTTGCACTGAATACTTATTAATTTTGTGATTTCGCAAAACAATAGTTTAACAGTAACTTTTAGCGTTTGTTTATAAGGTATTTAGAGGAATTGCTTTTTGTCTCCCCGATCTTTTTAGCGTAATATATATATATATATATATATATATTAATATATTTAATGCATTAAAAATATGTAATATATTTAACAAAATTTTGTACGATAAGAGGTATTTATACCATGAATATTTCTAGAAAAATTAAAAGAAATTCATTAGTAAATACAAAAACTTCTTTTTGAGAAGATTTTTTAAAATTCAGGTACTTCACGTTCTTTGCATGGATTACTGTCGATACCACATATTTTATGTGAATTTACCATAAAAAACATAAAACACTTACATATAAGCTAGAAATGATATTATATCTCTTATATATAGCTGAAACTGTGTCAGTAGGTAAATATTAAGCAATTATAACCATTGCAGTTACTAAAACCTGTTTTTCTCAGAATGAATATTTTCGTCGTTTTCATGATTTTAAAATGTTCCATGCGAAATTTTTTATGCCCAATTTTTCTGATTTTTAAAAAAAGTGCTTTCTATGTATGTGTTAACAAATGTTACTAAAAATAAATTTTTTCGACGCATTTTAATTTTTAATATGTCAGTTATATGGAATTTTTAATCATTTTTTAACGAAAAATACAAAAGAATTAAGTTAAAATCATTTTTTCCAATGTTTTACAAGTAATATGCTAAAAGTGCTTAATAACATTTGTTAACACATACACAGAGAGCATTTTAAACAAAGAATCAGAAAAATTGGGCATAAAGAATTTCGCATGGAGCATTTTGAAATATTGTCATTTTTCGTTAATTAAAAAAAAGAAAAATCTGTATCTCATAAACTATTGAATATATTTATAAAAAATTGTGAAATAAGATATATATATATACTATGACACTTTCCAGAAATTAAAAAAAAAAATCACTGAAAATTAAAAAAATTAGTTTTGAGAGTCCGCTGTACCCTTAAACCGAAATATAATGCGGCTCTTCGGGACTATAGAACGAGCCAAAACAACAGCAACGAGAAGTTATTTCATTTCACTACCTTAAAACGTGTTTTTAAAAACTTAAAAACCAATTTTAATATTATATGTACATTTTTTTTGTACGTAGGATTTTAAATAGGAAGTACATGCATCAGTTTAAAAATATTTCAGATCTGTCCTTTGGCATTTCAGAAATTAAATTCATTATTAATATTATCTCAAAACAAACTCTGATATTTATAATGCATATTTTTTCAGTTTAACAGAAAAACTGGGTGTAATAATGTTGATTTTTTTTTAAATAACTTTCCATATCGGTATTTCTAAAACAATAGTCACGTTTTGCATAGTGATATCCGTATTCAGATAGCGAATTTCACACAGATGTGCCCACAATCATTTGGGAAGGAATTTCATTGTTGCATATTTTACACAGAAATAGAAGAAAATCCTATTTATCACATCATTTGTTTCTATCCCTTTAGGTTATTTTCATGTACAAGATACAACAGATGAAATTAATTTTTATGCAAAGGGTTTGTAAGCTATAGCTGAATTTCTGAATCAGTTTTCATGTTATTAAAAATATCCTTACTAAGACTCACAGCATCATGTAGTTTAAAAAAATGGTTAATTAAATAAGAAAATAATAAACTGAACAATAATCTCAATTAAGTGAAGAAAAATTTAAATGTCCTAATCGACGTCGACAAAATAGGATTGTTACGCAAGCAATTTGGAACTATGAACGAACTTGTAACTAATATTTTTTTACTGCTGTTTTAAATTGAATTTAGTTTAGTTTTAATAGTAATGTTGTTAATAGTACTTTAACTTCTACTATTAAGAAGTAATATTACAGCTTGTAAAACATAACTTTTTAGTATAATGATGTTTGTGAATATGGAGTTTTAACAAATCTTTTAAATCAAAACTTTAAATAGTTATATTCGTTGTTAGGAAACATTAATATATTATCAACTACACAATATATCATAAATTTTATATTACTATATACTATATACTATATTATTATTTTATATTATTTTATATACAATTAGGCTAATTTGAATATCTACATTTATCTTATATCAAAATTTAATTCGTAATGAAAAGTGTAAAGCTCATTTGTTTAATTACATTGAGACCACGTCTTAAGAATACATTTTAACAAAATTACAAGAGGAATACAATATCCCGTTTAAAGATTATGCAGTTATTTTTGTATAGTAAAATTAATTTTATTTAATTGTATAGTATCTTAAATTAAGTATGCAAAATATACTTTAAAAAAGGGATAATAATTAAAAACATTTCCTAGCAATACTATATTTAACTCCCAATTAGGTATTGTAATGCTCAATACTCCCTGTCACATAAATCCCATGGCATCTCACTTTTAATTTGGCAATATGATCTAGTTAATTTTTAGTCTTTCGTTCTTAAAAAATAAACCATTAAAAATCACATGCATGTTTGTCTGTCATTCTGTCACACCCGTTTTTTCATAAACTAGAAACGGGAATAGTTCAAATTTAGTTGAAGTAAATAAGACTATTAAGGCACATATTTTGAGATTATTAACAATTCACAAATGTATTTACGAAAAATAAAGAGTTGGAGATCGGAATTGATTTATTGATTGAATTCGGGTTATTTGAAAATTATATTATTGGTTTTCTTTTTTGGTTTTTTAACTTGTGAATGCTTTTCTAACGGATAAATTAAAAATGTTTAAAAAATAAATAAGTATTATATTTTCTGAGATAGCTTCGAAAATATAAAGCAAAAGTATTTCTTCACTGTCTATTTCCGAACCTTCCAACGCTAAAATTATGAAAAAACTGACTAACTCTTATAGTTAAATTAGAGTGGTTACCCTAGGTCACATTTTTTTTGAGAAAATTATTTTTTTGTCGTTAGCCACAATTTTCACTTTCAGGGGGTACGATAAAGGAATTTAGGGGTGCTCGATTAACCTGTTTTCTCGGTAGTGTAAATCGACTGTTGATAAATTTTTTTGGAAAAAAGTGTCAGTAAATAGCGGACATTTCATCCTTTAAAGACACGGACGGTTTAGATATAAATACATACAGGGGTGGGATGTAAGCTCTATATGCCACCTCTAATGCCTCTATAAGCCATAAGCTTTTAAAGTCTAGACAAAAAAAAATTAATGATATAACAGTATAAAAAATGTTTAGTGACTACTCATATATTTACTGTGCTATACCCATTGTGAAAGAGTATTACTCGCACTTGACTAATTCATTTAAAAATAATCCACCTACGTACCAACAGCTATTTTTAATCGAAACTTTAGTGTTTTTTTTTAAATTATGAGACAATAATTTTAAATTTGTAAAGTTTAGTTAAACTATTTAACATGAGATGTTCATTACATCATCGCATTGAATTTTCAGCGATACATTTGTTATTTTCTTTTTCTTATTTTGACTGATTATTTAGAGGCCGCAGTTTCTAATTACGGAATCTTCTGTAAGATTGGGTAGGCATAGGATTTAAAAGAAGATTTCGTAGGAATATTAAGTTGTTATTCCTATTCCGATTAGAATGTTTACTTTAGTGTTTATCTGAATAATGTGAGAAACTTCTACAAAAACAATCAACATTGTTACAGATTCTGAAAATTTTCAACAATTTTATTTTTTTAAACTGCAATTGGCGTTATTTATACTATATTTTATTATGGTAATTGCTCCACTGTCACTTTTGAGAACATTCGTTCCAGATGCTTATAAATAATTCCAATTATTTTATATAAAAATATAATTGAGATAAAAAAAATTGATATAGCCAATTATGTACCATTATGATTACTTTCATAAAATATATTTAATTGTTGCTAATAATCTATAATCTATTGTTACATCAACCGTTACAAATTTGTTTATGCAAAATAGAAGCATGTTTTGTGATTGGAACACAATGGTATTTAATTGGTTGTATCAATTTTTATCTGAATTATATCTGTTAATAAATTAATTGGGATTATTTATAAAATTTCGCTCGAATTGTCAGAAAATATTTAAATGAAATTTTCCTTATATTTCCTGAAAGTAGAAAAAGATATGTTTCAAAACCCTGTTATAAACAACACTCTCTTATCTATATGAATATACAAGCAATTTCTTGCTTAAATGAATACGCATTATCTATTGGAGCCTCATTAGTGATTTAATTTAGTCCCAGAATATTTTTAGCGTTTTAATTGAGAGAACGATCATAAAGTACATTATTTTATTTGTTTGCTTTTCTTTTCTCCTCAAGGAAAATAAGCATGCAGAAAATATTAAATCAAACCCATTCTTTATATCACATGATATTCAGTTGATTTCATAACGCATTTCTACAAATGTTGTACAACGCAGTAAAAATCGAAAGAAATCCATTACTTTTGATCATACATTGTACTTGAATGACTGAATAAAAAAATTACTTCTTTTTAGCACATATCCATATCAGTGCAATTAAATACCATTTTCATTGATACATCTCGATTCCCCTGCACTTTGGAAGAATCTGAGTTAAGAAAAAACTGTAAAACTTGAACAAATATCGATATTTAAAAAAAAGTTAAAAATAATTATAAATTCACGATTAAGTTTCCAGTTTCGCTATAAGAGTTTCAAATTCAGTTTAGTTTTTATGATAAGTAGTTATAGTATTTTTGTGTATATCAATGATTTTTCCTTTAATTTGATTTGTTAATACTTCCGTTGCCTGCATTTTTACCGTTTATATTCTCGCCAAAGGTTATTTAGATTTTCTATCACTATGCTTCTGTTTGATGCTATAAAATCAACCTTGTGTTTTATTTATTTTTATACATTTATTATTCCAATAAGTAATAAAAATTCATGTTTTGCAATGGAGAAAATTATTGGAAAAAGGTATATATATATATCAAAACATAAATTTTCTAACAATAAAATACATTGATAATATCTTATTAAAAACAATCTGTGTGCTAAAATGCGTTTCCCAAATTCATAGAATGTAATATTTGATAACTTAAATAAAACATTTTTAAAAAGTTATGATAAAACATACCCATTTATTTCGATTAAAAAATTATTTAACTTTATAAATTACATATATCTCCTCTGGCTGTTTGTCTAAATGCAATAAATTCTTTTTTATAAATAACTTGCAACAGGCTGCTGAACATATAAATTGGGGAACCTGACTTTTTATCTACTTGTTTTTTTTTTCGACATACATCGTCTGCGAAAGATAGGGATCGATAATCCGTTATTTTATGGCCGAAAGCGCTTTAGTCTGAAATTCCTTTGATTCTGTTTCAGTGAAGCAGAAGTTACCTTAAAATAAGAAATTTCACGTGCTGCTAAATTTGCCCACGGCAACGTCGATGGGATATTTTTTAAAAACAATTTTTCGATTACAATATAAATTATATATTTTTTGTCTTATTTCTATCAATTGTGATAAATACGTCTTGTATTGTGAGCAAATATACGTACCTTTTTATCTGGAGTTATTAAAGGTCGATGTCATTTATTTTATATGTTGTTGTGGTTTATAAAACCATAGTTATTACTAATAAAATAATAAAATATCGCATCTTTCTCCAACCAAAAGTACCTCTTAGTGGGGAAATTAACTAATAATTTTTCCATAATATATTACTGTATTTTTTATTTATTTTTAAAAAGTGTAATATATTTTTCTTCTTATGCAATCAATAATTAATGCTTTTAATTTTGGTCTTCTTAAATGTAATGAATGTATGTTATATATATTATTGCGATTTACATTGCGTCAAATGTTATAAAAAGTTTTAGTAATAACGAAAATGCGGTTATTCTCTTGTATTTATTTATAAATGCAAAGAGTTTATATTAATAAAAGATTTATGTTTCGCTAGTCTACGCAAGAAAAACTTTTATGTGTAATGGAAATTTTGGAACAAGCGGCTAATTATTATTAAGAAACTTTTTATTCAAGCCAAGTTTATATTTAAATAACTAATTTAAAGTGACACTAAAATTTCCTGCTTTACAAAGAGAGTTCATAAAAGAATAAGTTTGTATAGCCATTTTTGGACCGCCGCTTAAAATGGACCGTTACCATTCTGTTGTTAAGTACAATAAGAGACGCCATCTACTACTGAAATCCTAGAGCCAGAGTGACCTATTTATGATTAGAAGAATAAACCACCCATGTTCTGTTTTCAGAAAATTAAGGTGATTAGTTATGTATTCATTTGCATGTTTAAACTAATATTTTTATTGCTCATAATTTTCACGCGTATTTCTTTAATTTCGTTTTTGTTCTTAGTCTTTTGATTGTTTGTTTTAAAATAGGGCACAGTTGCTTTAATTTGAACAATTTGAATTGCTTAAATTGGAACAGATGTACTTAGCATATTTTTAAAGAACTTTTTGAAGTTCTTTGAAAAATGATAAAAACGACACAGACAAAGAATCTTGAAGAAAAACATTCATAATAGCAAAAGTTGTCCAAAATATAGTAAACAAGGGAGGAAATAAGTTGTGAAGAGATTGACTTGCACTACAGTTGGGAATGATCGAAAAAAAAAAAAAAAAAAAAACACGGAAAAGTTGGGAAAAAACCTAGTTTTTTCTGGTTTTTTTCGAAGGCTTATTTTTCCAAACCGGAAAAATTGAAGTTTCATTTGTAAAATAATATATTGAAAGATTTATAATAGCTACATTCTCATATTTTTTATTTTATTTATTTTTATGTAGAGTGTCCCTCGTGAAAATTTTAATGTGAGTAATCTGATCTCTCAGCAGAAATCTGTTTGAGAAGGCTTGAAAGTATCCTTCACACTTTTTCTACTTTAAAACACAAGATACTTCACAAAATATTTCTTAAAAATAGACATTTTAGAAAAAAGTTTATTCTCCAAATTGAATCCTTCTAAAAATGCAATGATTAAAGGGGAAAAAAATCCCTCATTCCTCTTAAAAAAGTTCCTGCCATATAGCAGCTGAATCTTATCAAATTGTATATATGTATGAATAACCTTATTAAAAATGTCTAAATAGGAATCTAAATGTACAATAATTTCTAATTTACAAATTCCGGTTATATTTTGTATAAATATACACAAAAAGTTCGCAATTTTACAAAAACAGGATTACATGAAAAAAATCTAGACACGTAATTAAATGCAACTTCTCTTGTTAAAAATCAATTCATATGCAAAATTATTTCACTAATATGCCGATTAATAAAAATAGTAAAATTAAAAATTTAACAAAAAATTTGAAGCATGCATTTATTACTTTCTTCTATCTTTACAAGAAGTGAGTATTACATTCGTGAAAAATTTGACTTCCAATTTTGGTAGATTTCTATATTTCAAAAGGTCCTGAACACGATTTGGTGGCTTTTGGAAAATGTCTGTTACTCTGTGAGTCTGTGATAAAAAAAATTTTTTTATGGGCGCTCTATCTCAAGAATTGATGCACAAAACTTAAGATTCAGTTACACCTTGATATAAACTGGATATGTTTAGTTACTGATGTATATGGTCCATCAGATGGTGCTGCTATGCTGCAATATTCATGATTTCCAGAATAACTCTATCTCAAGAATTAATGTATGGATTTTCATAAAACTTCAGATTAAGTTAATATGTCATATAATTTGGTGCTGATTACTTTTTGGTGTAAATCGCTCAACAGATGGCGCTGTTATGCTGCGTTATTCATCATTATCACAATAGCAATCTCAATAACTAAAGGACGATTTTACATCAAACTGCAGATTCAATCAATTCCTGACATATATCAATGGTTATTTTTGGTGTAAATTGCCCTATAGATGGTGCTACTATACTGCATTTTTCATGATTTCACCGTAGCTGATTAATTGAATATTTTTTCACGGTATTGAATCTAAAACTGACCTTTATTTAACTCCAAGGTATTGAATCTATAACTCACTTTATTTAACTCCATAACATGCAGTAATGTTGCAAAACATCGGCAGTTTGCATTTGATAAGTACAACTGCGATGAGAAAAATCCATATTTTATTACAAGTAACTATGTTCCAAATTATACTTTCCTTCTTGATTAAACTTTGAATTTTAGTAGTTATCTGAAGCATAGTAGAAGTTTATCTCTGTGCTTCAGAGATAAACTGCTTATAACTGCTGTAACTGCTTATGTACATTCCTCAAATTCCTCGCGTTTTCTATTTGTAGTGTTCTGTTTTCATAACTTTTGAGTTCCACTCTTATAAATATGAAATTACTATATGGAAACATTGAATATGGATTTTTACTCAAGAATATCATACGAAATTTCAGGATAAAAAAAGAAATTTTACGTTTAACCTTTTAAAAAAAAATATTTTGCTGTTTTCAGTTTATAAAAATCTAGTAAGCCAAACTAAAACTTAGTTTTGTTTGAATTTAGATTATAAAACTAAATAAAAACTTTTGTGTTGATAATGGAAGACAAAACCAAAACTAAATATGTTTTTTAAAGAAATAAAATTATAATTGCAGGGAAAAAATAGAACATTGTAAAAATATACATTTTCTAAACAATAGAAGATATTCATAATAATGACAAAACTGAATAATTTGTTTCTTTAAACTAGTATCATTTACTTAAAAACAACACTTATGTAATGGAATATATAGTTCATTTCATTCCAAACTACATTATGTCAATTGGTAATTAAACATGTAACTGAAAAATCATTTCAACAGAGACATGATGTAACAAACAATAGCGTTATATAAAGCCTGAATGTTACTATGAAAATTCTTAGACTGGGAAAAATTAAACAAAAAAAAAACATTAAAAGCTGGCTTTGCTTCTTTTTATTTTGTAATATAGTCATAAAAAGTGAAAATAATTTTTTAATACAAATAAATGAAAAATAATATTTGCTAGTTAATATTATCTAAGAAAATATAATTTATTTGGGGGAAACAATAATGAAAAATCAATTTTTCCAACTTTTCCGTTTTTTTCAGCCACTTCAATTTTTCTGAAAAATTTACATCTCTACTTGCAACTTAGAAAAGTTATCTCCCTTGCTAAAGTAAATGAAATAAAACAACAGGGATAGTTAAAAAACGGCAATTGTATTAACATCGTCACCACACAATGTAAGCCTTCAAACGAAAAAAAAACTTTGAAGGCACGAAATGAATTTTAACATCGAGTTTTTAAAAATACGTGTAATTAAGTTGTAAAAAAAGATGATAGAAGGGAAGAACTACATGCATAAGGAAAGACATACATATTATAAAAAAAATAAACAGTCAGGCCCCAAATTAATTTGCAGTAGGACAGATTCAGCATGATGGAATTATCGTGTTTCGCCTAATATACTAATTGCCCGTTCGAAGCAGATTTCGCAAGAAATCACCCAGTCACAATTTTATATCCTAACCGTAGACTTTTGTTATGTTATTTGTAAATACAGTCGAGTCTCTCTACATCGAAACTCCATACATCGAATTTCTCTATATAACGAATTTTTAGTAGGAACGGTCCCCTATTCGCATGATTACATAAAAAAACAGTCTCTATAATGCGAAATATCTATCTCCATGTAACGAATTTTTTTCATAAATTGGTCATAAGAAACAGTTTTAAAAAGCTTCGTAATCATATGGTTTTCCAACACTTAATTTTGATTTATCGTCAGTTCTGAGTTTTTTTATAATACTTCTCTCCTTCTTCTTTAAATCCAACGACTTCATCTCACCTCCCACACACCTTTTCACATATTTCTCAAAACAGTGTCAATTGGATTGATACAAATGTAAAAGAGGAATCAATGAGAGGCTCATAAGAGAGGTCTTCAAATGGAGGAAAATGTTAACTACAACTTTTCATTCCTTGGTAAAATTTGAGTGTTTTTTGAAAGCGTAGCAATTAAAAAAAATTACAGATTTATTCGTCTGAAATTAATGCAAGTCTTCCTTATTTGATTTTCATTAAGCTTTCAAATAAATGTCTGTTCTCTTTTTTGAAACAGCTTAAATAATTAAGAAATAAAATGTTAGGTTAATATTTACATTTAAATACTTCAAATTCTTAATTCAAACGATCAAAAATAATATTTGTTAACATTCACACATTAAATACGATTTTTAACATCGTTCTCTATACATCGAATTTCTCTGTGTAACGAATTTTTTACTGGAACGGTGGATTTCGTTATATAAAGATTCGACTGTATTCAAATTTGTAAGTGAATAAAACGTCAAATTAACTATGCTTCTGAACAATAAGGGACTATGCCCGTCAGAAACGTTCTGTGTGAGGAGAGGCTGTAGTGAGCTACTGAGACTTTGGGTATTAGATTATTAGTGTATCGGCCTTTGTAAGTTTTGTTTCAGATTCCTTTCCTTGATTAATTTAGCTTTTAATAAACGTTTTAATTTATGTGGATGGTTGTGGAAAATGTACGTCTATGTGCGACTTCGCTCTTGCTTCCTTCCCGAGTGTGTGCGAAGTTTTATTTCAATGAACGCGCGCATTTGCTGACACGTTTTCAAAACTGTTCTCTATTTTACGGGGACTGTAGTTTATATTTGATATTGAGAATTAACGGATGCTTAATGACCAGATAGATTGTCACTACGAATTTGAACGAATCTGTGTGTGTGCTGTTTATCTATATCCAGTACAAAGCTTTAAAAATTACGTAGATTTCTGCTTGATAAACAGAGTTGTGATCATTTATCTAGCAGAGCCCACTGATAGGTGACGGAGTCTGATTTCATAGTGCAGAATGCCGATGTTTACGCAGGTGGCTGTTCTGGAGCCGTGAGTAAAAAGTAAAGTCACAGAGGGTGGGGAGATATAATTAAGTTTTGTATTTATTTGGAGTAGGCATATCACATCAAAGCAATTTATCTGTCGGCTTGGAACATTGTGCTGCATTGGGAAGTTGGAAATAATTCAGTTTCAATCAGTTTGTGTTTAAGGTGGAGAATACGTCACTTCATGGATTCGTATCAGATTATTGTATCGATTGTTGGTATGCCTATTACGGTGTTAAACGCGTCTGTATAGATTGTTTTGTATCCTCTTGAGGTTTGTTAAAACATTCGTTGTAATTAATTTATTGCTTGTTTTGTTAGATGTTCCCTCGTATGGTTTCGCCGTAAGTAATTATATACAGTGCGATATCATATTTTATGCATTAGATTGTTAATAAACTATGTTTTTAATGTCATTTTTAGTGAGTTTTGATGAAAAGCTATAAGTAGATGATTTTATATTAAGAGGAGAGACTTGTGTAAAACGCTGTTTTTTTATTGATTTTAAAAAAGAAAATGAGAACATTTAGTCAATTACACTAAAGTAAAAAATAGTCAGAAAAATATTGTTGAGAAAAAAATGGGAGCGCTGTAGTTGCTTAAATTTGCGCCGTTGAACACCCGAGTCCTTGCAGTTGGCTAAAATCAATAAGCAAAATATTTTTGATTAAAGCAAGTCCTTATGGTCCTTATCCACCTAAATATAGCAAAAAATACGAAGAATGAAAGAATGGGAGTTTAAAACATAAAATCCTTATTTAAAAAATAAACAAATTGAAATATATATACATATGATTGTTATTTCGATAAAATTTTAGGTTTGTGAGCATACGGACTTACTTAGATAAAAAATGGTTTACTGCTTTAGTAAATTATAAAGAGTTGTGTGTTCGCCTGTGGAAATCTCATTATCGAAGTTTAAGCACCTACAGTGCTGCCTTTTTTTAACAATATTTTTCTCTTGTAGATTTAAACATCAATATTAGTTTGTATTTTACTGCGATTGACTAAAGGTTCTCATTTCTTTTTAAAAATCTTGAAAAAACAGTGTTTTGCACAAATCTTTCCCCTAAATTAAGAAATTGTAAATGTAACAGCCAATTTTGATAGTTTTTAATTGTTATATCACAGATTTTGAAGCATGGGACATGATTGACACTGATCCCGTTGAACCGAATATCTGGATTTGTGTCATGCAGGAGCGTGATTTTTCAAATGACAGTGCTTGAGTTTTGCCTGGTAAGAGATGTCAGTATACGGATTCAAAGAGCTGGTAGAATACGGGAAGCGATAAAACTCCCTCTTGCGCCAAGTCTAGATGGATGCGGCCCGAGAACAAAAAAGTAAGGTCATGCGCAGTCGTGTAGATGGGGAAACTTCATTTTTCTAATTAGTTTATTAATAAATTAGCAGCCATGAAATGGCTGTGAACAGCTCTTTCTAAAACCTTGTGAACAGCTCTTTCTAAAACCTTGTGCACAGCTCTTTCCAAATTGTGTGTTTAGCTGCTAGCGCCCCAGTTGATCAAAATAGTCCATTATGATATGTAATAGTGGGAGACTCGCAAAATTTTTTGTGCAAATGTGTTTTTGCAACTATGACATCACGTCATTTCACGTAATCAAAGGAAAAATGAAGACAATTCTATGGCTAAATAAAAATGCAGGTGCGCTGAATACATTGGGTGTCAGCTATTCGCAGCTTGAGGGTGACTAAAAACACAGTGTCCTATTGACGAAAAATACAGCATGTAGAATGCTCTGTAGCAATGAATCTTATTCTCGTGACACATCCTAGAATCTTTTCACAGCAAAATATTTCGCTCCTGGTGAAATTTATCGTTTTCATGGCAAAGCATCCAGACAGTACTGTTCAGAACTTTTAATATGAAACACCTTTCGCAAAACAGCACATCTACAAAAAAAAATAATAATAACACGGGCATAGACTTCCCAGTACAGCCAGATAAACACTGCACAAAGGCTATATTAAAAACGGACTTTAATTATTATGAATGTCAAAAAATCGCCAGACCGATGCCATAGATTAAAGACTGTTAAAACGATCGTTCAAGATTTTTTAACAACTGCTTACACTGTGGACAATCTTTGCTCTCACACAATTACTTTCCACTTGATACAAAGCGATGTCGTATACTTTCTGAAATTCTGGAAGTCAAATTCGAAATCGCTTTCGTACCGGCCGATCTACCTTCTATCAATTTTAGAAAAATTAGTTAATAAGTCCTAGTGCAACAACTGAGGTTTTTTAAATAGAAACGAATAATATCCTTCATTCGCGCCAGTTTATGTAAAGAGTTTCAAATCATAAGAAATAAATAAATAAATAAATAAATAAATAAATACATTGGCTAGAGATTTGCATGTGTCGAAATTTCTGGGATTGGACTCTTAAAAGTTATGCCTTGCAACTTTATAATTTTGAAGTTTACGACTCGGATAGTGCAAAAATCGATGAAAACGAACCCGACCCATGTAAAAATCAATGATATACGCCCAGCAAAGACTAAATTTCAACAAAAAAAATCTGATTTTTCTACTATACAATTCAGATTGTTTAAATGAGTCCTGTATATATACTTATTGAAAATTTTACCATGTAATTCACATTATGATGTGTTGCAATACATATTTATTAGAATATAAATTTCTAATAAAATATAATAATTCTATAAAATAATAATAAATTCTATAAAATATAATGGCAAAATTAATTTTTCTAATATTCTTAGACTATTATCTTCAAATGAACACTATTTTTTTTCTTGTTTTTGGTTGACAATATATCGTATGTTTAAAGGCATTTTACATTAAGATACTAATTTTTAAAATTGAGTTATATACGCCAACGTTTAATGCAGATAGGTAAATAGGTATATATGATAATTCTGTAAAAATTGACTATAAATAGAACACGAAAATATTTTATGGAATAAGATCCTTCATCTTTATTATGATGTCGTGCCGTCACAAAAGTGTTATTTTGAATTATTTCAATAATTATTATTAAAGTAATGTTTTAACACTAGTTACTCACTGATTATTTTGTTTTATTGTTACGATATTTTATTGGGTAAGTAAGCATATGAATGATTCAATGTAACTATGATTTTAAAATTCATTTTAAGATTTTACATATACAGTACTAAAATTTTATAATATTAAGAAACTGAAATGGCTTTTTATTTAAATCGAATCTTAATGGAAATCTTTCAGAGGGAATAAATGAAAAACCTATTAAAAACTCATGAAAAGAAACCACATTAAGTACAATTTGACATTGCCCTTTAAAATCATTATAACATGATTCATCGTATATCTAAATGCAATATTAAACGTTATTTAAGCTTACCTATTTAAGGTTCACAAATGAATTGGATGACATTTAGCTCAATTTTAACTGACAGTTAATAGAACTGAAGGGAGCTTTGTTAAAAATGATCGATAATTTCCGCATTTAATGATATTTAAACGATCTTTTGATGATTTTTGCCGGAAAACATTAACTTTTTTACCGCTGTTTCTCTAATTTCATTTTAATGTCGAGCAATACATTAGTAAAGGGAAATTAACACTCATCAAATTTCAAAATGTAAACTTTTTGAGCTTCAGTACATACATATACATATGTAAATTAATAAAAATATTAATATATATGTATATATATACATATATAACATACATTAATACTTTTTAAGTTCAGACTCTCATATGCACTAAACTGTTGTTGTGTTTTTATAATTATATATGCTACGAAATTAAAAGCATCTAAAGAATTCTCTAACTAGGGAACTGCAAGAAGTGTAAGTCACCGATTTTGACGAAACTGGTATCGTTCGAAAGATCTCATCGAGAGCAGTAAAAAACTCAATGGAACTACCCGTCGGAAATGAACCGTTTTTGAGATATCTGACAATTTATTTCACGTGACTTCGTAACAAGTGCATACTTAATGCGAAACCGCAAAAAAATTTACTCTCGATTTTAACGAAAGTGGTATCGTTAAAAAGATATCATGATGAGGGAGAAAAAACTCAATAGAACTACCCTTCGGAAAGAAGCCGTTTTCAAGATATCCGATAGTTTATTTCACGTAGCTAGTGCATACTGTTCTAGTGCATACTTAATGGGGGATCGCAAAAAATTGTTTTTTTGATTTTGATGAAAATGGTGTCGTTGCAAAAATATCATTGTGAGAAGTAAAAAACTCAATGGAACTAGCCATCTGAAATGAGCTGCTTTCGACATATCCGACAATTTATGTCACTTAATGCAGTTTCCCAGCAGTGTGTATTAGCAATGTGACACAAATTGTCGGATATCTCGAAAACATCTCATTTCCGACGGGTGATTACATTGAGTTTTTTAATCCTCACGATGGTATCGTTTCAATGATACCACTTTCGTTAAAATCGAGACTAAAATTTTTTGCGGTCCCCCATTAAGTGTGCACTAGTTACGTGACATAAATTGTCGGATATCTCAAAAAACGGCTCATTTGTGACGGGTAGTTCCATTCAGTTTTTTACTGCTCTCAATAAGATCTTTTCAACGATACCACTTTCGTCAAAATCGGTGAGTTAAACTTCTTGCAGTTCCCTAGTAAGTGGCTCTCTCTTTGATTTTATCTGTTGCCTTATAGTCGTTCTTCAAGATATATAATAGATTTTATAAAATCATTCCTCATTTTATAAAGTGGTTTGTTTCAAAAACTTCAGAAGTAAATGATCTAAAAATTGATAGTGTGTGTAAAATTCTGAACAAAAGTTTTGAACAAAAGTTATTAATAAAAAGCGTTTCTTGATGGTTTTTACTGACACATTCAGAAACATATGCTAATTTATTTTTTAAAACATATACTAATTTGTGCAACTTAAAAAAGTTAAAGAAGTATTGAAACAGATTTTTTAAAAGTCATTTTATTATACATTGAACTTTGATATGTAATACAATACATAATACAATATATTGATATATAATACAATACATAACATAATACTATTATTATTTTTAACACAATCAAACTGATTGGTAAAGTTATCATACGAAATGAATATTTCCAGCTGAGCGAAAAATTGCCCAGGCCGGGGATCGAACCCGGATACTTGGCTTACAAGGTCAATGCTTTACCTGTTAAGCTATCTGGGCGATAGCCGGCTTTACCAATCAGTTTGATTGTGTTAAAAATAATAATAGTATATCTACGTATCCATCGTTATATGGAGTTCCATTACCTGCGGTTTGTTCTGCAAGCTGTTTCAAATGACAGACCAGATGTTACGACCAATAAGGTTATCTGAGCGAAACATCGCAGCCGGCTATCGCCCAGATAGCTTAACAAGTAAAGCATTGGCCTTGTAAGCCAAGTATCCGGGTTCGATCCCCGGCCTGGGCAATTTTTTGCTCAGTTGGAAATATTCATTTCGTATGATAACTTTACCAATCAGTTTGATTGTGTTAAAAATAATAATAGTATATCTACGTATCCATCGTTATATGGAGTTCCATTACCTGCGGTTTATTCTGCGAGCTGTTTCAAATAACAGACCAGATGTTACGACCAATAAGGTTATCTGAGCGAAAAATCCCAGCCGGCTATCGCCCAGATAGCTTAACAGGTAAAGCAATGGCCTTGTAAGCCAAGTATCCGGGTTCGATCCCCGGCCTGGTCAATTTTTCGCTCAGCTGGAAATATTCATTTCGTAACATAACATAATAATTGAACTATTTAATATATATATATACATATATATAACTTGCCACAAAAGTACAGGCATGTTTATTCAATTTATTGAAATTTAAGATGCAAAAAGTCCACATGTTCAAAGGGATGTTTTTTTTTCTCAAATTATTTATTAATCGCTAGTTTTTTTAAAACTTAACAAAGCGTAGAACACAGTTTCCAAAATACCAAATTTGGAAAATTTGGAATATGATAGCTATTTTTTTTCCAATTTTTATATTTATCTTGCATTATATTACAGAGCTCAAAGTATAATCTTTATAAAATACTATCTCATGATGGTAAATATTGTTTTGAATTATCATTCGGTTGGCATGGATAGAGTACAGATCGATAGATGACGATCTTTAAAGTATACGGTCTTTAATAAAGCCGCAAAGGAAAAAGTAATATACCGTATACGGGTAGTTTAAACTTTTAAATTTTCACTATAGCAATAACGCGTTAAGCGCATAATTTGCCATTTTGCATTTGCCATTGAAATGACTTTGAGAAAGGATCCAAATTGTATGCAAAAAAATTAACTTAATGTTCTGAAAACAATCTTCAGGTATTGTGGGAATTGCGGGAAAAAAGAAACAAGTAATGGATATTATATACAATAAAAAAAAACACTAAATCAATTTTTGAAAACGCAATGCTATTTCTGTAAATTCTACAATGTAAGAATGAAAGTCCTTCTCATGAAATTGGAACACGTTCTGTACCTGATAAATCCAGTATTCATCAGTACTCTGTCCCATATGCCAATCTTACAAAAACTCTCAAAAAAACCTTAACACTTGCATTAATAGTAAGCAGAATTCGCTTATCTAAAATTAGATCTCCTGGTAACGATTTTTTTAACGAGCATTTTTATTTACCTAAATTTAAGAATAATTTTTATTGATCCCTGCATGTGCTATGATTTTTTTCAGATTTTCTTTTATTATATATATATATATATATAATAAAAAAATAGATATAGTATATGTATATGTATAATATAGATAGTGTATGTATAATAAAATTGAAATCACAAATATAAAAATAATATAGACTAATAATTAATAAATAAATAAGCAAACAAGCAGGATAAACAAAAATGTAGGTACCATAATAGCAATATGCTTAGAAAGACAAAATTAAGCACCTGATAACAATGTGGAGACAGAAAGCAGTTAAAAGAATTTCATAAAGAATGGAATTAATTAATAAATTGAATAAGTGAAATGAAAAATAGAATCCAAGAATTAAAACTTTCCAGGAAAACAAATTCATCTATTACAGTAATCATTATACACTGGAAGAAGGTCTGACATTCATCACAATCCAATCATGAATATGCCATGAATCCATGAAATAAAAATAATCCATGTCGTTCGACGGTATGTCGAATGAAATCTTTCAGTTCCACGAAAGTGGCTGTTGAGCCCCGGTATAAACGAGACTCAAAACGTCTACTAAATTGAGTAATCCATTCAATGAAATAGGGATTTTTTTAAGCCTTGAGTCCTTTCTCCACGGGAGACTTTCGCAATGCAATAATTGTCGATTCACCATTCTTGTAGAAAAGTTTAACCATCAGCGCTTGATCTTTTAACAATATCATGTAGACGAGATTGAATAACGAATCTATTTCCAGCCTTGTGTTTTATTGCTAGTCTGCTTTCCATAAAACGCCTCAGTATGACGTGTCTGCGCCCTCTATCGATTGTTTTTTGAATCATATTTATTATACATGCAAATAAAATAATCTAAAATCCGTCTGATCATACTCGCGGAAACCGAAAAATTACTTCTTTTATTATGGATTTTTAAAGTTGCATGAATTTATGGCGCATCCGGTGTAAAGTAGATTTTATATGAAGAATTATATTGGTTATGAGTCTTCTTATGTAAAGATAGTTTAAATTTATGTAATATCATAAGTTTAATTTAATTTAACGATCTAGATTTAAAGATAAAGACTTACTTTAGTTTCATCATAAGCACGAACATTGGTAAAACATTATGTCATATCAAAAATAATTACACATTTTTTAAATCTTTTCTCTTAACCCTTTCCGGCGCGGCCAAATTCTGTCAGTAAAATGAGATAGTATTGACTAACACCGGAATTTACAAATGACTTTTTAAGTAATCAAGAACTCCTTAATTTACGCTTTTATTGTAAAAGCCAGAATTTTATTAAAATGTTATTGGTGCCAATTGCAAGTTTGGAATTAAAATTAGGTGTGTACAGACCAGACACACTGCACCGGAAAGGGTTAATTGATAACTCTCTTTTTTATATATTTAGTAAATTTTGTGAAACGACGGTGAATTAATTTATTGTTTTGTTTCTTTTATCCTTGTTGGAGAATGTTATTTTTACTATTTGAAGAAAAGATATGTATCTTAACTATTCTTGAAAAATGTACAAGCATAGTTTTGTTTCGTTTTGTATCAGAAAATAGTATAGTAGAAAATAAATGTGGATTGGATAAAGTATTTGTTTAATTTATCAGCTATTTACTTAATTCAACATATTATGGCATGATAAATGTTTTTAACAACTGTGTGTTTCGTGTCAATGTTATTATTTTTCATTTTTTGTAATAACATAAATGCATTATGTGGCAATGTTTAAGAAATAAGGGCATGGCATATCGTATACCAATAAAAATAACTACAATTGTGAAAAATAATGTATCTGAATATGTTCTTTCCTCCCGTCCTTACAAAATTCATTTCTCACTAATAGCATAACAACATAAATCACTTGAATTCTGTAAACAAAAAAGATTCAAAATATGTAGAACCATTTTGATTAATTTATTCCTTTTTAACATTCCAGATTTCTCCCATTGAATCCATTAGTGCAAATAAAAGTTTTTCCTACAGAAACAATCATTAAATTTGCTAAGATAATTATTTTTTATAACTTAATCTATATTGTAATTCCGTATCGTTAATAAATGACTTTAAATTTCAGAAAACTTATGTTATGTATTAATCAATATATTTTCAAGTTAATTTAATCTTAGTAAGTATTTGTTATTTAATTTATTAAAATTTGACAAGTAAATACATATATTAAAAGGAAATATTGCAAGACAATTTCTTTTTTTTATAAAAAAATATAAAAAATTTATTAATTTATAAATGTTGAATTTTAATACTGAAATTTTTAAATATATATTTTCGTAAATTAATTCCTAGCAAATGAAAATATTCCATACAATTACTCATAAATATTCATTAAGGCAATTAAATATTATTAGATATTGCGAATTATTATAAGAAAGATTAGATATATTTAACATTATTAGGTGTAATTACAAGAGTTAAATCTGAGAAAGACTTTTTAAATAACAATAGTCTGCTTTATCAATTTTTACATAAACGGATTTTTAAGGATTGGAAGTTTGCTATCCGCCATTTTGTTTATAATAGAATCAAAGTTCTAACCATTATTGAAACGACTTTATGACTGAGCAAAATGTTTTTAGTGCGATTGTACAAAATTTAATTTCACCAGACTGCGATAATATTCTTGGTTTTTAATTTTTATAATTTGTTTTTATATATTTTTTGGAGCTAAATCTGAAAACATTATTTATTTACTTTTCAATCATCGCATCAGGATTAATCACAAATCGTAAATTTTGAAGGTAAAAGGCAAAAACGTGGGGAAAAATCTCAAAAAATTAAAAAAAATCGTTGTGGGGTTTAACTTTTAATGATTTATTTTTAAGTAATTTTTAGAGCTGAATTCCAAAAACGATTTTCATTTTTTTAGCCATCAAGTCCGGAGAACTTGGTTCTTAGTAAAACCAAAAACTTGAAAAAAAAAATACTATAAAAATAGAAGGTTTATATTTTCATAATTTATCATAAACTATTTTAAGTACTTTTCAGCAATGAATCAGAAAATGTCTTTTATTTTTAACAATCACTGCAGAATTTTTCATCATTTTATTTCTTTCGAATCTAATAAAATCTGATACTATAAGATAAATGTAAACTGCGATTTGGATAGTTTGTGGAACTATCCAAAGAAAAAATGGGATCCCAAAATGGAACACAGATTGGCATATCTAATAAAATTGACAACATGTACTTGTACGAGTTGAATTAAACATGTATCCATTTAAAGTCAGATGGTACAAAACGTCAATGTTAACGGTCGTGAAACAACTGTTAAAACTCGTAAGTAAGATAATTGTAGCTATCACATACACATAGACAACATCCGTGGGAACAATATGTTGATTTTGGAGGAAGGTAATATAAAAAGTGATATTTTTATGGGCCGCGCCATGAAAACCGAGTGAAGCACTACAGTGAATATTTGCAGTAGATGAACATTCAAGCAAAAATATATATATTATTTCCTGTTTTATAATTTATGTATAACTAAATATGTCATATAACGCTGTAGTTTAAATTAACTCAGTAATTTTGCTTAAATGTAAAAAAGCAGTTGATATAGTTCAGAACCGTTATAATAACATAGATGACTTGTTAATAAACTCGTTTAACAACGGTCGTTGATTTTTATCTGCAGAAATATTTTAACTAAAACAGCTAGAACTTCTTTAGATGATACTTACAAACACAGATAATTCAACTCGTATTTTAAAAATGAATTGAAAAGATCAGTTGGTACAGATTTAAAGCGACATTATCATCGTTTTGTAAAAATGACCTGTGATTTTTCAATTTTTTTTTTGTGTTCATTTTCAAATGGCTTTATTATCACTTAAGGCGAAGGTGGACTCTCAAAAAAATTTCTTTTTCTTTTCAACCGATTTGCTTGAAAATAAAATATGTGATTACAATTGTAGTTATTTGAGAAAAGCTAAAATTGCGAGGAAAAATATTAATTACTTTGGTAATTATTAATTATTGAAATAATTAATTAATTAAAAATGCTCCATGCGCATTTCTTTTGCATAAAAAGTAATAATTTTTATTTATGAGATACCTTTCAGACCTAAGAGTAAAACTTAGTTGAAATCCTAAACATAAATAGAAAATAAAAATTGATAATAATAATAATAAGTCGAAATACCAATTTTTACAGTGAAAAAACACTGTAAATCATATTTTTGATGAGGAATTTACCACTTATGAGGTCCGAAGTACAATTATTTTAACTAACATTTTTTCTATGTACTATGAGGTAATGAAGTAACAAATTTTGAAGAACTAAAAAAAATTAGGGATGCGCGATGCGCATGGAACATTTTGAAAATTGAGATTATCCCGAAATTTTTATTTCGAGAAAATCCACTGTTAAGTTAGAAATATCAGTATTTCAATAATAAAGAACATTAAATACCATATAATAAATGAATATTACTTATAATAAACTTATAATATACTTATAATAAACTCATAATAAGCGCTTCATGAGTTGGGAAATAAAAAAGTATTTTTCGAAATTTTCGATGATTTTTGTCGATTTGAAGGTCCCCCTTCGCCATAAAATCTGGATGAGTATATAAGGTTTTTTGGAATAGTACTTTAACCCTTTGTAGCCGAGTTACCCCTCCAAGGAATAAGCATCTTTCTTACGAATTTATTTGATTGGTACCATTTTCTTTAATTAAAGAAGAAACTTTAAAATAATTTATATAAGGTTTAGGGGGGAATATTTTTTGTTTTGCTAATACTTGACTTCGCAAAGACAACAGCTCGTACAACACCACTGATTAATTTCAATCCTATGTTTAACTTTCCATTTTCTGATATATTACATTTATAACCGCAGCTTTTCTGTTAAACATATTTTTTATATATATCTGGTTAAATTTATAATATTTAAATATTTTGAGTTCACATCACTGTCGTAAAATCACGATCAGAGTGATTTGCTATAATTTATTAATAATCTGTATTAATATACAAAATTGAAACTGTGTTGAAATTATCCTTGTAAATCATTTCCGATTACTTTTCATTTCACGATGTAATATATTTTTTTAAACAATATTTATTTCGTTAAATACAAATATACTTGGTATGAATACGATCTGTAAATTACAAATGAAAGTATTTAAACTTTTATTAAACTTGTCCATTGCACTGAAAAAAGACAGTTTTTTCATCTAGATCTTATCTCATTTTGGGTTTGTATGACATACCCTTTTCCAAAAAAGATTTTTTTCCCTTAAAAGTTCCTCAAACAAAAAGATTTTCAAGATTCAAATAAGCGTTTCTCAGTCAATTGTATTATTTTACTGCCCATGAATTTTGCAGAAATTTAAAAACAGTTTTAATAGTGATTTGTCTAGTCCTCGAAGTGTTTGAAACGTAATATTCCATTCACTAAGCTCCAGGTTTCAGTAATATATAAGCAATATTTAAGATAATATAATTTTATAGATTTGATGAATTTTCAATACATTTTTGAATGATTAGTACTCTCAAAGATTGCATTCATATTTTTAATAAAATTGTTTTTCATAATGTTGAAAGTAGGGATGTACCGAATATTCGGTATCTATTCATATTTTCGGTATTCGGCCTATTCGGTCATGTTACCGAATATTCGGTTAGGCCGAATATCAAACTATTCGTTTAACCCGAATATTCGATTCGGCCGAATATAAAACTATTTGGCCTGCCAAATATTCGGTTTGGCCGAATATCAAAGTATTCGGCCAAATCCAATACATAATAAAGCCTTTTAAAACACATTTTTAAAAACTTTTCTTTTTGTGCTTTTAACTGTCAATTTACAAATATATTCAAAATAATTAGAAATAAAATCATACTTAAATAAAGTAGAATGTTTTTACATTATTTATTTGCTGTTTGTAAAGTTGAACTTAAAAAAATTAACCATGAGAAGGATTAAAATTATGATTTATTAGGATTCTCCTTATGAATAAATGATGCGAGTGCAGATGCAAGTTCCTAAATTTTATTTAGTAAATAATCTGTTTCTTGTTTTCCCAAATAAAAATCCTTAAACAAGAAAGAAAAACTTTTGAGATTAGTATTAGCTATCAAGGCAGACAATTTTTGTTCATCATGAAACCATAACCATAATCAACTTATTGAACATGAGTACATTGTATTTCATCTCACTCTAGGTCAAAACTTGGGTTTTTGTTTGTTGCATTAACAATAAATAAGATAGCATAACTATATTTTCAACTCCCATGCTTTGATTTTTGTAAAATATAATATGATGGGAAGGATGGAAAATGCCACCATTCATAAGAAAAGAACTATAAGCTAGACATTCCTTTATTCAGAATTAAGTTGAAAGTAGTTATACTTAATATTGGAAAAAATCTGCCTTGAGTTATTTAAAAAGAACAAATATGAGACACTACAGTTTTTCTTCAGCTATTTTTTCATTATTTCTCTTCAATTTCAAAAAGTTTGTTTCAATTCGTAGAAGAAATCATAAAATTTAAAATTTTATTAATTGAAAAAGTCTCATAATTATGCTTCTTAAATAAAAAAGGGCAGATTTTTTTCAATATTGAATTTTCTTATAAAAATCTCTTGTTTATCAAAATATAAGTTTCTCTAATTAAATATTATGTAATTTTTTTAAATAACATTTTAATACCTTTAAACTTTGAAATATAAAAAATAATTGGAAAGCCGAATATTCGGTATTTGGCCGAATAATTACTATTCGGTTGGCCGAATATTCGGTATTCGGCCGAATAGTTACTATTCGGTTGGCCGAATATTCGGTATTCGCCCCAATAATTACTATTCGGTAAGCCGAATATTCGGTAATCGGTTTAGCTGTCAGCCGAATGTTGGGCATTCGGTATTCGGCCAGAATCCCTATTCGGTGCATCCCTAGTTGAAAGAATCATATTTTCTGAGCATTTAAAAAAATGCACAGAAAACAACATTACAATTTTACTCATTTGCAAGATGCTCAAAGATTTCTTAGATTTCTCTAGTTCGAATACCGGTTTTTTGAGGTTTGAAACCCTTTTAGTGGCATGGTGGAATTTAATGTTAATTATAATTATAATGCTAATAACAATTAGAAAACCGATATTCTATGTTTGACACAAATGATTAATGCATTATTATAAAAACTACTAAAAATTTTTATGAATGTATGAAGTAGCATTTTTTATTTTAAATACGGAATCTTTAGTTTTTGTGGTTTCATAAATGTACACACTTTTAAATTGTGGGTAAACCCACATAAAAAAATTATAGAAGGAAACACTTCTGAAGAAGGAAGTGTTTTTAGGAAATGTTGATAAATCCAAACAACAAGAATTATAATTTTTAAAATTAAAAAATACATATATAACCGTTAGATTAAAAATTGGCTGCCTTTTTAAAAGTATATAAATTTATCCATATTTCTACAAAATATATTTCTTTATTCGTAGAATATGTAATATAAACTCTAAAATGTTCGTTGTTTTATTTAAGAAGCGATTCAAGTAATCAAAAAGATGTTATTAGTTAAACATATGTATTTTGTTTAAAATATCTTAGTACTTCAAAACTTATCCAGAATCTTTATCAGAAAATATTTTTATTAATAATTGTTGTTTCCTTATAGAATAACGTTATTTCCATCTATTAATATTTTTACAGATAATTGTTGTATAAATTAAGAACAATTGTTCATAAAAATATCTTCTAAAGAAAAGCTTGGATAAGGCTACAAATTACTAAGATACTTTAAATCAAATGCATCTGTTTAACTAATAACTCCCTGTGCATTTTAATCGCCTTCTAAGTAAAATAATAAGCATTTTAAAGTTCATAACAAGGTGAAAGTCATAGTTTTTATTTATTATTTTTCTGTTTTTACTTTTCAAAGGATATATGAAAATGTATAGTCATGAAATACAAAATATATGAAAGAGTTTACATAATAAACTTGAAACAACAAAACATATTTGTTCACTATTCTTTAAGTATACATTAAACTACGTATTATATTATAAAAAGGAAACCACCAGACAAAAAGAATACCGGAAAACATATTTTACGTGTTTTACGAGAGTAGCAAAAAAATGCTATATAATACTTTAGTTTTGGTTTTCTGCTTGACATCGTTTAAACTAGGAGAAATATATAATAGACAAATTCTTTTAAAGACTTCAAAAAGACAATAGATGTTTCACTGAAACATAGAAAAACTTATGTGTATTTGTTATTTATTTGTTGTAACAAACAATTTTCTTAAGTATAAATGCATGTGCTTTATTATATTTACCATAAATTTTGTATTATTTATAATGTTTAAAAACATTTATAACTGACAACTTGAATTATCAACTTCATGAAAGATAAAAGTAATAGTATTTTAAGTAGTGTAAGAAAAGTTTTCATCCAGTGTATATTTTATTTACTGGATGTCCAGGAAATTACTGCTCATTTTTAATGTAGATAATTTAAAAAAAAGGTTTGGGTAAAAATGTGTGGTTTGCTGCATTGTTAGCAGAAAATCAGTAAATTTTTAGGTATGCACTTTCTTAAAATAGTTCGAATTTTGGCCAATAGATGGCGCTGGCGGCGGCATCAGGACGTCAAAATTTAGATAGTACTTTAGTTTTCACACGCATAAACTTTTTGGCTCATTTCGCAGAGTCCAATCTCAGTCGACATGTTGAATCGATTCTCCACTCACCTGCAGAAATAGTGTTTGTTGGATGGAAAGTGATTTATAATAATATTTATGATTGAATAATGTCTATTATACTTAATAAAAATCAAGAAAACATACTTTTTAATACGCATTGACTTTTCACACATTTATAGTAAATAAATTGTAGTCTAAAATGTTTTCGTAACCGGTTAACTGATTCACTCTTTACGTACAATAAATTCAAAATATAGGATAAACACCGCTTTTTTAAGTTAAAAAAATCTTAATACTTAATCTAAACATTTATTCCATTAAATAGTATAATATTGTATTTAAAATATTAGTGGTGTTAAAAAGCTTTAAGTGATGGATCAAGCAAACTCTTCTTGCCTATGTCGTGCAGTGAAATCACTTAAATGGTTAAAACAGTGGTACGGGAATAGTGTTTGGGCAAGTTCCTGGCTAAAAAAAAGCGGGGCAGTGACTTATAAATCGGCACATAAATATATAATAAACCTGAGAATTGAGGAATTTCTTTATAATAAATACTGTTTTAAACGTAAGAAAAATCTTCATTTCGACGGAGAAAGTAACATACATAACCAACTGCTAAGGCGAGAACCTGCCTAAAATGAAACATTGTTCATTTTTCCGAAAACCGAAATCATCCCGACATTATTTGAAATTTTGAAAAGTGGTGTTCGCAGGATATAAAAAAAGGTAAGTCGCTATTTTTTTTTATTTATGCATCCTTCCATTTCAGCGTAGATGCGTTTGCAGTCATGGGAAGAAGAGGGAACGGTTGCGTGTAAAAAGCCTCTTAAAATCAGTCGTGTATTTCGTAATAAAATTTTCCGAAATATTATATGTGAAAATATGAATAGAAAGTAAAAATGAATACAGTTTTCGGAAAAAAACATTCGTTTTAAACTGGTTTCCATTTTAGCAGGTAGTTTCGTCTGTTACATTCACCGCCGTGATCAATATTTTTTTATGATTAAGACAGGATTTGTTATAGACGAAAAATAGACGAGTCTTTATTCTAAGGTTTAATACATTTTTATGTGCCGATTTATAAGTCACTGACCCGCTTTATTTTTAGACAGGGAACTTGCCGCCACTATTTGCTGTTTTAGTTTCTGATTTCACTAAACGACGTACCATCATGAAGAGTTTGCTTGATTTATACCTTAAAGCTTTTTGACGCCACTAATTTTTTTAAATAAATTTTCATACTATTTAATGGAAGAAATGTTTAGATTAAATATTAATTTTTTTTTAACATAGAAGAACCGTGTTTATTCCATATTTCCAATTTATTGTAAGTAAAAAAATAATCAGTTAGCCGGTTACAAAAACATTTTTGAACGCAATTTATCTATGGTAAATATGTAAAAAGTCAATGCTTATTAAAAGTGTGTTTTGTTGGTTTTTATTAAGTATAATAGACATTACTCAATCATTAATATTATTTTAAATCTCTTTTCATCTGACAAAATCTGCTTCTGTAGGTGAATGGAGAGTCCTTTCAACATGTCGACTGAGATTCGACTCTGCGAAATGAGCCGAAAATCTCATGGGTATGAAAACTAGAGTTGTGTCTGAAAATCGAGAGTCTGTTGCCGCCGTAGCGCCATCTGTTGGCCGAATTTCGAACTATTTTTAAAAAGTGTGTATCTAAAAAAATTTTGGTTTTCTAATAACATTGCAGTAAACCGCACATTTTTGTATCAAACCGTTTTTTTTTTGTTGTTGTTATTGTTATTTACATTCAAAATGGGTCAGTCAAATTGGAGAAGAAATGTATCAGTTATAATTAATAATGCTGCATTAATATAAGGTTGCGAAGAGTTTAATGCAATGATGAACTCGAAATATTTATGCATTGGTTAAATGTAACAAATTACAGTATACTGATTAAGAAAGCAATTATCGCTGATTTTTCTCTCCACAATCCCAAAGATTAGAGCAGCTAATCATTTTGGATTGTGATTATTTTATTTGAAAGTAATACATAGGTAAACGAAGTTTAATTTCTCATAAGCATTAAATGTTAAAACTGATACAGAGAGAATTTTTGTAATTGTTTAAAATAATAATTTGCCTTTGAGCTACACCGTATATTTTAAGGCTGAATTTTCATCGTTTTACTTGTGAATGCGTAAGTATATTTAACACCCTATTGTTAAACTTAAAAATAATAATAATAATTTTTTTTTCTGTTTCCTCTATATAAATTGTTTGCATAACTGCACTGGACAATGTATTTATTTCTTCCAAAACATTATCTGTTTTTTATGTAATTTTTAGAAATAAAAATTCACTGTAATATTACTGTGTCACTTACCTAGTTCATACAAGTTTAATTTTTATGATATATAAGTGGCATTACAGTATGAATGCCTCAAATATAATGCGTAATTTATATTAAACATAAAAAATATTTTCTAACACATTTTATTTATTACACAAAGTTAAATGCGTGTAGATAACATCAATTTTTCGATTTAGATATTCTACTGAAAAAAAATTTCATTATTGTCTAGTGCATCTAGGCTGTTGCAATGGGTTTCACACAGGGATTATTATGCTGATAGTATCTTTTGTGTGTAAATTTTCATTGGTAAAAATAAAACGTTTATGCGTTAAATTGCATGCATAAAAAACAAATGTTGATTTTTTGTAGTGTTTATACAGGGTTGTGTTTCTGACGTGAAAAACTGGTTTTTGACATGACAAGCGTCAAAAACTGGTTTAAACCATGAAAAACATGGAATGCGCCTTAAACGTTTTAAAAACAAGAGTAAAACATTAAATAAGTCTTAATGATTAAGTAATTTTTTATTTAACATCAATTACTGTAATTTAGTAATTACGAAAAAATTAAATTATTTTAATTGCAATAAAACATTTGTATTTTAGAATGTTCACACAGAAGAAAATGATTTTACACAGTTAATAATCTGCATCAATTTTATCTCACAGCATCCTATAGCACGTAACCAATTTAGCTAATTTATTTACGCGATTTTACAAACGATTTCTGAGTTTAGAGTATATGAAGGCAAAGTTAGGAAATACTCTCTCAATCAATGTTGAGCTAGCAGGGCAGGGCTTGATAGCAGAAGCATTGCTAATTTGAGCAAGTTTGGAGGCAGACCAAATTTTCAAATTTATGAAATTTTTTCTTTCGGAAATCATATTTTACAATACAGTAATAGTGATTTTTTAATATTACATCTAATGTTGTATATGTGTGACAGAAATTTAATGTGAAATTTTACAGATCACTATAGTATTTCTGGTTTCTGACGAGGTTTTTGACAAGAGGATTCTGACATGACGGTTTAAACAATGGTTTAAACCGGATAAAACCACACACTGTCAAAAACTTGCCAACGCTGTGCACTGTAAAAAAAAATTCAAGAGGTTACTAAAAATTTCTTAGTAAATTTGTATTCCACAGAATTTTTTAGTAACCATTACAAACTTTTTTTTTTTGCAAGTGAAACAAGCATTTGTTTTGTAAACTGAACAAAAGATTTTTTTGTATAACTAACTTAAAAATTTTTAGTATAAGCCACCAAGCAAATTTTAGTAATAGCTCCAAAAGTATTTTTAATAACCATTACGTGCGCCCGAAGGGCAAGAGCTTCCTTCGAGCTGCATCCAGACTTCTGAAGCGGAAGATTTTCGTCAAAACCGCAATAGATGGCAGCACCAAACATTCGTACCTGCTCCTAAAGGATTTTCGTAATCCCATTATTAACGCGACACTACATACATTCGGGGTGTATTTGGCGGTGGCAAGTTTCGAACCCGGGACCTTTTAGCCTGGAGTCCGTTACTATAACCACTATGCTATCAAGGCCACACCAACTGAGTTTTAGTAAGAGCTATTCAAAATATAAAACTATTAATTCTATTCGTTGCTAACTTTTTTCTAGTAATTCTTACAGAATTTTTTGTAACCGACTAAGATTACTAAAAATTTTTTAGTAATTACAATGATCACTAAAGTTTTTTTAGTAGATCGACCCTTTTTTTTTTACAGTTTGTTAACAAAAGAATTTGCTTATAGCTTATATTAAAAATCATTTTTCATTGCTTCTTTCTGACCATTTTTCTGAGTCTTTCGATTTAATTTTGATAAAGCGGCCGCTTTAGCTTACTTAATCACACTTTTAATATTCACTTCTGACGGAAAATGAAATTCCTTCGTAATATTTCATTTTTATAATAAAACTACAAAAAGTAATTCTTTTTATTTAACTTTCCTAATTTAATAATCTTACATTTTCATTAAGTCATTTTTCTATTAATCGTGATAACGCAAAACTAATGGAATAAAAATTGAAAGATATTTTTCATTTTTATATTAATTTTCCTTAAGGCTATTGGAAATTTTTAAGTAAACTTTCCTCTGTTGATCACTTAATTTCTCATTAACTGAAGTTTTAATGAACAACTTTCTTAAAGAGTTAATTACTTTGGAGAAATTCTTAGGAATAGTGTAGCATTAGTACAACAATCTTTTTTTAAATAGGCATGTTATTATAAATCATTATGAAAGAAAATAAAGAATGATATCATTAATATAACTATGTTAAAATATGTTGAATAAAATAAGCTATTTTTTATAAAACATTTATTTTAATGAGTTTCGGTGTAACGTCGTTTTGCTTCGTGATTTGTCAGTCTTTCTATCAAATTTCTTATAAAGAATTTTGGATTAAAAATGTTCTCTGTTTGTATCTTTATTTCTTATTAACGATAAGGTTTTAATTAATAACTTTGCCCCAGAATTTTTTGTTTAGGGATTTTCTTATGAATATGTTCCGTTTTTTCTAAAGTTATGAAGTTAGACCTAATATCTTTATTGTAATTTAATTTTACATAATGGTAGCACGTGAGAAATACTTTGCTGGTATATATGTTGTATGCTACAAAATGTATTAAATCCAGCGAAAAAGCACCGAAAAAATTGCAATAAGTTACAATTAAAATAATAAATTTTGTAAAAATTCACCATAATTAAAAACCAACACATGGGATTCGTTTCGATCTAAAAATATTAACAGCCCATCTTCAGCTAAAGCAAACACATGTCGGTAAGGGGAAAAGGTCCGAAAAGAATTAAAGATAGAGGGTAGAGATTGCAAAGAGGGCGAAATCTGGCGCTAACGAAAAGGAGCAGATGCTGAAGATGAATGTGCTGCCAAATGATAGAAGAAAAATGATGGGGGAAAATATAATAAGATGAATAAAGAAAAGTAAAATAACTCAAAACGATTAAATCAAAAGAAGTAAACCATTTTTACAAAGTTATCAAATAACAAATAAAATAAAATAAAACAAAAAACAGAAAGTAGAGAACATTTTTCTTAAAATAAATTTTTTAAAAAAATCACCATTAAATTAAAACAATCCACAAGACGCATTTCAAGCGAAAAAAAAAATCTTCATTTTATCTCAAAAAAAAAAAAATCATTTTATCCAATTTATTACCAATCGGGTGATAATTCCTTAATCCTTTTGGAAATTTAAGATTAAGCGAAGAATCTTTCATACTTGTCATTTTTTTTTCAATAAACCAGAATTTGTAACTGCTATATCCTCACGTTATATAGATTCATCCGCTTTGCTTGTTATGGCCATGTTTGTTATCATTAATTTTAACGCAAGCCATTAAATTACAAACAAGCTGGATAGGGCACACGCTAAACTTTGAAACTGGTCGTGCATATTCCGTTTCTGGAAATCTCTAGCCTAAGATAAAATTCTCATCTCACCTCGAAATAAATACATATTCTTTCTCTCTTTATATACTTCAAAACAAATTAGGTAGAATTAACCCTTTATACAAATTTTATTATTTTAATGTAACTCATTCATAATTAATGTTAACCTAATGCATAACTGTTACCTTTTAACCATTTGAAAGGGGAAGTAATTGCGTTTGTATAATTCTGAACTCTAACCGGAAACTTTAAAAATTTTTATTTCAAAATAAGGCGAAGCAGTTTCACGATTTTTTTTTTCCAACAACGTTAGAAAAGTAAAAATTAATATTTTTTTTCTCATGCGAATCTTATGTAATCATAAGTGGGGCAAAATATATCCAACTGCCCTTCAAGAGGTTAAAATTTTCTGCATGAGTAATATGTAAAAGCATTATTTGACGATTTCAATTAATTGATTTCTGTAGAAAAAAAAAAAAAAAAACACGTCTAATTCTTTATAATTCGAGTTAGTGGTGGCACATCATGTGTATATTTGTACGAGTGTTATTCAGTAAATTTCTCCTGCACATCTGTAACTAATTTATTAACGGAACAAAAAAAAGTAGTCTACATTGGCTTGGAATTTACAAATATTCGCCTTTGAAGATGAGCCTTATTTTTCGATGCTCTCACCTTTTGCGTGATTCGCTATCCACGTCGATACAGTTACTGTTTCAAGCCATCACAGATGAGTGAGATAAGATGTTGACGACATCAAGAGTCAAGGCATCTCTCCTGACTTGTTTTTTGGACCAAAGCGCATACCTTTACGATGTTCCTTCAATTTTCCCAATAGCTATAAATTATAGGAAGCATTCACTTACCGGAAGCACACTTTTATCAAGACAAGTTTGTCATTCAAGATACGATTCACCGCTTGAAGCAATATTTCAATAATGCTGGCATTCACCCTCTGCCTAACGTGGCTATTACCACGAATCAGTTCATTTACACGTTCTCTGTACTCTGAACTGGCTGAGGTTTTCGGCCGTCCATAGCGATGTTTATTGATTATACTCGACGTGCTCTGGTTCTCCGGGCAGTTTCCACGTACCAATGTAATACACAGTACTTTCGCAGATGTACATTGATTGGTGCAACAGTTGCCGCTATCAGGAATTAAACACAGCATGCTGTTTTAACCGCACTTTCATATGGTCCAAAATTCACCGCTTCACTGTGTACACGTCAGTAGCGCCACATGCAAAATAAAACATCATGAATAAAGAACATTTCAAAGTTATTTTCAATACAAAATACTTCATCTTGATATGTTATTAAAATTATTACAGAAGTGGCAGGAAAACGTATTGAACAACCTTCGTTGAAAATTATGTGGATCGCGGATGCTGTAGGCAAAAATTATATTTGAAAGGCATCTTTATGTCATGTGTCTGTGATTTCTTCCTCATCCGACTTAAATCTAAAAGGCGCATGTATTAAACTGAGATAACTCAAATTAAAAAATATATTTCATAACAAAAATTTCACGTTCAAACCGACTAAATTTCGTATTCATTTTTTAAAACCTAATTTAACAATAATTTCATTATGATCTCTGCATTTGATAGTATTTGTGTTTTTACTTACTTCAGCACCTAAATGTACCATTTGTTGGTCCCTTTTGAAATATTTTATTGCACTTTTCGCATTCATATTTTAAATATCACAAATGGCTCAACAAAAACATTTCGGGAGTTTTTTAGCTAATAAAACAGCAATAACTGTATGAGAAATAGGATCTTTATAAATATGTACATGTATTTATTCCTTTAAAAATACTGATAGCCTCATTAAAAATAATTGTCTGTCATAATTCGATAAATAGATTATTTTAACGAAGCTTGAAAAATCATATCTTTATTTTCGGTGAAATAAAAGAATATTACGACAGCTAACAAAAGTTCCCGCGATGAACAAGCGAATAGTTAATATTAATCTAATAATAGGGCTGAATTAGGGGCCCAATGTTTTGATTGTAATAGACGCAACATACAGTCTAATTAGCCAAAATACTGCAAACATTCAGCTATTTTCTGGAAACCATTGAATGTCTCAAAATATAGAGCATAAAAAATTTAAAATTAACTTTTTTGTTATATTTATAATGGACAAATTTGTTTAGATTGGAAGAATAAATCTTGTATTTTTTGCTGTCTATAGAACCATTATGACTCGTGTTTCTTATACCAATTATTCCTCTTTTAATATGTTTTACAATCTCTTTAATGTTTGTCTAAACTCTTTAAAAACAAATAAATAAACAAAATGCTAAATTCACCTTTAAATGGCAAACTTAAAATTACACTATGTGCAAATTATTTTAAATAGAACAAAAATATTTTAAAATATGTTACATTAATTTAATTCTTAATATTTTCAACTGTAAACACAGCTTCATAAGAGAATACAACGAATAAGAATTTAATGAGTGTATTTTTTGTATACTCTAATAAAAACTGTGCTTGTAGTTAAAAGAATTAAGAATTAAAGTATTTAAAAATATTTAAAAATATTTTTTGTCATCTTTTAAGTAGTTTAAACGGAGAGTTATTTTAAGTTCTCTATTAGAACACATTGTATATATTTATGCATATGATGATTCATAATAATAAAAATAACTAAATAAAACTATTAAATGTCTTACTAACAAATTTGTTAAATGTTATATAACTAAAACCAACTAAAGGTGTAAATTTCTTTTCTAGTGTATTTTACCATATCTTAATGTTTGTGTAAGTGCTTTTGAAGCACTTTGTATACATTTATGTGTGGCTTTGGAAACCATTTATAAATAAACAAATAGATACTATTGAAGGCTATAAAAGAATAACTGAACTAAGCCTAAACTATCATTCATATTCCTATATATATAAATATATTTATACATATATCCTTTATTATAAATGTTAATTACAACTTTGTAAATTATTTAAGATATAAAATAATTCCACAAATAAATACAATTTGATAGCATGGAATTTATTGGATAATCTTCTACATGTAATTTATCAAACTCATAGGTACAAGAAAAATATATTGAATATCTCCTTTTTCAATAAAACTCGAAGATTTATGGCGATTAGCTGTCCGAAGTATGGACAAATCATTTTTCATTCACCTTGTTACTGAATTGAAGAATGAGACGACGCTATGCAATAGGTTATTTCAATGGTAATACTTCAAAATGTCCGAAAAAATCATTTTCTTTTTACAAATGTAAAAAAAAAAAATCTTTAAATATTTTGGTTTTTATAAGGAATTAGAATGATAACAAATTCTGTAATAATAAAGGTATATTTGAAGAATCAAATATTAATCATAATTTCATTTTTTGAATAAACATGTTCTTTCTTATAATTTCATTTACATTTACAAAAAATCAACGCTTTTTTAATTTGTCATGTGTAATTATTAAAACAATCATTAAATGATTTCAGTTATTTCAGTTAGAATAAATATAGTATTGATAATTTATTTTTTTTCAAATAACGATCATTATTTGCTGCATTCTGCAATATTCGCTGGTCTGTTGCATAAAGAAATTAGCGGACAATTTATACCAAATCAAATGTTATGAACGGTCTTTTGTGTACATTGGCAAGGTGGGTTTAATTGTTTATGCAGACTGCTCCCAATCACGCCAGTATCCAATCACGTCATTTTTTAATTCGAAGCATGCAAACTATTTATTTAATTATTTTTCATTGAAAATTTTCCAATGTTAGATTTTTTTAGCCACGAAAATATGTGTTTGATTAAATTGGAGCAGATGCGTGATTTTTTAAATGAAGTTTTAAATCAAATCAAATACCAGTAACAGCTAAAGTTGCATTTAAATGCCAACTATCCTATCGTTTCTCTTGGTTCACATGACTACAAAATGTGACTATGAACTATTTTTCGGGATATAGTTGAGTTTTTATTTTATAACACGAAATTATATATATATATATACTCCGGGCACACCTAATTTTAATCCCAAACTTAAAAACGGCACAAATAATATTTTAGTAAAATTTTATTTTACTATGACAGCTTAAATCAGGGAGTTCTTAATTTATAAAAAAATATTTTGTAAATTCCCATTTCAGTGAACAGTTTCTTATTTTACGAATAGAATTTGTCCGCACCGGAAAGGATTAACTATAATTTGAATTTAGTTTAAAACAATTCAAATTTTTGCTTGCTTTTATAATCATTTCCCAACAAACCATAAATATTTTAAAATAAGACAAATGGAATGAGAGAATACGTTTGCAGAGATTTCATCGAGATAAACTTTGATACAAGACGGTTACTTTTGTATCAGTAAGATATTTAGACTTTTTAACAGCATGTACGTTTCATACAATTCGATATGAGAAAGAGTTAAATACACTGTTAAAAATAAAGGTGACAAACCAGTTGCATATGGCACCCAGGAGTGAAAAGGAGTTTTTATTTGACGCCCGCGGGCTTGAAAATGTGTTTTTGGTGCCGTTTGATTGTTCATTGGGTGATTCGCGTTAATTAGGGTGCTGCAAATTGCATACAGTCAGAAGAGTTTCACTCCTTAGTCATCTGTGCAAGCTCTTTGAGGTGTGTATTTCCACTTCAACTCGCCATCACTGGTGGATCAAAACAGCGATTTTTTATTACGAAGACTATCACCGCACATGCGCTATCCCAATTTCACTTAGAACTTCGGATGGCTAACTTTTGGTGTGCTTTTTATGTAAAGCAAACTTTGAATTTCAGATATTTGAACATTTCAGGGCGACCTTGAAGGTGAGCTCGATGGCCGAACGGTTAGAGAGTTGATCTTGTAACCAGACTTTGTGAGTTCGAATCCATCACGGGCCAAAAGTCGTTTTATAATTAATATTTATTATTTGGCACTCTGGACTGGGGGTCCATCTTTTCACCCTAATTAAGGGTGTCATTCCGGTTCCCGTAGTGGTGTCACCAGTGAGACGAGCCTTTCACCCTTAAAAGGTGCAATGCGTCAACTGTAGTTTTAGCAGTGTATACTTGTTAGTTTATTAAGAAAATATGAAACTTTGATTTAAACTTGTCATCTTAACTTTAATTATTTATAACATTGTAACTTATAGCATTATTATAAAACGCATATCTATAACGTTTATCCATTCTCTTAATTAGATCTTTCGACAGGAATTGTTTACTAGATTATTTTCGGCTTATTTGGTGCCTGATTTATTATATAAGGGTAAAACATTGTTAATTTCATTTTTAATAGTTGTTACAGAAAATTTTAAATTAAAAATCTAAACATTTATTTTCACAAGACGAAAACATGTAATTTTCAATAATGTAGAAAACTGGACATATTTTGATGTCTCTGCTTATGTCGTGAAATTTTGCCGTTTAAGCACTTCCCAGAATTCACAAGATATAGATGAAAATGTTATCTTAGCACGTATATTACACGCGTTTAACACGATTTTATGCAATGTCCTTCTTACACTGTTAAAAATACTGGGGACAAACCAGTTGCATTTGGCGCCCAGGGGTGAAAAATTGTTACCATTTGACACCCGCAGACTTAAAAATGAGTTTCGGGTGCCGTTTGATCCCTCACTGAAAGATTCACGCTAATTAAGGTGCCGCGCAATGTATACAGTTGGAAGCTTTTCACTCCTTCATTTGAGCATGCTCTGTGACGTGTGTCCATCCTCTTCAATTCTCCGTCACTAGAGGTTCAAAACAGCGATTTCTCACGACGAAGGCTATTCCCCACATGCGCTATCCCAATTTCGTTTAGAACTTCGGATGGCTAACTTTTGACGAGCTTTTTAGATAAAGCAACCATCGAAGTTTAGGACATATGAACGCTCAAAATCTTCCTTTCAGGAGACTTTGAGGGTAAGCACGATGGCCGAACGGTTAACGCGTTAAGCTTGAAATCAGACGTTGTGGGTTCGAATCCTTCGTGGGCCAAAAGTCGTTTTGTATATATATTTTTTATTATTTGGCACTCTGGATTAGGGTTGCCATCTTTTCACCCTAATTAAGGGTGTCATTCTGGATCTCGTATGGGTGTTACCAATGAGACAAGCCTTCCCCCACTAAAAGGTGCAATGTGTCACCTGTAGTTTTAACAGTGGAAAGTACTATTTCATAAACCATTGAATGATTCATAAAATAAAGAAAATAGAAAAAACTGATTAAAAATGTTAATTTTATTTTTTTTATCTCATAACTATTATTTCTATTATATTGGAAATCTTTTTAACAAGCTTTACTTTCTCGAAAAAAAATTAGCTAATGAAAGTTGATTTAAAATAGTGTATATTAACTGCAAAAATTACTAACATGTGCACACGTAAATACTTTATTTTTTTTAAAAAAGATTCTCGTTTTGGTAATCGAAAAAACAGGGTGAAAATAAATGACCATTCTTAATTTACAGGACTATTAAAAGAAAAACTACTTGGATGTGTCAATCCCGAAACTTTCTTCTATCTCATAAATACATGATATATATATATATATATATATATATATATATATATATATAATTAAAAAAAAAAAAAAACGTGGTGACTTTAAAATTACTTATTATCGAATTTCCTCGAACATTTGAGCTAGCCTAATGAGATTCTGGTATCCGAAAAGCCTAAAACGCAAAATGTAATTAATATTCTGAGAAAATGAGCTTAGTAGTGCCTCTTGGTGGGTAATTTATACTAAAACCTAATAAGCATCTATTGATGTCAAGACCTAACAGAATCTGAAATTTGATGGAATTTCGTCCATTTGTTCTTCAGATATAATTATAACAAAAAATTTGCAAAACGTAGCACAGCAACACCATATTTTGGACAATTTATGCCAAAATGTAAAAAAGCGTCTAATTATGTTATGGTGTAAAAGAATCTGAAGTTTGATGAAATTCTGTGCATTAGTTCTTGAGATATATCTAGTTTTAAAAAAACGTGTAAAATATAGCACAGCAGCACCATCAGTTGAAGGATTTATAACAAAACGTAATCATCGTATAATTATGTTATATGTCATTTTGTAACAAAATCTGAAGTTTGATGAAATTCTGTGCGTTGGTTGTTAAGATATAGCTATCGGAAAAATCGTGCAAAATGCAGCATAGCTGCACCACCTGTTGTAAGGTTAATACCAAAATGTAATCAGCGTCTAATTATGTTATATATTCTAGTGTAAAAGAAACTAAAATTTGATGAAGTTCTCTGCATTAGTTCTATATATAAAGCTATCGCAAAAATCGTGCAAAATGTAGCATAGCAGCGCCACCTATAGGGAATTCCACACCAAAACCTTATCAGCAACTATGTATCTCAAGGTATCGCGGAATCTGAAGTTTGGTGAAATTCTGTGCATTAGTTCTTGAGATATAGCTGTCATAAAAATCATGAAAAACGTGGCATAGCAGCGCCACCTGCTGGCCAATTTACACCAAAACTTAATCAGCGTCTATGTATATCAAGGGGTAACAGAATCTGAAGTTTGGTGTAATTCTGTTCATTAGTTCTTGAGATATAGCAATCTTGAAAATCATGAAAAACGTAGTATAGCAGCGCCACCTGTAGGCCAATTTTCACCAAAAACCAATAGGCACTAATTCATATCAAGGTCTAACTGAATATAAAATTTTATTAAATTTCGAGCATTAGTTCTTGAGATAGAGCGCCCACAAATTTTTTGTCACATACAGACAGACAGACTCACAGACAGACACACAGACTCACAGACAGACGGACAGACTCACAGACAGACATTTTCTAAAAATAGTCAAAACGTGTTCAGGACCTTCTAAAACGTGTAAATCCGTCGAAAACCGGAAGTCGAAAATTTTCATGAATCCAATACTTTCTTCTTGTAAAGATAGAAGAAAGTAATAATATTGCCTTATCGTTCATTGGAAAAATAACTATTACAATTTGAAGCTCAACTCAGATATGCGTGTTCACTGGATGCCTCTCTTGAAGTACTAGTGGTATCGAGGTGGTACTTATCCTACACTTTTTCAGCATGTCCGAAGTAGTGACGGTTCGAAAAATTATAGACATGCTTGCTGTTAAATTCATGAACGCATCATTTGGCAGTGTGGAATAAGGAAAGGGCAGCTGACGTCACTGTGATCTCTTATTAGTGTGGGCAAGCTGTTTTCGTCCGTGCTTCGTTATAGCACCCACTCTACACATGAATTCAGGCATTCTGATTGGTCTACAAATTTTATTATGGCTGTCTGCTTGCTATGATTGGGCTACGTCGTCAAGATGATTCCTACAATGATCGCTATGACAAAAATGTAGCGATAGATTGGCTGACAGAAGTGTTTGTTTGTAAACTACCCTTTCCTTATTAATCAGCCCAACAAAGTTCCATTAAAAGAAAAAGAAAAAAGAAAAAAGAAAATAAACATACTGAGAAAAATGTATTTATACGATATTGTTAGTGTTTCTTTAGTAGGTAATTACAGTTTCAACTGTTTTTTTGGATGTTGTACATATTTATTTTTGTTTTATTTTGAAGCCTTGTAAATTTCGGATATTCATTTATGTTCGTACAATCTGTATTTGGAAAATAAATATTTCTCTTTATCCTTTTTTAGACTTTCTTTTCTACTCATGTATGCGTTTCATTTGTAAAAATTCTAATTCATAATTATATTTTACTTGATTTAAATACTAAAATTTCCTTTTCACATATGCACGTTTCCCAATGTAAACTCTTTAAATATTATAAAAGTAATATTTTTTAATAATAATTATTAATTTTGCCCATACGTGTTTGGTGTATAATATAAAAATATAAATCGTTAGACATGTATTTTTTTTTTCATTTATATGGACAAAAAAAAATTAACACATATTAGTTCTAAGTAGATTGCACAAAAAAATTTTATGTCTAAAAAAACTGTCATTTATATGACAAAGTTCGTGCGGGTACCGATAGTTTTCCTGGTGAAACACGAGTATTTTCTTTATTAAAAATTTAATTTAATTCAAACGCGCGGAATTCCAAATTATTTAAAGGGAAATTTTCAATAACAACATACTGGTACCGAAGATTTTCCTGATGTTGAAATTCCAAGACCCGTACAAACTCACAAGGAAGGTCTCCATACGGGCATACTCAGAAAAATCTGAAAAAAATACAGAATGTTCTTCTCATATAGTTATATATGTTTTTAAAAAACATTTCGGCGGAACCTCCTTATAACGTCCGTAAAAAAATAATAAAAATTTCGTTTATTTGGCGATTTATCTCCGGTTGGCGAAAAAACGAAATTTTGAAAAATACGCTTTTACGCTTCGAATACTTTTTAAAGAAAAAACTTTCTATGTTCAATTTATTTAAATAAGTTTAGTTTAAGTAATTTTAGTTTTGCATTTTTACTTTACTTTAAGTGTAATTTTGTCATATACGTTTATATGTACTTATAACAAAATGAAATTAATATATTTTATCATTTAAAACACAATTTAAATTGATTAAAATTGTCCCAAATTAAAAAATACACCGTTAAAAATATGCTGCATTTTGTTGCAACGCACTCCCTTGATTGTATAGAAAGCGGTTACTTGGCCGTGAAATGGAGCTTTCTCATTGGTTGGAATAGAGATATTATATACAAGCGGTGGAGTGCGTTGCAACAAAATGCAGCAGATTTTTAACAGTGTATGACACGGTCAATTCACGGTGCTATGGAGCATTCTCATTGGTCAGAAGAGAGATATTCTATAAAAGTAGTGGAGTGACGTTGCAGTAAATGCTGCAGATTTTTAACAGTGAAGTCAATTAAAATCAATTTTCAGATTCGTTAAAATCGTCTGCTTTTGGCGGGGAAATGCACTGCTCGCCAAATCCCGCGTCGCTTTCAGCTTTTCACGCCAATTATTCCAAACTATTTTATTTTTTTATATATCTAATAATGTAATTCCGCCGCTAATTTTCACTGATCCTTTATTACCTACATGAGTAGTTTAATTCGTATTTTTTTCAAAAAATTCTGAGTATGCCCCCAATGGAGACCTGCCTTGTCAGTATGAATAAATCTTAATATAAGGATCACATTTCAAAAAGAAAAAAATCTTGAACAGAAACAGAAAAGCTCGAAGAAAATTCAATGAAATTATTAAAAAATTTAATGTACGAATTCTGTTAACAGTAGATTCAGTAAAAAAAGAAGAACAGAAATATATATCGATTTAAAAATGAAACAAATATGCAAAATACATTATATGAAGCTTTAATATCTCCTTGAAATAAATATAGCTTATAAAATACGAATACATCCTTTAAAATAATTATTGCTATTTTTTTCTGTAAGAGTAATTTTTACTGAAATTCCTAAGAAAAGTGATACTCTGTATTTTTTTGAAAGTGTCAAAATTTGAAAAGAATTAAAGCAAATAACCACACTGCAAACTATGTCATTATATTAAAACTACATTTACATGTTAGAAATTGAAAAATTAATATTATTTTAAGTTAATATAAAATAATTTAGTATTAACTGATTTTTAAACTCATTTACAAATAGGAAAGTTTTCTGACAATGTCATGAAATACTACAATCCAAATTTTGAAAAAAAAATTCTTTTATGTTTTTAGTTCAAAATAACTTTAAATAAGTCACATATTCGGTTGTTAAATTAAAAAAGCAATAGTGATGTACTTAGAAAATACTTTTAACAATATACATGCATGTATTTACTTCTATTTTATTTATTTATTGAACAGCATACATCTGACTTGTGTGCTCGACATGAAAGCCTACTTGTAAGTCATCGTCAATATACAGGAACGAGATAGCACAAAAAAAAAATTACAACACAAGAGAAGAACAACCGAGAGCTCCAACACAAAGAGTGTGTGGAATGGAGCTAGTGGGATTCAAACCCACAACCTCCTACTATCGCAAGCGATTGGCGGCGTGGTGTTTTAACCACTCGAACACGGATCCCCTTTACTTCGATTTCTATATATTTATTTACTATGTGCCTAATTTGCAGGATCGCATAGTATCACACCACTAGAATACTATTTAAGATAAAGAAATAAAAATATCATAATTTATGAATTTTTTGTAAGCTGGATTACCTTAATGAAAATTACTTTTAAATACCATCCTTTAATATTATCTGTATCCTTTAAAATTTTTGATTATAAGTTTCATTGTAAGAATCGTATTAATGAAAATTAATTAAAAAAATATTTGGCCTCATGGCTGAAACCAATTGACCACTCTTAACCCTTCACTGTATGTTTTTTTCTATTTTCATGAAAAAAATTTAAATCTATATAGCGATGTAATAATGTGAAAAATAGTTTAAAAAATCAAATTTTCTGCTAAAAGTGGATATTTTATGGCGTGAACTCGGTTTACAATCTTAGCGTTTTTAAATATTGTTTTGCGATATTTTGCATTTAAATGGGCTTAAATTAATTAATTTTATTTACTTAATATGCTGCAACTCCTTTTACATCAATATTTTGATGTATTTAGTAAAAATAATAAAAGTAAATTTTGCCTTAATATCTTGACCGATTTTATTTTTTTTTTCTTCTCGAAGAACAAATTATAATTTTATGTTAAATGCATCCATATGTCATGGACAAAATAAGCGTTATTTCATTCTTTGGACGGTTATTGATAAATTACGATCATATTGACCAAATTTGTGGCACATATTGAGAATTATAGTCTCTTTAGGTATGTTCGAAATGTTGTACACTGTACAATGAAGGGTTAAAAGTTTATATTCTGACCTATATAATTATATAATCGATATTTTTATTCAATTTTATGTAAATTTCATAACATTCTCGAATCACATTTTTGGAGTTTTACTTCAATGAAAATATTTAGCAAAATTATTTATTATTTCTTTTGCTTATTTTTTAATGCTTTCAATGGATTAAAAAACTATCTTTTTCGAAATTTTCCAGTTAAAAATATTATCTAAGTGTACAAAAAATATGAAAATTGTTTAATAATATTCTGATAATTCTGAGAAGAGTTTCATAATCTATGACTAATACATGATTTTTCATTCTTATTTCTTTTATCCGAGGGATAGACAATGTACGTAAAACTACAGAACAACTGTTTTCAATAGTAGTTTCCTTAAAACATGATTCATGTTTTCTGAAACATTCCCTACGGCTTGCTTTGGATGTGTTAGCCTATTCATGTCGAAATATTTTCCGAGATATTTATGACATGTATAGCGATATGTAACATTCTTAAATCAAAAGTTTCACTCTAAAATTTGCGGAATTTTGTTACTCTTGCTTCAATTTTTTTCATTTTTCACATACACAAGTGACATATAAGTTTAAATTTATTCCAAAAAATAAACAATATAAAATATTTTATATTTTTAAGACACAATATACATATATATACATTATACAATATTTTATTAAAAGTTCTTCATTAAAGAACACATATCAAAATGCTGTAATAAAATTTTCCTCGATCCTAAGGATGCATACTAGGGTGGGTGGAAAAAACTTTTTTCAGATTTTCGATGATGGCGGGTGCGGAAAAGTGGTCACTGGTGGCACTCAGTTCACACAAAAAATTAGAGATATTTTGAACATTTCTTTACCCTGCCGCAAACGGCTTGAAGTTTTGCAAAAAGGCTGATTTTTGAACTTTTTTAATAAAAACTTTTAAAATATTAAATTAAATTTATGTTGGTTGCATTTACTTGAAAAGGCCATGTACCAAATGTTTAAATAAGTTCTGATAACGCATTATTTAATTGCTATGTGTATTTTAAGTTAGCCGATTTTTATAGCTTTTTCGCGTATAAAAAGGAACAGTTGTATTCGTTTGAATCGTTCATTAGTTTCTATCTCATTCATGTCCCTTGGTCTTCTTTATTTTTTTCTATGTATCAAATGTCATATTTTTGGGCAACGGACAGCAGTATACTTAAAAAACAAATCTGAAAAGTGAGAAGGGGGTAAAGCAGGACTCTGAGCGACCGTATTGACTTATCATAATGTTTAGGGAGTGAAGAACGAAATAGAAGAGAGGCAAAATTCGATTAGGGATTCTTATTATTTTTTCATGCTCCGTTTCCCTGCCACATTTGTTCAGTTTAAACGTGAAACCTTTTCCTAGTGAGATACAGTGCTTTTTGGATCGTTTAACATGCCATTACAGTGTTTTGGGCGTTTGATTACGACGAGCTTAGAAATGGCTTGTATGAAGTGCCATAACAATGTAAAGACACGCGATAGTGTGAAAATTAGCCTTTTGGGACACCATGCATATTGAAAGAATTGCAAGTGCCAACTTATCCTGATATCATGCGTCCTTCCTACTAGTTGCTTCAACATGCAGGCGTTGTGACAGCAAACGAATCTCGTCATCTGTAAAAACAAGGACTGAAGAGAGAAACAGAAACTTGGAAAGAAGATACAGGCGGAAGAAGTTCTCGAAGGACCGAACATTAAAAGCATATTTTTAGATGGTTGAAAGGATAAAACCATCTTTATAGAAAAAAAGAACAAGCAGCACCGTCGAGAGAAAGGCGAAGAATACATCACCGTACTGCCTGAACCTGGTACGGAATACTTGGGTCACTTGACACCTCGTTCTGTTCATAGAAAAGAAATAGCAAAATCATTATACCATCTTCTAAGACGGTACAAGTTAGACTTTTCTGAACCATTGTTAATACAGGACAACGTAATGATATCATTGCCTGTCCGAAAAAAAAATCTAGGAAGAGAACTACAACATTTGATACGAATGAACTTTCAGTCCGATATCTACTCTCTAAACTTGATAGTGGAAGAACGGGACCTAAGACCTCTGTCAGTCCGATCAGTGTTAGACGGTTAGACTAACAGGCTGTGAAAATCTCCGTGTCACTTTGTTCGATCCTATTGCTGTTTTATGGACATCAGAAATGAAAAATACTGAAGATCTAAATATCGATCAAAAGTACTAACATGATATTTGTGCAGCGGTTTCAACCGGAGTATGTTTTCGAGAACTAGAAAACAGAAAATCAAGGCCAATTGTGAAATCGAGGTGGATCATAACTGCTTACAGAATTTTATGCTTGTAAGTTAGTAGTTCAAATCCTGATAAAGCGGTAAAATTTATCTCGCTTAGTACGTGATACGAGTTTATGCACCTTTTGGTTTTCTGTAAGCAAAACGCGGTCGGACCTAGACATACGTGGCAGATTGTTAAACTTTCAAAGTTTTTACCAGATTATCTAAATAGGGAACTGCATTTAGTCATCCAAACAAATGGATACTATGATCATCCCGAGAATTTTTTATAGCAATGGCAACTGACGATAGACAACATATTAGAAGAATGGCGTGTGAAAGAATAAAAATATGCCGCAATTTAAAAAAAGATAAAAAACAACATAGTGCGAGAGTTTCAAGTTCCAAAGCGGAACTTTAAAACCACGGAACACTATGAGTGTACCGACTGGATCGCCGCCGAAATCAGCGAACCTAATACAACAAAAACCTTTTCACTATTAGAAATTGGAGAAAACGTAATTTCAGGATCCATGTAATATGAGTCATTAGTCTGCTTTCCAGGCTATGGAAAGAGTCATTAAAATTGTGACAGAAGTTGTATCAAAGGTACACAGGAGTGAAGGAAGAGATGCAAAACTGCAAGCAAGGAAAAATATACTAAAGTTCTTTCTAAGAAGGACTTTGTAGCGTAAAAAGGTATACACTTTAAATAAAACATTCTGTGTGTAGGAGGGCTGGTAAAATTCCACGTGCAGTTACCTCATCGTGATGAGTTCTGAGATGTTTCGTGTTGGTGCCGATAGCAAAACAAGCTATAAAAGCAATGTATTTTTAAAGAACATAGCACTAAAATAATGCATAATTAGAGGTTACTTAAACATTTGGCACGTTAAATATATCTTTTCAACTAAATACAACCAAAATAAACTTAAATTAGCATTTTTATTTTTTTTCCTAAAAAAGTTCAAAAATCAGAATTTTTGCAAAACTTCAAGCCATTTGCGGCAGAGTAAGGAATTGTCCAAAAAATTTCAAATTTTTTGTGTGAACGGAGTGCCACTAGTGGCTACTTTTCCGCACCCGCCATCATCAAAAATCGAAAAAAAGTTTTTTCGGCCCACCCTAATGCATATCGTGGGTAGTTTGCATCCGGTTGAAAATGAATTTTTATATAGTGATGAATATACTTATGCATCATGGAAATGTTTGAAGTACAATTTAATGTTTTTACATTATGCTCTTTATTAAACTTATTAATTCAGGAGGACGTATGTAAATGTGGTATAAATATGAACGAAACAACATAATAAACTTTTATAAGAAATTCATGATCGAATTTGAAATTCGTAAGTGCTATTCAAAAGCTCTTTATTGATAATCATATTCATTAAGTAATAAACATGTTTTTTTATAAATTTTATTATGATAACTTAATTTTATTATGAAAATTAATAATTACATTTTCAGTTATGAAGAAATGATTAATTTATTTCTTAAAAAAAAGTTTATAAATTCTAAAAATTTGATTTATTAATTTTGAACGAAATTATATCAGCGAAACGAAAGTAAATAATTCCATGTTTCTTAGTGTTTAGGTGTGTAAGAGTTTTTATTAGGTGCTGATTTCAAAATTCTAGAAGGAGCCTTAGGCGTAGAAACCTAAAAAAATTAATGGCCATACAAAGAAACAAAAGAAAAAAATCAATAGTATTTTATACGGGAAGAATATAAACAAAATCTCTCGAATTTAAAGGGAAAATAATTAATTTATTATATACATGTGTAAAATAAAACACTGACAAAATACATCAGATATATATATATATACATTTATACTACTCACAAATTTTATCAGATTTGTATAATTATAATCTATAACTAAGCATAAAAATTTTTTAAATATGTATAGTCAGAAAATTTGCCATACAAAAAAGTATATGTAAAAAATATGAATGTATAATGTTATTTTTAACTATAAAATCCAAGTACATTTAATCATTTGTTTTCAATAATATAAATAAAAATTCTTAAAAGAAAAAAAAAACACATGGTGACTTAGATCCTGAAACTTAATGGCAACTGAAAAAAAAATTAATATCCACATTGAACTGGCAACTATGTACACTATATGGCCAAAAGTGACTTGTCACTTGCGATTTTAGACATTTTGTTGAATATCTAGAAAAATACACGAGGAATTATTCTGAAACTCGTGTGTAAACATAATAGTACAGGTCATACATATCCGTGAAGATTTTTGTTGAAACTTTATAGGGGACCGTCAACAAATTGAAAAAGAACGAATATCTTTTGGATAACCCTGTCAAAACTAATGTAGCAAAAGGGTTGAAACTGTAGGTTATGATTAAGTGATTTATTTTAATAAACTGTGTACATTTTTATGCAGATAGTATATATACACTTAGAGAAATTAAGGTTTAAAAAAACAGTCTCAAACTTTTTCAAGATTTTTTTGCTTATAATTTGCAGAGTTCTTAATATAAAATAATATTCTTTTCTGAAAATATGACAAAGAATATTGTACACAATACCCTATAATCAGAATTAAAAATACTAAAAATTGTATGAAAAATGAGCAGGTTAATAAATAATTTTTCATTGCGCATGCGTAAATGCTATCGAAATTTCATTGCCATATTGTATTAGCTAAATGTATAAAGCAACGTTTGTAAAAGTATCAAAAACATAGCCTGAAAATTCTGAAAGGGATCATCGGTAGAGTAAGCTCAAAATTCGTTGTTCCCAAAATAAAGCAAAACAAGTAAGAACAATCATGCGTTAAGCATAGATTATGACGCACTTTCCAACACTTTATGCAATCGTTAGCAAAACTTCTTTAATTAGAGAAATAGGGGTATATAGCCAAATATGTATTTCAATACTTTTGAACAGCCCTGTATTTGATCTGTCAGTTGTTATACATATTATAAAATGGGAAAATTTAGTTTTGCAATAAAAAAGCTTAAAATTTCTTTTTGAGCAATTTGTATTAATAAATGGGAAACATACTTGAAAACTTTTGTTCAGCCCTGTAGTTTACCTTGTACCTTTATTACACGTCAGTAAGAAACTAAAATTCATTTAAACTAAAACACTGTTAAAACAACTGAAGTCACATTGTTATAAATTATCATTTATAGGTGTCCATGTACACAATTCTTTCCGTGGCACTGTAAATCATTTTATCTATATTCTGCAAAGATTTCTATGTAAATTGAATGCAGTTCAGCGTAAAAATGTATACCTTATTTAAGAACCACCTTTAAGTAATTAACGCTCATACTCAGTAACGTTGGCGAGCTCTTTTGGATAGCCCTGTATATCGACTATAACATTTTTACAGACCCTTATAATGTACAAAGATTTCGTGAAACTTAAATGCGTATATCATAATTAAAATGTATTACATCCATCCATCATCCATCATCGGAAACATATAGAGTCCGTCGGAAGGAATATACTATTTGAAATTTTTTGTGTGTCCCTGTAAATGCAATGTACTTCATATTATGCAAGACAGTATCGTATAATTTATATTAAGCCTTAATGACATGCATAAATTTTGCTATACATGAAACAGTTTAACATATTTTAAAAATGGCGCACACTATCCCCCCCTTTATCATCATCCAATGGAATTCTTTTGTGTGTCCCTGTAAAGGAGTAATAGCTATATTTTCGTCGCATATTTTATAGAATGCATATTTTAGTGCAGCTCTTAAATGCATGTAAATTTTAATGTTTGACAGGGTGTAACATCTTTAAAACGCCTTTGAAACGATTTTTCCCCATAGGCCATAATGTAATGGAAAAATTTTGACTCTCCCTGTACACAGACAGGGAGACATCCTCGACAGACATTCACGGTAGAAACTTCATTTTCAATAGGGTTAGTGCTAGGGTAAACGTCAATAACATAAAAAAAAAATTCAGGACAATTCGAGTATACTTACAGGCGTTAGAGCGCGGACAGACGGACAGCCAAACCGAATCTATAAGCACTTTTCAAACAATACATAAGCACATTTCAAACTTTTGGAAAGTGTTATAAACGTAAAAATTCATTTGAAACGATTTTTCCCCATAGGGAAAATCCATGTAATGGAAAATTTTGACTGTCCCTGTAAATAAATTAATGATGGTAGAAACTTCACTTTCAATAGGGTTCGTGTTAGGGTAAACCTAAATAACGTCCAAACTTTTCATGGCAATCCGAGTGTATTTAAGAGAGTTACAGCGCGGACAGACGGCCATACGGCCAGACAAACCGAATGCATAAGCAATTTTCAACTTTGTTGGAAAGTGGCTAAAATGAGGGATTGTATCAAAATATAGTAGTATGTGCCATATTAGGTATTCTATATTGACATTAAACAATGGATAAATGGATACAGCCCCTTATTATTTTCCTTCATTTTGGGAATAACAGATTTTCAAATTATTATACCCAAATTATCCGACCCTCACTTTTAGAATTTTAAAGCTATGTTTTTGAGACACTTTTGTTTCTTTCTTTTTCGAAATTCGCACCTAACATCCTGGGATGATTCTACTATCCAATGGGTATTTTCTGAAGTTCTACTTCGTTGTTCTCTCCTTGTACGCTATTTCTAAAATTGACACTTAGCCCAACACAGCTAAACATCTGGACTTATTCCTGTTTTGATAAAATCATAACCGGCTTGACACATGCGCAAAAGCGAGGAGGGTTTTGTTTTTGAAAACAAACAGTAGCACAGACATTTGGCATAAACATAACAAATGTTATTTGATTCTTTGGATTTTCACTTTAAAGAATGGATATCATATTCGCAAACTTCATGAAACATAAAGGAAATTGTAATTTTTTTAGGACTGTACCCGATATGGCACAATCTGCTGTTATAGGTTAAAGAATGGTAGAGAAACTTATACACGCATTTTACGTGTTGCCAGAAAAACTCGCAATATACACTGGCCTTAAAAAGTTAAGGTAAAACCGATTTTTTGCGTCTCGTTTTCAAATGAATGAATATAGAAACAACAAATTTGGATGAAATATGCGCTAAACTGTTTTTTTAATAAATGCCACGTAGAAGTTTATTTTAGTTAAACGTATAAATGAAATTACAATAAAAAAGTACGCTTGGTGGAAAATCCCATTGTTGGAGAAATCTGTACTTCGCAGTATTATGCAGTAAAATGTGACAGAATCATTAAAAAACTGGTTCTAATACGGAATATGTCCACCCCGGACTTGAATGAATTGGCAGCATCGACTTCCAATGCTCTCTCTTAAATGGTCAGACACCGAAATAGGTAGCGCTGACCAAATATGGAGTAAGCCTTGTTTTACATTATTTAAAGACCTTGGAGAAGGACTTAAAGCCTCAACCTGTCTTCCAAGATATTACCAAAGATGTTCTATCGGATTCAAGTCTGGACAGTGAGTTGGCCATTCCATTTTCTCCAAACGGTGATCCCTTAGATAATCCTTAACAACCACAGCCCAGTGTGGTATCCCATTGTCATCCAATAGAATGGAACCATTGCCAATAGCACCGGAATGTGGGCACACATGAATTAAAGATCTCAAAACGATATCTCGCACCAGTCAAAGTTTCTCCATGGAATACATGCAGGTCATTGTGGCCTCCAAGTGAGATCCCCACCCAATCCATGATTCCACTGTTTTTGTACCTATGTGTTTCCACAGTGTTTAAATGATGGTGTCGAGTGCATTGTTCTCTCCAGGTCAGAAGACGTGCTGAATCGATCTCCAGTATGATTTTGGACACGTCTGGGAAGAGTATGGAAATACCAGGACTGGAAGTACTGTCTGGACCAGTAAACATGTTCTCTTGTCCAACATAAGCGGGCCCTTCTCTGTCGTCTGTTGAGGGGGACACACACAACTGGTCGCCCTAGTGACCTGCATTGTGAAGTCGTCTTTGTACCGTAGTAGCGAAGATTCTTCTACTTTGATTCTGCAAAGTAGTATGCTATGAGTTGCGGAATAGTAGTGCGTCTTCTCTTTCTGGCCGAAAGATCTAGAAACTTCTGCAGGTGTTGTAACACGTGAGAGGCCTGAAAGATTTCTTCTAGGTACAGATTCTTCGGAATCATAAGTCGTTGAACTACACTGTGAGACACATTTTGTCGTCTAGCAGTATCAGCCTGTGACAACCCCATTTCCAACCATTTTACCACCCGCCACTTTAGTAAATCAGGCAAACTTCTTCTAAACATTTCTAGACTCTACTGGTTGCCGTGAACAAAACTGACAACAATAGTTCAAATAGAAAAAAGCTTACACGCGAAATTACGAAAGCTCCGTAATTGCATACTTTTTTCTCTCATTCATAGATACGTATTGTTTTCTATAAAATAAAACTGGTAGCTGTAATTGTTGCGTAAGTATTTTTAAATCTTATTATTGTCATTCATATAAACCATAAAGTTTAACGTGATGCTATTTTTTTTTTTTTGGTAAGCTTCGAAAAACATGTTGTACCTTAACTTTTGGAGGCCAGTGGAGTATTATTTTTTCACAAATAATTTCTGCACTCCTAGAAACATGTTTGATCCGTAAATTCTCCCCGTACGTCTAAAAAGGAGAAAGATATTCCGTTTATTCCTAACACGCATGTTTATTGTGTCTAATTCGAATTTATATTTTAAATGAAAAACAAAAAATCCTCTAGATTAAGGTGTCTAATTTAGTTTAAGAAAACAAAAATGCTTTCGAATTTAAAAATAAAGAACAATATTTATTTGTTCATTCAAAAATACTCACAATTTGTTATTTAATGTTAGATAAGTTGAATAAAGTTAAATAAAGTTGAATTTGCAAAGTTAATTATGAATAAAAATTCGCATTTAAAACATGCTTTAGATGAACACATTTAAAAGATATTTTAATTAAAAAAATTAAATGCGGAAAAAATCGATATTATTAAAAAAATCGTATTTAATAAAATTACAACATCCATATTTTACTTCTAGCAATCTACGTAAATATATTTAAAATTCATATTTGTATTTTATGTTAATACTAAATTATAATACCCCAGCCACTTTCTCATTAAAGTCGAAATCTTTCCGAAATTAACTTCAAAGTTAAAAGCTTTTTAAGGAAATTGATAAAACCATACCCATCTGAAACGAACGAATTTATTTCAAATAATTTTGCGACTGTACAATTGTAGAACCGTGCTAGCGTGTTCGCCGTTTAACGCTGGGGTGGCTGGTCAGCGTCTACCGCACTTATATTTTCCCAACTTTCTTTAATTGATGGTTATTTTACCTTTTGGAACTGCTAAGAAAATAACGGATAGCTGTCAATTGAAAAAAAATATACCGACAGTTGATTTTTTGTGAAAAAAAAGAAAGTTGTTTTGAGAGCGTACGCATGTCCGGAAATGTCACATTTAAGCGTTAATGACGAAAGAAAATATAATTGGTGCAATAAAAGACAGCGTTTAATAGCATATATACTGGTATGCAAAATTTAAGGACCAATTTTCAAGGGATTTCCAAGCCACAATTTTCAGTCGAATATTTAAAAGGAAGTAATATAATTCGAATAATTACTATCCTTACATAACAGCTAGTCCATATAACATATCATACCGCTCATACATGGTCACAAGAGTCACACTCACTACGGCGAAACAAAAAAGAGGAAATTCCGTATGTATCTTTTGAGTCTCAAATGACTACTATACGTGAGTGTCTGACAGGTCACTGCGACGGCTGATTTGAGTCGAGTTAAAAGGTGACTTTACTATGTCGTTTTATTGAAACTCTCATATGACTGCCATTTGGAGACTCAATTTCACAGTCATTGTGAATGTTGCATTATGACAAATCACCAAATAATGTCACATTAAACTCACATGATGACTTTCTGTCACAAGACTTTGTCAAATGGTGACAGAGAGCCTACTGTGAAATAACTACCGTGAGAAGTGGTGAAAAGTCACTATGTGACTTTAATGATACAGTATTTGGTAATTTATCATAATGCAACGTTCAAAATGACTTTGAAATTGAGTCTTCATATGAGAGGTCACACGAGAATCTCAATGAAACGACGTTTTTTCAAAGTCACCTGGTGACTCGCCATAAAGCAGCAGTCATGATAACCTGTCAGTGGAGTCACTTATAGTAGTCGTTTGAGACTCATAAATGAGACGTATGGAATTTCCTATTTTTTGTTTCGCCGAAGTGACTGTGACTCTTGTGACTATGTGTCACCTGAAAGAGATGTTATATGGACTAGCTGTTATGCAGCGTTTGTAATTATTCGAATTATATTACTTCCTTTTGAATATTCGCGTGAAAATTATCGCTTGAAAATCCCTTGAAAATTGGCATTTTTGGATTCGTCCTTAAATTTTGCACACACTGGTGTATTTGGCCGTTAACGTCTCATTTTTAGAAATACATTCCACGAAAAAATAATAAAAGATTCTTTTTTTATCTCTTTTATCATCTCTTAAAATGTTAATAGATTTTTTTTAAATACCCCGTGACTTACCGCAGCATATTCGTAACGTATTAATAAAGGTACAAAGTATCTTATGATTCTTTAACTAAAGATACTACTTATTAAAAGAGTAAAATGCTTATTATTTATGAAATGAGAGCGTACATTTCTTTATAACACATGGTACGGTCTGATTGCATTCAAAATCATAAATAAATAGAATATTATGTTAAAACTTTAGTATAATTTATTATGCATCAGGACAAAAATCGATACACATTTAAATTAAAATCTTTTTCTATGAATTTTTGGATTAAAAAAATTCCAAACGTTTCACATACAAATAATGCAATTTTGTAGGTGTTCAGAGAAAGTTAAAAAAATTCCATCTCATTCGTTATAGTTACAAATCAGAATTTAAGAGGGAAGATATAATGTTTTAATTGCCTTAATATATCCTAATTTATGGATATCTAGTATAGAACATCTGTGGAGTTTCAGCATGTATTTATAAAGTCCTACACTAATTAAGATTCTTTATTTTCCTTAATTATTGCTCTTTTTTCTTCTTTTACATGCTTCGCAAATTATGGCATCATCAAAGCTATTAGATCTTTATTTTTAATTATTTAAAATAACACATTGAAACTAGATACTTTTGAAAAAAATTATAATAACCAATTTTTAATAATTAGATAATGAAAAGATATTTTTTCTCCTGAACGATATTCACACAATGAAACAGCTGCACTTAAAGTATCTAGTTACCTTTATATGTCATAAATGATACTTATTAATTTATCAAAGATACTACTTTGTAACTGAAATTAATCCACAGTTTTTTATGCCACATATAACATACATATTTTTAAAAATATTTTTTATATATCAATTTAAATAGCGAAATCGTAATAAGAGACTCTTTGTACTCTTTTAAATTTATCTATTAGTTATTTATTATGCGTTAATAAATTAGAACGATATACATTTTTTTTAATTGTACGCATTTTTCTGAAAAATGTATAGGGTGATGCAAAAACAGCAGATCGACATTAGATCTTGTTGCCATGTTCTGCGAAACAGTTTCAATCAAATACCGTAGCCATAGTTTTCTAAGCACATAGTTAAATTTCTTAAAATAAGTATACTTCTCAATTTGACTAATTTGGAGAAACGGCAAAACCACTGAAACTTTTTGCATTTTGCACAAAAAACTTAATCTAGTGAGCATATGACCTAAAATTTTTATTGAAATTTAAGTTTGTTAAATAAATGCTTTTTAATATTTGTATAATGTTTATTTTTGTCGTAGCGTGGATAAAACATTAACGAAGAAAGTGCAATGACATTATTCAAATTACATATGGAATAATATAATTTCAGAAACTATGTTTTATGTCTTCGTTGTTTTGCTACAGAAATAATATATGATATTCTGAAGATATGATAAAATAATGCAAATCTTAATATTTTTATTTTTCTTCGAAATCATTTTAAAGTCTAGGAAAATTGTTGTTGATATATAAATAAACACACTGCAAGAGAAAGTAAATTGAAATCTTAATATTCAATTGGCTTTTATTGTAAGTCACAAAATACTGATTGTGAGACTTACCCATTAATCATGCATCAAATTAACACTTTTTATTAACATTTATTTTAAAATTAAATTTACTTATTATTTGTTAATTGATATGTTAATTAATAAAAATATATATAGCTCTTCAATTGAAAAAATTATTAGTTTGTTGAATAATATGTTCATATTTAAAAAGTTCGTTTAAAGTAAAAAAAAGGTGATGAATTAAAAATATGTTTTAGTTTATGATTAACCTTTAAGCGGGGGTTAAACATAATTTGTTTGGCTTAGCATGCAATCTCAGACACACGTTGTCCAAGCCTTCGTTTACGGGTAATTTATACATGGATCATTTCATAAATAAATAAAAGCGAAAATACTATTATTTAAGCGGTAACTGTTTTTTTCTAATAATTTTAACATATCTATTCATTTGTGTTGATCTTTTGTCAAATGTTCAATTAGTGTAGCTGCGCCAATTAGTACGTCAATGTATTGAAATCATGAATATTTATTAAGAAAAAATATACATATGTAAGCGATTTTATCTGTAATTTTGCAACTGTTATCGTCATCCCGTTCTAAAACTTTTTAAGGTTTTTCTTTTACGTAAAGATTGTGAATGTTTTTCTTGATGCTACTAAAGCTGCTAAATTTCTCTGAATATAAATTAAAACGTTGAATGCCTGTGATAATTTTTAAAAATCTTTTTTATTTAAAACATTATTATACAAAAGCAAGTAACATTCTGAAGTTAAAGGTAACTTTGTTCTTTTATTTTGAATTCCAATCAGAAACTTGCAATTCTAAGTTGTTAGCTCCTGCACCTACACATTCCTAAGTCTTATAACCTTATGTTCAACATTTATATTGACAACGATAGAGGTGGACAGAAGGGCTTTCTTGTTATATTATTAAGGTAATTAAAAAACGATTTATCGACGATCAATCTTTATATATTTTCTAACGCTCACTTAGTAGTAGGTTAAAAACTTAATACATCCATTCCATACCAAACCTAAAATAAATGGATGAAAGCAACTTATAACATATACCAAATTAATTCCGATTTCAGCTCCCTAACCACATGATTATCTATGGTTCACTATGTTCTGTATTTGTTAGAATACATTTATCGGTTTTAAAAAGCACACTTGTGAATTTAAATCTATAATCATTTTGACAACGACAAGAGGGTAGATATATTCTTAAAGAATATAATATATTTTTTATTATCCTATTAGAGTGTACTATAAAATTTTAACAAAAAGTATGTATTTAAAGGAGAATTACACTTCGAGCTACATTTTACTGTTCGAATAAAATGCAAATGAGAATTTTAGGTTCTGATAATTATATTTAGAGGAACTTAATTGTCAGTTATGAAGTTACTGGTGGAAGGTTTCACTGCATAATTCACAGTGCTACGTTGGTTAGCACTGTGAATTATAACCTTTCCGGCACATTGTATTGGGATACCTAATTTTAATTCCAAACTTGCAAACGGCACTAATAATATTTTAGTAAAATTTTGCTTTTACAAAAAAAGCTTAATTTAAAGATTTCAAAATATCTAAAAAAATCGATTTTGAAATCCGGTGGCAATCGATAATTTCTCAATGAACTAACAGATTTGCTCGTGCCGGAAATGGCTAAACGGAAACTTTTATAATTAGGATAACAATAATATTAATGATATTTTATCGAAAGAATATAGCTCACGCATTGTTAATACAATTTAAATATCTCATAGCACCAGTTCAAAACTTTCTTAGAAAAGAATGTTAGTAAGTTTTTCATTACTCTGTATTAAGAGAAAAAAGCTTGCAATTTGGCTAATATAAAAAAGAATCATATAATACACGTTTCGCATAAGGAATTTTTATGCGACTTACATGGTCTCTTTAGCAATTGTTGAGGATAACTTTAATTGTTTTTCTTGGTTATCGAGATATGGGCAAAATAATTATAAATAGATGAATCCGATTACTAAAGATTATCGTTTATAAAATGTTTTATAATGTCAAAGTTATTGGGATTTTCTCCACTAGTGAAATAAATAACACAAAGAAATGTAAAAATTATATGGAAATAATAAAAAAATAAAATTATAACTATATATATTACGCAAACATCGCTGCGGGTAAAAACTAGTGAAATAGTGTCAAGTTTAAAAAAATCATTTTTCTTAGGTAAGGAACTAAAAAAGTTGTTTGCATTACATAAATTATGAACTATATAAATTAAGTTCATATACTGCATTATTCACTTTAATATGAGTCTAAAGAAATGATTCACTTTATAATTGCAATGTCTGTAATTACGTTTCAGTTTCCTCATTAATTTTCAACTTCATTAAATAAATTAAAATATTTTTTGTATCTTTTTTTATCTTGTAGTTTTAATTCATTAAAATTATATTTTACATTTCTTTTTGAAAAAAAATGATATAGATTAAATGTGATACAGACTTAACTTCAAAGAATTTAATTTAAAAAATGTAATTTAAATAGCAAGTCTCTTTTAATTATGTTGTAATTAAAAGTACAGAATCGATAAAAAATATATTTATAGCAGTTTATATTAAATTAAGAATTGATAAAGAATTGTTAAAAGAATTAAATTAAGAAGTAGTTAGATTAGATCAAATTCATTCAATTCCATCGAATAATCGAAAATTTTTATGCACTTCAAAACTTGTATGACATTATGTATGTAAGATATAGATAAATTCTTATAGTATATATTTAAATATATATATATATATATATATATATATATATATATATATACATGTACAACATATCTACTTGTCCATATGTGTACAGGTGATTAAAATTAAAGTCACAAAGCAAAACCTGTAAAAGCTGGAGAAATATAATTGGTTTACTGCATAATTTTGTTACATAATGATATTATTATGGAGAAACATTTTGCAATGTAAAAATACGAAAAAAGATAATTAATTGACATTTAAGATACATTTTCTACAAAAAACGGTCAAACCCTTTTACCTGGCCGACCATTTTACCTTGCTGACTATGCATATAAAATATTGAATAAGGCCACCGAATACAGTTGTAATATACATGTCGCTTAACGGCTGTCAAACTGTTATTGACGGTATATAGGACTGCTTGAAGTAATAAATGACATTTTTCAAAAATGAAAATTTTAGCACTTAGAGGATAGGAAGAGAGTGACGTAACATAATGTTTATTCCTATATCATCCCAAACATGCTTTATGTGGTAACGTGAACGCTGTGTAACCTCTCATTATCGTACTTAAAACGAAATTACAGACATATAGTCTCTCGGAAAAAATCTCGCTTTGGATTCAACCTCAAATGCAGTGAGTTAACTCGATAAGAGATATGCAGCAATGCTCACAAAAGGTTTCAGCTGTGTAGGTGAGGTAGTTTTTGCTGACCATCGTAGATACACAGACAAACAGACAGAGCGAAACTTTCTTTTATTGGCATATATAAAATGCTATCGAATATCCGATTTTCGTAAGATATTTATTTTTTTATTTTTGAAAAAATACATGTATGGTTTTTAAAGAAGGTCATTTATTAAATTGTACTTTATTAATATAGATAATAAAAATAATAATTATACACACACACACACACGCACACACACACACACACACACATATATATATATATATATATATATATATATATATATATATACAATAATAATTATAAGCTTATATGGCTAATTTATGCACATGGTAACTTGTATGTATTTAATTATTTTGGTTAGAAATGTGTACATGTTTATGACCTAAATTTAAATGAAAAAAATATTAATAAAATTTTTCGCAGATCAAAATGTAAATTAACTTTGTCTTTAAAACGTTTCTTTTGTGCAAATAGAATGCATATTTTTTAAGACTGCGAGCTTTGAAATTTCTTTCTTTCTTTAAATGTATTACCTCTTTGGAATAATTTCCTTTAATATTTCTAACAAACTTGATAAATATTATATTTTAATCTTTGTTAAAAAAATAAAAAGATAAATTGATTGTGATTGAAAAATAATTATAAAAAGTAAGTATAATAAATGATAATTTTGTTAGTCTTTTTTTTCTCATTTACAAAAACTCCCAATACGCTTTTTACCAAAATCTTCGAAATATTTAAAGACATACTCCAATTGCTTCCAGACAGTACTAGATTTTAATGTTGACCAGCATATTAATTTTGATATTAGCCGATATCTTTGTGTTACCTTCACATTTAAACATTTGCAACAAACAGCCCAAAACTTAATATATATATATATATGCAACTTTACTCCATAAAATTGGTGGCAGTTTTTGCCTCCAATTTTATATATGTTTATATGTTTTGCCTCAAATAATAATGTGGTGCACAATTAAGACATCCTGTTTAGGACATAATTATAGAAATGAACGATATATAAAATGATATATTTTAAGCAATAAATATACTACCAAGCATTAAAACTTCGATATGCATTAAAAAACACCCTGTATTTTGTATTTCATCGCCACACAAATATTTCCTCTCTCTCACCATATTTGTGTATTCATGTATATCAGATTAAAGAGAGACAGTTATTTCAAACTTCCTGTAGTAGCTTTTCGTACATTTTGTATGTTTTAGAGATGTTATATCTAAATGTTTGAATAAATCCATTATTTACTCCGAATCATTCTGTTTCAGAAATAAAATAATCTGATAAGAAATGTAAAAACAAAGTAATTTGATCATTTGAAAAGAAGAAAAAAAAATAAAAACAGATAGAAATATAGCACAATTTTTTCGTTTTGAAATTAAATATTTTTAGAAGTAGAGACATAAAAATATAATAAAATCCTGTTTTATAAAAAAAATGAGGACATTTTTTGAACATTGATTTTTTTTTCTTACTACTGCATTTTTTTTTTATCTTCTTGATACCTTTTGATCAGTTTGTTTCTCAGTTATTGATCATTTTCCGACATTTACCAAATTGGCAATAATAAAGAAGATATTATTTCTTTGCCATTTCGAGGTACATTGTATACTGAAATAGGCATATAGAACCAAGGATATAATTTAACGAATCTACAAGCTGTGTGTAAGAAAAAATAATCTTAGAAATTAGTTAAATAAATGACATAGCTACAAGAAATTACTTATGATGCAAAATTGTTTAATCAAATCTTCGCATAAGATAATTATAGAAATAGAAATAGTTTCGTTTTTTAAGAATCGTCCAGATGCATTGCCATGTTTTGTGCTTCTAAATATGGGCTTAGTTTTACCCCCAAGAAGTCGTAATTATAAGCGAAATCTGTTTTGTATATTTTGTTTTGCAAATTCACTTTTCTTCTTCTCATAAGGTGTACGCGCTTGCCAATTCTTTTTATACATTTTGTATGCCAGATGTAAGCAACTTGTAAAACATCTTAGCATGTGACGTGGACATTCCAAATTATAAATGATCTCCATTCACTTTTAATTTAAAAAATGTAATATCGCTAAGAAGCTGTTTTGAAGTTGCCTAGCATACGCAGCAACGTTGAGTATTACACTAATTCGTAATTAACGACTACTTCATGTCTATCAATAATTGTATTACATGGGATATTTTTATTCTCCTAACGTTTATTTTAATGTCTTTCATTGATGGTAGCTTTCGTATTTTCATGCAAAAAGTGGATTTTGTTACGCCTAAAAAAATGAGGATCGCGGATTTTTCAATATAACTATTTATGAATTATTCGCTACATTTATTTATTCTAGTGGCACGGGAGAAGTGAAAAATATATTAGAATACCATTCCCTACCATCGCCATTGCTAAAGTTTTGTTTAAAAGTACTTTGGAAAGATTTGCCATCACATCCTCACTTGAAAATCAAATCCAGATTGCTAATGTACTCGGAAATAAAACTGTACGCTTAAATACGCTCAAAAATTTGATCTAGCAAAGATTAACATTGACAAGATAGTTCATCTATTTACAATAGAATGAAGAAATTACCACCTATAAAGATAAAAAATTTAATTCTATCAAGTTAATAATAGAGAATTATGTTAATATTTTTGTTGCTTAACTTACTCTTCATATTTACTTATTCTTTTAATTACAGTACTTATTTGTAATATAATATATAATAACCTATTATAAATTGAATAACTGGAAATCTTCAAAAATATGTGTTACCTAAATTAACGTGAAAAGTAATAAATTTCAGAATTTTTGAAACGGCCAAAAAAGTGGCATTTTTATTTGCGGTTACTAAAATATATCCATGAAATGCAGAATGACAGTTTATGACTGCTGGTTTTTCATGAATCAGTAGATAATAGTATAAGCTATTATTCCCATTAAATTTCGTTGCGAAACTCTGAAACACTTAAACTTTTTGATATTTGAAAGCAAAATTAAATGAATAAAAAAATTAAAAACTATTTAAGGATCAAAGAACCTTGACATAAAAATATAGTATATACCTGTTTTCCAGATAGAAGCCTCAAAAATAAGAAAAAGGATTTCAATTTCAAAAATAATTTATTGGAATTATATTTAATATAATCAGAGAAAATATTTGAACGATGAACAAACTTAAAACATTCAACCCTTAAAATTAACACAGATTTCTTTTTTAAATTTGTTATAAACAGTATCTATAAAGAAATTATCCCATTTATAGACTTCAGACTTTTACATTTTTATCCTAATATTTGTGTAAATATTGTTTTATTAATGAAAACGATTGTGGAAAACAAACGGGACTTCGATTAATCATCATACAATGTCTTGTATTATTATTTTTTGCCTCAAAAAATGCTATAAAAATCTCTTTCATAATCAGAAAGATTAATTTGCTAAACACCAATATTGTACTTGGGGCAGACGTGATAAAAATATGCAACGCGTGTCTGAATTGGCAAGTATGATAACTTCTTTGTCTTCTGAAAGGTCAGAAATCGGTAATCATCAGAGAAATAAAATTCCTTTTATCTTTTTATTATAATTTTTTTATATTTCCGCGAAGATTTTTTTCTAGAAACCACATAGATGACTGTTAACAAATTAAAGCATGTAAGAAAATTCATCCTTTAGACATAGATTTTGAAACACTTTCCAACACTTCTTGAATTAGCAAAAGCGAATGCAATCGAAATGTAATTTTTGGAATGTATTAGCTAGATGTTTAGAAAAACTTGTGTAACAGTCTGAAAGATATAGTTTGGAAATTTTGAAAATTATCGTCTGTAGAATAAGCTCGAAATTGGATGTAAAACAAAAAAACATGAAGGGCTTTATCCAAATATAGCATATGTTACTCACTTTTTCATGTATACGATATTGCAAATACTGTTATATTTAGTACAGCCACTCACATTTTTTCTACGTTTTGGAAATAAGTGATTTCCATCTTATTCTATTTAGAAAATGTTTTAGAATTTTTAAGCTATATTTTTCAGTGCTTCACAAAAACTCTATATATTTAACTACTGCGTTATGCATTTTTTATTTTGCTTGCATTTGCGCATGCGCATGGAAACAACATTTAGGAAACATACTCCTTTTTTATCCATTTTTTATAGTTTTTTAATGTTGATTGCAGGATATCGTTTACAAAAGTATTTTTGATATTTTCTGAAAATAATTTTATTTTTCGTATTAGAAATGCTTGATATTGTAAGCAAAAATCTTGGCAAAATTTGGGACGATTTTTATTCAACTATGCATTATATATACATGCAACCCTCATAAAAATGAACTCACTATATTACAATAAGCCTCTTAATCATGCTCTACAATTCGAAAACTTTTGCTACATTAATTTTTCCTAGCTTATTCAAAAGATATACATTCTTTTTAAATTAGTTGATGTTATTTGGGTTTAGGGAAAAAATTTTGCGAAAATACATGTCCTAAATTATTCTGCTTATATACTTGGACTTTCTGGATAATTCCAAATGTATTTCTTAAAAATATTTAACAAAATGTTTAAAATCACAAATGACCGGTCATTATTGACCATTCAGTATAGCATTTATTTCATATTGTTTTTTTAAGTTATAGCCACCATTCTATTTGTTTTTAAGCACCAAATAGTGTACTGTAAATCCCTCTAACAAGTTGTGGTTGAGTTTGCAAGATGGCCATTAACCACTCCACATCATGGAAGCAGTTTTTCTATTTCCTAAAATGGAATAATTTTTGAGTAATTCATTTTTTGAAGCAATGAGGCGACATTTTAAATGTGACAACATGATAGAATCAGAAGTTGTCCTAGAGTGAAATATGTATAAATAATTTATTATTAGATATTCTTTACATTAAAATTTAATAAATAAACTGTCCTTTAAAATTAAATCCGTGTACTGATCATGGTGGAATATTCTTTTTTATTTCATTAAATAGAGGTGCAGTACAATACAACGTGACTGAGATATCATTGCAGAACAATGTCTTGACATAGTGTGTTGCCAGAAACGTATCGAGAACACCTTTTTCGTAATTGGACAGTCACGAAACAACATATCGGTTGCTATAGATAAATATTAGATTAAGGATTATTAAACGTTGCCTTGGTTACGTCTTTAGATAATTCCACTTACGTTCTGCTATGTTTTGATAATAATTTATTTTTCAGCAAAATATTTTCTATCATAATATTTTTTATAGTATATATCACCATCTTACACCTACCTGCAGTTTCATGATCAAGCTGTATTTTTATTTTTTTTACAATGACTGTAAATCTTAACCTATTTATGGTTAAAGAAATAAAATAACCAAATTAAAAGAAATTTAGCTGAAAATTTTTACGCTTTAATATTTATTTTTTAAAAATAGGTAACGAAGAATTAAATAATACTCAGTAATAAATTATTAATGAATGAGTGTACGTCAAAAAATAAATAATATCATTTATAGATTTTTTAAATTTTTTTGAGGTTCAATGGCCATTAATTTATTACTTTACTGTTGCATATAAACGCATTATATGTACTCATTTGTTTTTAATCAAATATACATTAACAGCGAATTAAACGTCACAAATATATGCGTAGATTAACAAATCCTCCCTCTTTTTTCGATCATTTATTTTATTTATTTGAAATTACTTTTATAACTATTGCAATTAGTTGTAATTAAATTAAGTATCTTATAATATGCTAATAGGGTTTTCCTAAATACATAAACGGTTGTAATGTATTTATTTTTTAACCTATTTTACATTATTACTAAATAAAAATTGCAATTAATGTTAAGAAAAATATAAGAAAAACAACTTTATAATGAAAAGTCCAGACATTAACTTTTTAAAAAGTTATATTCTTTAAAGTTATGTGGAGCAGGTGAGAAAGCAGGTGAAATAAATAACTTTCTCTGCATCAAGATCCATTCAAGATTTTCTGTTTCTATTTTCAGTGGACTATTTTTATGTAAAAATGAATCAATTAAAATAACATTTTTATATTTTTATAATTGTGCTTTTCTTCGATGTTTTAATCTCAGCAATATCAATTTTGTTTGTTTGTTTATTTTGTTTTTCTTTGATTTCCTGGTATGTAGTGCTTATTTTTTCCGTTTTAAGATTGATATCATCACTTATGTTTTCGTTTCTTAAATTTTCATTCACACCTATTTCATTACCTATTTAAATCAATCAATTTTAAATATTAAAAAACTACCAAAAAGTAAATAATTGTATATGTATAATAATAATTATAATTCCTATAGAATAAGTTGGTGACAAGACTCGATATTTCTGCCAAAACAGTTGTGCGTACACATTCATAAAATATATTTTTCGATCTCCTTTCAGAAAAAGCTTTGGCATAAAATGCTAGGGAACGTATTCCTCGATCAACCAGTTGACTTGGATGTATTTTTATAAAGTTTGTGGCAGAAACAAGTTTGCTAAGGTTCATTAATTTATCACGTCTCAATTTTCCACAACGAGACACGTAGCATTTGAGATTCCAAAACTTCGAGACTATTAATGTTCGTATTCACCATCTACCTCAAACCAGGTAACTTCATTTGAAAGCTCAAATCAGATTCATGATAACATTTGACTAGACATTATTAAGGATACGTTCAATCACGATTAAAGGTGAACCGAGCGTTTCACCGAGTTTTTCGGTATAACTCAAGATCGAAGTAATTGGGAAATACGAGCGCAAATCTTCGGATATATGAATAGATTTATTAACAGTTCGTGATGCATTGAGCTGAGTAGATACATTGAGCAAAATGCAATTTCTGCGCTGGACTAGAGCAATAAAATAATAAATAATTTTAGAATTAATGCTATTTGAAGGAAAATAATTATACAATCATGAATCCCAATAAATTCCTTATCGCCGAATACTTTATCCTAAGTGGTTCAAAACCTTCAAAGCAGTAGCACTAATATCTTAAACATTTTAAATGGATGAGACCATAATGCAAAAATCCAAAAGATATTGCAACAAAGAAAATGTGCAACCAATCATCAACACGAAAGATAGCTTAAGCTTACTAAAAAAACAAATGGTAGACATGAACAAAGAGAATTATGACAGAAACAGTTTAGAACATTTGCATGATCATAGCGTCGGGAAATTAACGCGACACATCGGAAATGGATTCTGAAAATGACAAGAATAAAGATTCTATCATGCATGTGAAGAAGGGATGTTACCAATAGAAACATATACATCTAACCATTGATTCATTGTCAAGACAGTGGTAAATTGGTGTCTCTGTTTCGCTGCTCAACATGACACAGCCAGACGAACTGCCTCAATACGCTGGTGCCAAAAAGTAATTGTGCCTACGATTTCATTAGAATTAATGGGACGACTATGAGCAATACCGATACAAAACCACCATCAAAGCATATTAGACAAAGGCCATCGTTGCGTTTGTCGAAGCGTCTGTTGCGGGAATCGACTTCTCTAAATAATCAACTTGTCACAACTACATTCATTTTCTGAATTAATTAAATATTTCCCGGCTCCGAAAATCTATTGCTTTTGCGTATCTTCTCAAACAAGCCCATCTACGACGGCTTTTCCTGAAAGAAGCGTGTTTTATTACTTGTCGGCTGTCGTTCATGAAGTTATGGCTATTGAATCACATGAAGAAAAAAAACAGGATATTGGGTAAAGTGTTAAATATGCCAGAAGGTATTAACAACTTGCAGCAATAGCTATTTTGTATTCTCTAAATTGTTACGTCATGAACATAAAGCACATTGTCATCCAAAAGTTCTCTTACATATACAGCACGGCACGGAAAATTGTGTGCACGGAAAATCCGTGTGTACACTGTAAAAAAAAAAAAAAAATCTGTGAAGGTACTAAACATTTTCTAGGAAACTGGGATTCCAAGAACTTTTCATGTAACGATAACAGGAAAAATTCATTTATCGATTCTGAAACTTGAATTTTTGCTGTTACCGTTACAGGAAAAGGTCTTGGAATCCCAGTTTCCTAGAAAAGGTTTAGTACCTTTGCAGATTTTTTTTACAGTGTAACTTACAAATCTTAAAGCTACTTTACTTTCACGGAATTTCTCTTTGATTATCGACAGGACGCACATCGAAATTTATAGAATATGTATCCCTAGGAGTCTTACCGATGAGTTTTTGTCCTTGCACAAAGAACTAATTCTCCTGTCTCGCAATAAGAGGAAATAATTAATTTTTTTTTTCTTCCGTAATATTATGCTTTGCACATTATAAATAGATAATTATCTGGTTCTAGATATATCTAATAATAATACACGTTTTCTAACAATTCTATTAAGGATTTACTTTTTATATGATGATTTTTGTATTTTTTTGCTCTATGTTTGATCCTCTGAATATTTTTTCATTTATGACAGTTTCAACAAAACAAACTTACATAAGATTCTATATCATTATTATCCGACGTCTGAGCTTAGAATATTGCCATAAAAAGTGTTAGCAATTTTTCTTTCATATTCGGAAAGCCACAAAAGAGGATTAACTTTGTTATGGTCAATATTAGACTAAGGATTATTACACGTTGACGTTTAAATATGTGCTGATCATACTAACTTTGTTTGAGAAAAATGTTTATCTTTGACATGTTGAATATTTAAAATTTAATAAAATGAAAATATACTTTTCTTTAGCTTTCATTTAATTAAAAAAATATATATATGCACATGCTTTAAATTTTTCAATTTTTGATAGTATTGATGGATAATTTTCTGATATCCATATTTCAGCAGAGGAATACACGGAATTTATTTTGAAACTCGAAAAATTTTCTCATCCTGCTTTAAAAGATGCATCTAGAGATTAAATAGGATTTTGAAGGAAGAATGTTTGATTATTTAATAAAAATAAGCAGACAGCAATTTTATATATACTATAATACGTATATTTGCTTTTTTTAAAGTAGATTTTAGGTTAGTGAAACATTGCAGTAGATTATTATTTATTTGATCTCATAGTTAATGTACCTCTATTTATTTCTATTGGAAATAGGCAATTAATTGCTAAATTATTTGTCTCTTCTGCTTGTTAATAAAAATTTCTGTAGAAGAAAATCTTCTTTGTTGAAAAAGTTTTAGAAAATTTGCTGTAAAATTATTTAATAATTAAAAAATATTTATTAAAAGTCATTAAATGAAAAAGGAATCGCATCGCAATTAAATATCGTTTACATGGAGCAACTGAACGATGATTTTATAATAATGTGGCCCTCGAGATCCCGGTACTTCAGTTTCCAAAAGCTAATTTTCATTTAAATAAAAGTCTAAAGATTTGTAAATATGTTCAGTTTGGTTTAATCTATCAGAGAGAAATTTAAAAAAGTACATTTTAATGTTTAAAAATAAATGGATAAATAAGTAAATGCATTGATAAATAAATATATATATATATATATATATATATATATATATATATATATATATATATATACAGGGTGCGTAGTCATCAAGAAAATCAGAGGACTTTAATTCTTTTAGTATCAGAAATTCTTTAAAGTACTGGCTGTTACATCTGAAAAAGGATTTCGTTTTCGTTAAATAAAACAGATTTTACATTATAAAAATTCTGGTAAAAGGTGCTTACAAGGTGCTTCCAGACTACGCACCCTGTATATATATATATATATAATATGTATGTATGTATGTATGTATATATATATATGTATGTATATATATATATATATATATGTATGTATGTATGTATGTATATATATATATGTATGTATATATATATATATATATAATCTTTTTTTCCTGATGGATCTAGTGTCCTCAATTTTATAGAGCAACTGGTAAGGTAGGTCTATTTTTCATTCTTGTTGGAATTCTTTCAATATGGGATGTAAGGCGTTTTTTCAAAAAGTGTATATAGCTTTGAAAGTTTAAACAAGTTACAGCATGTAAATTATGTATGAAATGAAAAGCAATGCAAAGGAAATTTTTTCTATCAAAGTGTCTGAAAAAGCACCAAATGTGAAATTATTAGATTTATCTATAGGAAAAATATATTAAAATTTAAGTAATTATGTACTTTATTACATCGTTTATTATATTAAATATAAAAGTTACTTGAACATTTAAAAAAAAATCTTAAAAACAAATAGATAAGTAAGCACTTATGTATCTCAGTCTGTTTCTTATTTATCTCGATCAAAACTCAATAAGTCGAATTAATTGGTATAGAATAAAACCATGTTTTCATACCAAAAAGAAATATTTTTTATTCTTTTCATTAATTTTTTTGTTAACGCAATTTTGTTTTTGATACGACTCTTCATATGTATTGTAAAGTTTCGAGATTTCGCTGTTTCACTTAATAAATTTGATTTGATCCCCGCAAACATTCTTTTTTAAAATTTAATTATGTAATTTGAATAAGGAATAATAATCTTCTTTATTGGAAAGAAAAATACAATTGTGAAATTAATTTCACGAGACAAGAAAAAATCCAAAAATTATTTATAATTGATGGAATTACTGGATCCTGCATGGTCCACTTACTCCTGACGTATGTCCCAGTTACCTCATTAAAAAAATGGGGATACTGGAACACAGCCTTACATTTAAACGTGAAGTAAATATGTATAGGTACCTAATATTATCAAGGTATTTTTATGCTTAATACTTAAAAAGAAAGATTGTTTAACCCTTTCCCGCACAGTTTGTGCACTCCGGGCACATCTAATTTTAATTCCAAACTTGCAAACAGCACCAAGAATATTTTTAAAAAAATTCGCTTTTAAAAATGAAAGTGTGAATTTAGAAATTCTTTATTTCTATAAAGTCGTTTTAAGATTTCGGTGTCGATCAATAATTCCTTATTTTATGAGCAGAATTTGCCTGCGCCGGAAAGGATTAATAGTAGTGCTACCGTCTTATAATAAAAAGCCGAACAATCTCAACAAATTAGATGTTGTTTAAAAAAAAAAGAAACCTAAATTTTCATCAACGTATCACAGTAATAACAGAGTTAAAATTAAGTTTACACACGTTGTTTTAAGATGTAGAGATGAGAGGACTATGATCACAAAAGTTAAAGCCTAAAATACATTAACTTTTTTTTTATTAAATAGCGTATGGCTCAATTTCCTCGCGGCTACAGTTGTTTCAGCTGAATGTACATCATCATATGTGAAAAGATTACATTTTCCCCTTAAAATGATGCAAGAATTAAAATTTAATAGAATTTATAATTGATATATTAGCGATTATTATAGTAACTAACGTACTGGCCAATTTCAAAGTGAGAGCTCCAAATTTCTGACCGCAACAAAGTAGTACGGGTGTGTAAGAAAGAGGACTTTGCCGCCATATTGTTCCTTTATTATTCACTTTCCATATTGTTCCTTTATTATTCACTTTCCATAGTGTTCATTTATTATTCACTTTCCATATTGTTCCTTTAATATTAATGTATCTATCTATCTAACATTCTGGTGTCACGGTAACCTTGCAGATATTTTGTGATCGCCTAAGTGATATCCTAGTGATTAAGGATGTGAAACATTTGTATAAGTTTTTAATGACTTCAATAATTTTACACTATGCCAATATGTGATGCGTTAGTATTAATGATTTGTGGAAACTATTGCATATTATATTCTGAATTTCAAAAGATAACTAGATGATACCGGAGGTCCATCTCATATTACAGATAACAGTTATTAAAAAAGGACTCTAAATAGAATTTCGATTGAAACCTCGCCTCATGTATCGGACAACAATATGTTTCTGATACATTCTTGTGATCTCAAAAAATAAAATATTATACTCTAAATCCCACCTGCTCCCAAAAAACTGATGATTTCCATATCATCTTCTGGCAAAAAAATATTTCAATGTGGTGATGCGGTCGTCAACTTTGAATGTTTCTTTTTTTGTTGTTTAAATGCAGATTGTAAATAAATATTGATTTTTCATTCACATTCTGTTATAAATATTTTCTTAAATTTATAATTTTCATGGTTTTTCTGTAGATTTTATAATGAGCATCTATAAAGAATATTTTAAGTAACAATGTTTCCATTTTTTTAAAATAAATACTGGAAAAGGGCACTTTATGGGGCATCATAGCTTATTCAACTTCAAATTTCTAAAGAATTTTGATTTGTTTAACTCATGGTCTGATTCCTAACACTAGAATTACCGCGTTTCTTCTATACCTAGAACATCTGGCCCATGGCTTTTAAAGACGCTATTCTTGTTTTACATGGAATATAAAGACACACAATAATTATTGACGATAAATAGAGTGATTTTTATTTAATGATTAATAATATTTAGTATTTAGACTATTACATAATATGAAATTTTGAGAATAAATACCACAAAAGATTTTTTTACATCTAATTTTTTTAAATGCTTTGAAATTTTGATACTTTTTTAATAATATATATACATATGATTTATTGATTTAAATTGTATAATAATATTCCTACAGATCAATTAGATATTCAAATACAATAAATGTATATATATATATATACATATTTCGTGATTTATTTACTTACACTTTTACGTTTTATACAATTTACTGTCCAATTAATACATATAAAATGTCTTGGTCTTTTTCTTTTTCTTTTTTTTCTGTGCATAATGCACACACAAGTTGTTATAAGCAGTCTGCGCTAACAGTGATAGTTTCTTTGTCTTAGCATTGCTTTATGTGCCAACATTTTTCATTTGTTTGAAATTTCAGTGCTGGTGCGTTGACGGATATCTTCACTTTCTTTTGCAATGCTTTTATCTATAATTTTAAAAAGAAGACTTTTCTACTTGTATTAGAATCTTTTGTATCTTTAAAAACTACGGAAACATTTATGATCCCTAGATCCTGAATCAGATTTTCCATACAGATATTCCAACAAGAAGATATCACAGTCATTGCAGCTCTACCGTCCATACAGTTCGATGTTCCAAATCGCTTCAAAGAATGATTTATTTTGTATCTTTCTCACTTTTTAGAACTATTTTGAAAAAAGTTCATTTATTTTTATTTTTTTGCAAAATACTTACAATTTATTTGTGTTTCTTAATTTTTCCCACAGCATTTATTTGGTTACTTTTTTTTTCAGCTTGGCTACTACATTTATTGAATTCGAACAATGGAATTCGAATTTTATTGTCATTTTTAAGAAGAATTATTTCTTCATTTATGTCAAGATTGTCATGATCATCAAATGATGACAATATTAACTTCGTCCCTAAATTTCTTTACTAATGTCATTCAAAGACAATTCACGGTACAATTTTAAAGTTTTCTCATTCAAGAAACCTCTTTAGTGATGTCATTACTATAAATGTACGAAAGTCAAATGCCACAAACAAAGTTTTTTTTACATGTTTTTTATTAGAAGTAAAATATTCTTTTTAGTTACTTTCTAAGGTATCACATGAAAAACTACTATTTACATCATCCTTACAGTAGTTTGAAATACCACAAAACTCGCACATTTACTTTCAAATGCATAACAGATATGTGATCATGACTCCCCCCTTCTTGTACCTGTAAACATGAATATTCTTTTCCCTCTTTTGTGAAAAGTAAGTGTGGAACATATCCTTACACTATTCTTATGTTATTGAAATCGATAGAGCAGAAATCCTTGTTGAAATAAATGAAAAATGCAATTTTTTTGTTCGGGTCAGCGATGACCCAGTATGGTAATTCTAGGTATAAAGATGTGTATATAAAAATGTTTTCGTCCGTTTTTAACTAAATTCGTGCTAAAGGCATTATACTAAGTATTTAGGAAAAGTCGATCAGTTTCAAAGTTTTACTTCGAAAAGCAACAGTGATAAGAGCGAAAGACCACGCCTTGGGTCACGGATGACCTGCCTCGCTAATTCTAGTGTTAATAGTCATAAAACAATCATTTATGAATTAAAATATATGTTTTAGGCTTCAAATCTTGTTCATACTTAATTTTAAATTAAAATGTAACCTTAATTTAAACAAAATATTTTCCAATCATGAATCTGATTAGTTATTGTAAATGTAATTTTTCCATAAAGCTTATAGTCTAAGATCCGGCTGCAGAATCAGTGTACCCATCGAGTGTTTGCTGAAAATCAAATTTTTACACATATTTATGATTAGGAGAATTTATATCTACCAGGTTGCCTATCAAAATGTGGCCGCTAGTATTTTTAATTAAATTATTAATAATTCATAATCCGTAAGAAATTTCACTGACTTGTTTTTTAAATAAAATGTCGTCTACTTTACGGCAACATCTATAAAGACTCTGAAAAATCCCGGTTGCCTTTGCGCACCTGGCCGCACCTCTTCGCAGCCAGGTATACACAGGTATGATTTTGTTACATTTATACACCCACAACGTACATTCATAATTTATATATCAAATTAAAGCTAATTTTTTTCTGTTTATTATTATATACGGTTGCCTAATTAAATCTGGCCGCAAATAAGGGTTGCCGGCTGTTAAATATAGTAAATATTAAAAGTAGAGTGAAAGAGAGCTAGCGCGTAACACCACTAGTCAGACGAGGATAGCGATTGCCAGCTGTCGGACGGTTTAAAGCCATTGCGCATGCGTCAGATGCTAGTGTTCTCAACGGATCTGTTGCGACTTTTATTCTAACAAGGAAGGTCTCCATACGGGCATACTCAGAAAAATCTGAAAAAAATACAGAATGTTCTTTTCATATAGTTATATACGTTTATAAAAAAAAATTCGGGGAACCTCCTTATAACGTCCGTATAAAAAAAAAAAAAAAAAAAAAAAAAAAAAAAAAAAAAAAAAAAAAATCGTTTATTTGGCGATTTATCTCCGGTTGGCGAAAAAACGAAATTTTGAAAATATGCTTTTACGCTTCGAATTAGCGTTGCAAAGGTTAGAAAAAAGCCGGTTTAAACCCGGGAATAAACCAGGATTTTAGGAATAAACCTGGAAAAAACCCGGGATTTTTAGGAATAATTCGGTTTTTTGGGAATAAACCTAGTCTATTGGAAATAAACCCGGGAATAAACCGACTTTTAGCAACTCTACTTCGAATACTTTTTAAAGAAAAAACTTTCTATGTTCAATTTATTTAAATAAGTTTAGTTTAAGTAATTTTAGTTTTACATTTTTACTTTACTTTAAGTGTAATTTTGTCATATACGTTTAACAAAATGAAATTAATATATTTTATCATTTAAAACACAATTTAAACTGATTAAAATTGTTCCAAATTGAAAAATACACTGTTAAAAATCTGCTGCATTTTGTTGCAACGCACTCCCTTGCTTGTATAGAAAACAGTTACTTGGCCGTGAAATGAGCTTTCTCATTGGTTGGAATAGAGATATTATATACAAGCGATGGAGTGCGTTGCAACAAAATGCAGCAGATTTTTAACAGTGTATGAAACAAACGATTCTGCAGCGTCACTCGACCGCTTTTATAGAAAACGGTCAATTCACGGTGCTATGGAGCATTCTCATTGGTCAGAAGAGAGATATTCTATAAAAGTAGTGGAGTGACGTTGCAGTAAATGCTGCAGATTTTTAACAGTGAAGTCAATTAAAATCAATTTTGAGATTCGTTAAAATCGACTGCTTTTGGCAAGGAAATGCATTGCTCGCCAAATCCCGCGTCGCTTTCAGCTTTTCCCGCCAATTATTCCAAACTATTTTATTTTTTTACATATCTAATAATGTAATTCCGCCGCTAATTTGTTATAATTTGTTTACTATTGTTTGAATCGGAGGTTGAGAACAATAGCATCTGACGCATGCGCAATGGCTTTAAACCGTCCGACAGCTGGCAATTGCTATCCTCGTCTGACTAGTGGTATTACGCGCGCATTTTTGCCGATCCCACCGAAGCTAGCATAGGGGAGAAAAATACGGGCTTGTGATTGGTTGAATAATTTTGCTTTCCTTCATTTTTGAGTTTACGTTTATTTAATCATCAATTTCTGTTTGAAAAGTTTTTGAAAGCTGGATTTTCCTTCCGTTTTTAAATATTTATTAATACACAAATAAATAGATAATTCGGAATTTATAATTAAAGAAGTTAATCATGATGTTTAACAATTGTTCTGTATTACTTTTAGAAAATAATAAAAATAGAATTGCCATTTCTTTTTTCTGCTTTTTTTTTTAACATGATATGCACATATATACACAATCAGAACAATTTATTTAGAAACAGTATTTTTATTTTACGGCGTCAAACTCAATTGATCTATATTACTTTTAAAAAAATTGCAATTTCTTCTTCTTATTATTATTTTAATGATGTACTCATACATGCTCCTAATACGTACATTAGCATTCAAGATGATCTATTTGCGAACAATTTTTCGACCAATCAGAAGCCCGTGTTTTTCTCCCCTATACTAGCTTCAGTGGGATCGGCAAAAATGCGTTACGCGCTAGCTCTCTTTCACTCTACTTTTAATATTTACTATATTTAACAGCCGGCAACCCTTATTTGCGGCCAGATTTAATTAGGCAACCGTATATAATAATAAACAGAAAAAAATTAGCTTTAATTTGATATATAAATTATGAATGTACGTTGTGGGTGTATAAATGTAACAAAATCATACCTGTGTATACCTGGCTGCGAAGAGGTGCGGCCAGGTGCGCAAAGGCAACCGTGATTTTTCAGAGTCTTTATAGATGTTGCCGTAAAGTAGACGACATTTTATTGAAAAAACAAGTCAGTGAAATTTCTTACGGATTATGAATTATTAATAATTTAATTAAAAATACTAGCGGCCACATTTTGATAGGCAACCTGGTAGATATAAATTCTCCTAATCATAAATATGTGTAAAAATTTGGTTTTCAGCAAACACTCGATGGGTACACTGATTCTGCAGCCGGATCTCGTACTATTAAAGGTTTAGTAGAATATAAAAGTTATTTTTTTTTTCTTTTACTTATTCCAACAAAATATTAGTCAAGGAAGTGTCTAGAATTATAAACTTGATAAATGTTTAAAAAAATATATCACTTTACTAAAATTTTAATAAGAATCCATTTCTTAATTTTCATAATCTATATTTTTAAATGCTAAAATCGTTTACATTTTTTAATTTCTCCATCTTATTCTTTAAATATATTTTTAAAAAGATCTATGCTTTCATTTGTAATTCAATGAAAGGCATTACGAAATTATGGTAATATAGACGTGTTTCATATCAATTGACACTAATCGTATATTGCAAATTAAGAAAAAAATACAACCTCCAGAATATTCTGATACTAGGGATCTTTTATCTTATCAACTTGTCGGTTCAGTAATTTATAAAATATCCGTCATAATTTAGAGAGTTTAGATGTCGTAATAGTAATTACCTTTCTAAAAGTTTGTCGTTACTGTTTTATTAGTATTCTGTAGCATTTTCAATTTTAAGTTGATTTAGTTTTTTATTAATGATTCTAACAATTTTATAATTGACAAATTGCGTACTTTCATTTTTGTACGAGCCATGTTTTTGCCATAGCTTTGTTGTAATTACAATAGAGTAAATCTTACTACTCGTTATGCATTTTTACATTAATTAAGAAATCAGAAGTAAAGTTTGAAATATAGTTTCTAGCACAATCTAAGTCGGTACATTTATTAATCATTATACATTGATGTGCATTATAAACATAACGTAATAATATGTATTTTAGTAACAGTTTTTAGTCAAGCGCCAAAGTAAATGTCTAATGATTATCTTCATTATTCGCATTTTAATTTCTTTTCTGCAAACATATTTCAAATTCTGACACTAATCATTTTACATTATTGAAACGAACAAATTGTCCATACTGAAAGTGATACTTTTATTAACATATTTCAAGAAATCAGTTTTTAGATAACGGAAATTATTTAAAATTTCTAAAATTCAAGAATTAGAAAAAATATTTTATATATGTGTAAATAATTGTTCTGTTAGCTCATCGTTTGGTATATGAGTTGAAAATACGTTTAAAAATCTCATCAATAGTGAACTTTTAGTGCATAAGGTATGTTTATATTTTTAGTAATTTTTGAAATTCTTCTTTTGGAACTATTGGAATTATCGTTATTTGGAAATATTGAATTTTTCTTTTTACTGAAATGTCATTTATAGTTTCATCGATTTATAAAAGTTCCAGTAGATGTATGAACTGTTTAAAAAACTGTAAATTCCTGGTAAAACTACTGGCAGCAAAGTGGCCAGACATTTACCGTTCCGTTAGTAGATTTTCCGTTTTGGGAAATACAAGAAAGGTACACTCTGTTTGAAGAAGCGGTAACTTTCCGTTACAAGGTTTGATATTTAATGATAATAATTCATAACAGATGTAATTTTTTTCCCTTTTTCATTTTTGAGTGAAAAAAGTCCGGGCCAGGATTCGAGCGAGGGATGTATTGGCTGAAGCCTCCAATGCTCTTCCAACTGCGCCATCCCGGACACGAACACTGGAGGACTACTTCACGCAATTAACCTCAACGATCACTTTATCTGGTCTGATACTCTGGATCAGCTCAACAGAATAAATCGAAGGTCAATACATGGAACTGCAGAAAATCGCTGCATATGAAATTACATTAGATTAATTTTAAACACGATTATTCAAGCGGAAAATTAATTATAACAGATGTAAATTTCTCCATTTTTCATTTTTGGGTGAAAAAAGTCCGGGCCAGGATTCGAACCAGGGATGTATTGGCTGAAGCCGCCAATGCTCTTTCAACTGAGCCATCCTGGACACGAACACTGGAGGTCTATTTCACCCAATTAACCTCAACGATCTCTTTATCTGGTCTGATACTCTGGATCAGCTTAACAGATAAAATCGAAGGTCAATACATGGAACTGCAGAAAATCGCTGCATAGGAAATTACATTAGATTAATTTTAAACACGATTATTCAATCGGTAAATTAATTATAACAGATGTAAATTTACCGATTGAATAATCGTGTTTAAAATTAATCAAAGATAATAATTTAATTTAACTTTTAAATTTAATGAATTGATCAACCTTCAAAGAATTCGAACTTTCCGAGTGATTTTGAATTGCTATATTATTTAATTTAAGTGTAATTTACCTCAAGCCGTCCTCAGGATTGAGCTTGAGACTTTTTGACAGCCGATTAACTCCCTATTGATTGATCCAAAGCTGCTGATTCTCTTTTGTACAAAGTATGTCTTTTATGAGTTAATGCGAATATCTGTTGTGCTTCTCAAAGATTTCCTTTCAAATACATTCATTAGAATATTCGTAAACGGTTTGTCTTATTTTATTTTAGACCGATGCATAATCAGTGTTCTCGCTGTCGCTCGCCAATGCGCCAAATTGCGACTAAATTCTTTATTTGGCGAGTAAACAAGCGATTAGATTCGCCAAATTGCTAGTGCTCAATTTTTGCTTTTTCTTTCGTTTCCTTTTCATTTTTCATACTTTTAATATATATGTAACGAATAGTCAGATTAATAACAGTCAGATTAATAGCAGTTATAAAAACTTAGATTATTTTAGAAATATTGAAAAAAAAGGGTACATTAAAAGGTTAAATATATATATTTTTTATTGTGATACATGGCGAATCTATTTGGCTAATACTTTTTTCATTTGGCGAATGTTTTTCATTTTTAATTAGCCAAATTACTAACGTTGGTCAAATGTCAGCGAGAACACTGTGCATAATACTTATTATTTTTAGAATCAATTTTTACTTTTTAGCTACTTAAAAAAAAAAAAAAAAAAAATCATTTAAAATCGTTGTTTTTTTTTTTTTTTTCTTTTTTGGTTTAATTTGGTTTTTTGAATGAATGGATAAATTTTTTATTCATTTCTTACATAAAGGATGTTATAGAGAATTTTTCGAAATTTTCGCACACAATTATATTTAATTAATTATTTTTTGGGAGGGGGGTGTCTAATTAGTTAAAAAAATTATGTGAAATATATGAGAAAAATAAATAGAAAAAATGCAACTTAAAAGTGGTTTTTTGCGTTTTATTATTTTATTCATTTTGTGTAATATGATTTTATAAAATTAATATGCCGTATTTACTCGTGTATAACGCACACATTTTTTCCAAAAAACTAGGACAAAACTCCTAGGTGCGCGTCATACACGGAATTTTTTTTAACTGCTGGATGTAATCACACAACATACATATGAATCAAGAAATGTATTCAAAGAAGACATAATCACTCAAGAAAAACTTAATTGAAATATTACTGCACCTTAATTTTATTCTTTTCACTTTTTATACAACAGAGCTATAATTAACGTTATTTAAACGTAACATTATTTAAACGCTGATTAGCAATTCTCACTGATTTCCGTCACTCATCTTCCTTCCGTCATTCATTAAAATGTGTTTTCGCCTTGTTTTCTGGCCTGACATGTTTAATTCCACTGTATATTTACTGAAATTCATTTGGTTATTCATTCATTTGCAAATCAAATTTACGGTGCGCGTTATATACGAGATTTTAAAAAATCGCTATTTTTTCTTGAACGTATGGGATGCGCGGTATACATGAGGAAATACGGTATTTTTATAACTTATTTACCAATGAAATAATAATTATGATAATAACATTATAATAATTATAACTCCTTTGAAGTAACACTTTTTAATTTATTTTTAATATTACCAAACTTCTGACATCAGGTGAAGGGAACAATTGCAAAATTATTATCAATGAAAATCCCCACTTATTCTAAGATGAGGATTTGTTTTTTTCTAAATTATTCTAAATTAAAAAAAGAAACAAAAACAACTTAAAAAAATTTCTTCTTTATTATTTTTTAAAAAAATGCAAAAAAGTGTGTACTTTGTATTGAAAGCTTTAACAAAGATAAAGATAACAACAAAGATATCTTTAAATAAAGGAATGGAACAAAGTACAGAGAATAACTGCAAATTGATGACCGAGAAAGTTATGTAAAGCAGTTAACCAATAATTAATGTAAATTTATAGAGAGTTTTGCTTTTTTTCCATGTTTTAACAGAAAATTTTATCACTGTATAATGTTGGTATTATAAAGTTGCTAGAAAGTTGTCAAGAAATATAATCATTTTTAATCTCAAAGACAAAAGACAATACAGATGCAATTCAGCACAACGATACAAGTCTCACGAAAGACCCAGGATCTTTCGTTGAGTTTTTCCATTTCTGTGAAGCAACATGTCAGTTTTGTAAACTTCAAAATAAATTTGCCCAGATAAAGAGTTTTATTTTTATTTTTATTGAATACATACATCGGACTTGTTTGCTCGACATAAAATCCTGCCTTTAAGTCATCGTCAATATACAGGGACAAGAAGCACAAGGCTATTTTACAACACGAAGGAAATACAGCCGGAAGTTCCACACAAAGAATGTACGCATTGGAGCCAGTGGGATTCGAACCCCCAATCTCCACAGTTCGCAAGCGATTAGCTACGGGGTTCCTTGACTAATCGGCTACGGAGACCCTCAGATAACGGAGTGTCTCCGTTCTTTCTTTTTATTTTCATCAGTTTCGATATATTCAGGAAATATGGTGGAATTTTCTGATTTTTAACGGGAAATGCCCCTTTGTTGGAAAAAAGGACTTTCTGTGAAATTCAGGAAATATTTATCCTTAAATACCAGATTTTTAACAACATGTATTAAATTTTTGTTTCTGACTCTCAGTTCTATTCTTTTTTACCATTTAGACATACGTCTCTTGTTAATCTCTTGAATAAGTGTAAGTCAAGTGTAAAATGCAATCAAGTAAGTAAACTGAAAGCTATTAGAATTAACGCTGAGTTTTATAACAAAATAAATGCATAGAAAACAACTGCAACATTTTTTTTGCACGCAAAATGCATCAAAACCACCAGCAAAAGCCTTTTCATCCAAAATACAGCACGGAATTTTTAATAGTGTACATTATTAAAAAATAATTCTTCAGTTTTTCAATGTATTATTGATTGAAATTTCATATGTGCTACACTGTTAAAAATTTACAGCTATTTCTTTCGTCATTTGACCGTTTCTCAACAAAACGGTTTATTGGCAATTTTAGAAAGCATATTTACTACATTTCTGACAGGATTATGGTTGATTGTATTTCAATTACGGTCTGTTTTCAATTAAAACATCTTATATGCCCTTGCATCAAATAGGACAGTTTTTCCAAATTATTAACAGTGTAGTTTATAAAACGAATATTTTCTGTACTCATTCGTTTTTGTCGATCATTCCGTTTTTTACTATTCATATTGATGTTTCTGTTTTCATTTGTTTGTTTTTAAGAAATGCTGTTTTGCTTTTTTGAAAACTGCAAGAGGAACAAAAAACATTCTACATTTAAACGTTTGCCTAAATTTTTTGTATTTACTGGAATTATAAAACCCCCAAGTTAATTCATAATCTTCTTTACTAAGTAACTTCCAGTGATCATAGCCAATAGTTTTATATGAAGCATCCACAGAAAAGGAACAATAACGACCACGATTTGTTTTATTTCACTTTTGTAATTGGATCGGAACATGCACCTTAAGGTTTGCCAATATCTCAAAGATTGTTTCGTTTCTATTTTAAACGTATAAAATTTCACAAGAGTTATACTCATTGCATAAAATTAGCACATAACATCTGTAATGCCATAATGTAATATGAAGTTGTCATAATTGTAATTATATGATTGATATGATGTTATAATTATGAACACAAACATTTGATGATTTAAATATATTATCGCATAATGCTTTCCTGAATGTCATTTGCCAAAATTCTTGTGCTTTTTTTTTTGTTAATAAAAATATTTTGTGATCAGTATAGAAACCTTACAGACCTTGAGAAATACATAATTATTTAAAGCGTTTCTGGATATTTTTTTAAAAAGTGCAAAAAAATAACAGCAACATTAAATGAAATATGATGGAGATTATCAATTACGCAAGCATTATATACACATAATTCAGATTTTCTGCTCTTAACGTTCTCTTAATAATAAAGACAGTGTTCAAAATATTCAAAACACGCTTTAACTACATGTTTGTTAAAGATAGTTAGTTAGTTGGGCAAAATAAATTAAAAAAGTGTTCAGAATGTGAAAAGATTTAAGATTTTGTCGATGAAAAATATCCTGTTACGAATTTGCAAAAGCTATACGTTTTTATTGTGGTTTAATCCTTAGAGTTATACATTTTTAAAAATATGCTCCAATATCAACAATTGTAAAAAACCCCGTTGTTTTACGATTAAAACTCGCAGAATACTACTTTTTTACTACTACTACTACTACTACTTTTTTTCTACTACTCTTCTACTTTATGAAATTTTAGCACTAAAAAACACATGTCGGTTTTAAACGCTGGATAGCACCATAATTTCCTATATTTAAAAAATATTAATTTTGGTCGTAAGAGTACAGAGTGTGTATTATTGTTGGTACAAGAGATTCCTTTCTAGTTACAACTTATAGCATCCGGGAACACATTAAAAATTTAGAAAGCATTATTAACCAGCCAACACACGTGCCTGCAGTGTATATTAGTTTCATAATGTAATTGGGGTACATTATATTCCAACACGTGTAGTGACAGGTTAAAATTATTAGAACTATACATGGACTATTTCATCAACATAATATTAATTCCTACATTTATTTGAATGTTTTTGGAATTTATATCGCCTTTTTTATTATAACTAGTAAAAAAACGTAAAGGGCATTTCCATATTTTTGAGTCTGTATACGTAAAATAAATTATTTTCTTCACATTGTGAATATTATTAAATATTTTAGTACAAATTATTTTTACTACAATAAAATTTACCATAAAAAAGTTCAATGTTTATAAATGTTTTACTTGTTACTCAAAAGGCACGTATTTTCGAATCTAAACAAGATAAGAATGCCTCTTGGGCATGGATTAACGATGTCAAACTTTTCTTCATCCTAAATACTCAGTTTCTTTCAATATAAGAAAATCAATCGACAAAACTGACATGCCCTGAAGTTATAAAATGATTGCTATTGGCCTCACATTTCACTAAGATGATTATCTCTAAATTCCTATGTAAAACGAAAAAATAATATCAGAAAGAGCAACATTTGATCTTATAGAAATTTCAAAATATTTTTTTTGTATATAATTTATTAGTAGTTTTATCTATTACTTTCATACTTATTGATGCATGCGTTTCATTTCTAAGGATATTTAATACATTTTTAAATTGAAAAATTGTTAACAGAAATAAAATATATCTTCCACGATGTATTGTAAAAAATAGTGTATAAAGTTATATATGTTGTGATAGGAATCTGGGATACCAAGAAATTTTTATGTATGGAAACAACAAATTTATTTAACAGGTGAAAGCTTTGCAGTGTAAATTAAAGTATCTGAACGCTACTAATTTTTTTTTACGAAACTGGGATGCCTAGAACTTTTATGTAACTGCAAACCAGGTTAAAGTTAAAATTTTAGCAAGATTGCTGTCATTTTATTAGATTCTTTATAAATTTACATATATCTGTATATTTACAAAAACTAATTTTATCGATTTATATCCCCTTTTTAGTACAGTATGCAAATGACATTTTAATAAGCATGCAGATTTTTCCAACTTTACATCTGTAGAAATGCAGATTTTGTTTTACATTGTAGTTCATTCAAATCTCACTATTCTGAAAAAAACTGAATAATAATTTCTGAAACTGTAGAATATTTTCTTTTGTATTATTTCCTAAAATATTTTTGTAACTGTTGAAAATTTTCCTTTGTAAGTATTAGTAAAAAATAATATTGTGAAACAGTAAGATTTTTTCCTCTGTAATATATTTATAAAAACATTAATAATTTTTGAAGTGTAGAATATAATACTTTCTAGAATATTTAAGATATTTAATTAAATTAAAGAAAATTTTCTTGTTTTTTCCAATAAGAAATTAAACAAAAATTCACTTATATTTTTCAATAATTAACTTCAAAACACATAGTTTTAGAGGTGTATTTTCAATTTCAAAAATATCATGAAGGTTTTTCTCTGTGATATTGAAATTAATTTATGTTAAATTTCTTATCTCATGAAAGTATTAAATGGTATAACTTTTGCATGTTTTCTTGGTCCTATATACAATATCTGGGTAAATATATACAAAAAAAATTCACATCCACTTTGGTACCAGGATAAGTTATTGAGTTAACACTTTAATGACAAAATATGAGCTTTGATTGTCTTAACATCGTAAATACGAATAATGTAACAAACTATGCATTCTCAATTCAGTTCTGTCTGAAGATTTTTTTTTTCAAATTTTAAGCACAGCAAAATCACTAACATTAAGTTTAGAGCTATCTGTAGATTTCAATAGAAAGAGTGCATAATTCTTTAAAGTTTGCATATGCTTTACAGCAGCCACAAATTAACTATAGATAATAATTGCAAGTGCCAATTTCTTTTATTTCAAAAAAATATTGCACATATGTATATAGTTAGCAGATTACTTTCAGCTTTAATATAAATAAAAAAATCTACTGGATTTCTTAAAATTTAAACTGATATATCTTCTTTAGGGAATAGAATGAATAAGTAGAGAATCGTTTTTTCTAAAAACATATTCGTTCTGATATTGGGCTAAATACTTTTGGTGAAAAAAACAAACAGTAAATTTTCGGATTATAGTGATTTTTTCTGAAAAAAAAACTATGATTATATAGTTACACTGATAGAAAATCTACTGTTAATTATTTTTTTTAAATGCGAGTTTCTTAGAATAAAAATACTTTTTTAGATTTACACTTTTGTAGAAATATAATAACATCTTATAAATTCCTTTTTCAGTTTATTTTAAGTTATTAGTTTAATAGAGAAGATACCATACAATGAGAAAAAATATGGTTCTAAAATCTAGATTCTCAATTGTGGCTCTAGAAAAAAATTTTCCAATCATTCCTATAAATTCTAGTTCTCTTTTTTGGGGATTTGTGATTAGTTTCATTTACCATAATTCTAGATTATTAAACCATTCTAGAAATCAAGTGATAATTTCTCTCTAGTAAAAAGTTTCATTATCGTTTCGTCACTTATAAAACAAGAAATTAGAAATTCTAGATTATTTCGTGTATTCATCTTAGTTGTTTACATTATGCGATTAGATCGGCAAAGGACTTAAGGAAGGACTAGCTATTCATACAGATAATCATAATACTTTGAATAAACTGAAAATTAACGATATCATTAAATTTATATTGTATTAGGTGCATTATATTTTAACTTTTTTAACATTTTACAATAGCTAGTAAAATACAAGATATCATTATAAAAAGTAATTTATATTTAGCTTTGCTAAGATGAAAATATTTAATTTAAGTCCTTTCATATCGCTTATAGCATGGTATTTTTTTTCTATGTGTAAAAAATATGACGCATTTCATCTGTGTTAGCTGATTTTTATTTCTGTTTAAACTGTGCTTTGCTATCGTTAAGATTTATTGATATTGAAAAATATTGTGTAAATCTTATTGGTCTGCAATATATTATCATAAAATGAAACAGTTTAAAATAAAATAACAATAAAAATGATCATAACCTAATTTTAATTGATCATACCTAATTTTAATTCCAAACTTGCAAACGGCACCAATAATATTTTAGTAAAATTTTGCTTTTACAGTAAAAGCTGAAATTAAGGAATTCAAAGTATCTAAAAAAATTGTTTCTGAATTCCGGTGTCAGTCGATAATTTGTCATTTGACTAACAGATTTGCCCGTGCCGGAAAGGGTTAACATAAATTACTTAAAACGTGTACCAAAAATAGCTAAAATATTTTATGTAAAATGTTTAAAAATACAAATACTTTTTAAGTAAAGGGACGGTGGACGTTAATTTTTTTTTTAATTTTCAACATAGCAATATAAAAAAAATAATTCAATAAAATTTTTATTTTTTTTTATTTAAATTTTTAAATGAAATTTTAAAATACTCTTCGTGTCTTAATTTTTGAGAATATTTTATTGCTTTTGTATTTTTATCACTTAAAAATCTATTATAAATAAATTTGTGTAAGATTTTTTTAAATATCTTGAATCGTTAATATTTTGCAGATTGTTTTCTAAATTCCATATCGATTTTCATTAAAATTTTTCCTTTTAATAAGAAAAAAAATCAAATTTGATTATCTTAATGAAGACGAATTTTAAAAAAAGCTTACACAATTTCTTTCTAAACAATATAAGGATACTTCCTTATCAATTTCATAAATATGGATAAAAAATTACGTCGCAAGAAGCATTCCAAAAATGTAAAAACGCTGAAAGATTAGTATTGAGAAAAACAGGTTTAAAGTATATAAATACACTTACCTTTATTATTTACTTCTTCAAACCTTCATAAATGATATTTTAGTAAGACAAAAAACTGTTTTGGTACTATTATACCACAGAAATAGACCTTTTTTGCGACGATTTTGCTCAAATAAAGATCCACTGGCCCCTTAACGAAAGTAAAATATGCCATAAACAGAAAATCTTTTTCAAGAAAAGCTTCTTTCAAAAAGTATTTATTAGATACCTTTTCCCAATTAATAGTGATTTTCGAAGTCTTTCTATAACATTAAAAACCACTTTTTAAAAAATCGTCTGATTTTGTTATCACAGATTTACGGACATGTTTCTGAGTACTATTTCTAATGTATATGTTACAGGACAAACTTAATTCCCCCCCCCCTAGTCTATCCTAAAACCCATCGGATAGACTAGTTTGGCCGAACCTTCATTAGGATTAATAGTTTAGCCTGCTATACATTGGTTTGAACTAGTTTATCCCAGGCCCATCTAGATTGTCCTAGGCCAATTCAATTTGGCGTGATTTTATTGAATCTAAGGGTAATGTCAGACGACAGATCATTTTGACGCTTTGGTTTTCCAGTGAAAAATAAACATCTGCGCTACTTCCATCCACACGAACGTGACCTTTCCGTCAAAATATGCAGACGATTATTGTCTCCATTGATAATAGGAAGCTTTTAATTCGATGTTTTTAATTTAAATAAGATGGATTTTTTGGAGGAAATAAAGTATTCTGTAATTTTTTATCAATTATTCAAGAAATTAGAAAAAATATATGCATACACAGACGGTACTGTGTTCATTCTATGATAAGTGATAGATTATTTACCTGATATTTTTATTTAAAATATCCGAAATTACAGGAATTAAGAATTACATCTGATGTTAAATGAAAAATCCACCATCTTTAAGAAATACATATGACTGCAGATATTATTAAAATGGTAATAATTGTTATTCAACTTTCATTTGGATGAAATTTCTTATTTATTTTATTATTAAATAAATAAATAAACTAAATTGATTTTAAAAAAAAGTTGCTACAGAACGTGATAGCAAAACAAACATCTTAGTTGTATGAATGAAAAATAGGATTGACAAATTTCTAAAGTGTGAAATTTGCGTTACATGAGTCAAGAAGTATGTGCTACCCCCTCCCCCCCCCCGTTCCCCATGAGCAAAGGGTACATTTTTTCCGTTTCGAGGCTGTACGTGCATATATAACGATGTCACAATTTTTTTGGTAAATTTGGACCCCCTCCTCCCTTATGACAGCATACGCTATCATTCCTCGAACACCCTCTCCCTCCGTAATTGTACATTTATTAATGTCTAAAAATTCCCTTGATATTTGGAGTTTTTTCTTTTGTTTGGAGTGATATACAAATATGGTTACATTTATTTTTCGAACAATTTATAGATTCAGATGAAGCGAAGTTAATAAAATATCACTTTATATATGAAATAACTTTATATCAAACAACATTTAAAAGAAATAATTATTATTTAAAAGTATTTTAAAATAGCAGTGTGTTACACAATACTTTCTACAGTAATACCATCTTCTTAGAATTGTTCTTAGAGTTGTTATAAAACAGGATCGTATAATAGGTCGTAATAGGTCGTATTACCTTGTTGAGATATTAGATATTGTTGTCAAATGTTTGCAGATTTTTCTCCCTTCCCGTGCTGTCGCTTCCGGAAATTCTATTCAAAACGCTAACATTGACAGTATTTTCTTAAATTGTTTGTATCAAAAAAATGGATAAATCCATTCGATTACATAGTTTCTGAATAAAAATATCTGCTAATCTTATGCGTTTCTGAAAAGAAATGAATTTAGATAAGTGTCAGAAAGTAGCTCCTTTGGATTTTAGGAATTTTTTAATAAAATGATATAGAAATATTTCCATAAATCTATTTTTACTGTACAGCTTCAAAAATTACTGTGCTTTTAACTTTCTTTTTTTTTCTTTTATTCTAAACTACATTAATTTTTTTATGAATCTTTATTTGAATGTCGAAAATCTAAGTATCTAAGTAATTATTAATGTTGCTAATGTGTATTTCCTGTAAAATACACTGTAAAATGATCCCATAGACATGTATGCAGTATTCTTTAAAAGAATCTTACTTATATGATAAAAACCTGAATTTTTTAGAAATAGTAGAAATTGTGACCGGCCAGAACGGGCTGAGCCAGGCATGGTTTTACTGATTTCTGTGCGGGCCGGGCTGGGCCTAGAAATGTAAAAATATGAACTGGGCTGGCAGGGCCCGGACCGAACTTTTTGTTTTTACAACGGGCTGGACCGGGCCTGAAAATTCCGGCTATGTGGTATGCTAAAGCATAGAAGAATCTAAGAATGGTATGACATAAAGATACTGTATAAAATGGACTTTTTTCCCTTTTTTTTTTTACTATTCTTTTTTATTTCCTTTACAAGATTTTATTGAATCAATATATTTGAGAAAGCATATTGTTTAGTATAATTTTATGATTAGATGTTTTAAAGTTTAAAATAAGTCGGCTATTAAAAAATTGCTGATACTTTTTTTTGTTTTATTCTTTATATGTTACTTTATATACTTTTATGTACTAAATATACTTTGCAGCGGAAGTTTCAAGCGGGGTGGGGGGGGGGGGGAGCCAAAATCCATGTTTACCCAGAGCGCAAAAAAGGCTAGTTTCGGCCACGCAGATAGTTCATTTAAATGCAGTCCGGCAAAGCCCAAGAAAAAATTTTATGCAAATTGCAGAACACAATTTTTACAAAAATGTCGATTTTTTTATCATTATTTTCCTACAATTAAAAGCTTTTCGAAAGAATATTATACACAGTAAATATCAACTTTTACGCTTTTTACCTACCACTAGTTTTGATCAGAAAAATTTGATTTTCTTAAAATTATATTTCCGATGATTAAGTAAGGTAAATTTATTTGTTAAAATACAGTGGTGAGAAAAAACCCGTAAAACTTGGCTGGTATGGTATACATAATTATACAAAATTATATGCTTGTAGTAAATAGAACCGCTACTGCGATATGATCACAGACGCATTATGATCATATCTTTGCGGTCCGTTTTTCCATTCCAAATTTTCAAAACTTTATCTAACTTATAATTATTTTAATTTCGAGGTCGGTTCAGGCATAATTTAGGGCTTATTTAGAGACATTACACAAAAATTCATTTAATAAAACAATGTAAAAAAATCCATTAAATTTACCCCGTAGAAATGTTGCCAGCAGTTTTGGCCGTAAAAATTGCAGTAAAATTAGATGTAATGAAAAAATTACGTATGTATTACTGCAGTTTTTATGGAAAAAAATACTGGCAAAATTGCTACCAGCAGTTTTTGCAATAAATTTAATGGATTTTTTTTCTACAGTGAACAGGCCCCCGTTCTCCAAAATCCAAATATTAAAACAGGTCCTTCTCCGAAATCCAAGTATTAAAAAGACCCTTTCATAAAATTCTATAGCATTAAAACATACCATACATTACTTTTATATTGTTAGGTTTAAAAATCTGCAATATTCAAAGAAAACTAGTTCCCCAGGTTTTTAATTTCAGTAACTGTATTTCATATTTCCTTACAAAATGTTACTTTTCACAAACATAAAATACTATTTACAAAAATTATTTTTACTTTTCGGAAAATTCCCCCCTCCTCTTAAATAAAACACCTGCAACGACCTCTGATTTTAATTTAATATTCTGGCAACATACTAAGACAAAATAATATTATTATAATTTGATAAAGATTACTTTCAGTTTTTTCCTTATAATAATATTTTATTGTAATATTTTTTGATATAAAATCTAATTTGTTACAGTAAAATAACTTTAAATGGTTTTTTAAAATATGAAAGAAAATTAGTTAAAATAGTGTTCCGATAACTTCCTCATTTTCTTCAGATTTTTTTAAATTTATTTTTTTTTATCTAAAGTGCAACATACCACTGATCAATTTATTGTTTTTCTATTTTCATCCTTAGTTAATTCTGACTATATACCCTACAATATTCTTAATTATACAATATACAACCCTATTGTCCGTCAAAAATTAGTTATTCCACGACTAAATCAATTTCAAACTCTAACGAGAAAATTCGATGCGCAATGACATCAAAAATTCATGAAAAACTGATAAAGAAAGTCAAAATCAGCGTTGAAATAGAAGTTCGTCTGCCCATCGTAATTTAAACAACAGCCTTCAGACCGTCAGCAGAGGCGAGCGGGCTGAGGGAAGCGCCAGGTGCAAGCGTCAAGATTTTCTCCAATTTTCCGACGCTGGCCCTGGAACTGTCGTCTGACCGGACGAGAACATTTCTATTCCCTGATGAGAGGCCGTCAATATCGACGTTTTAAAAAATCGCTCGTCTGACATTGCCCTAAAAACCTCCATGGCGCCAATTTTCTAGATTTGATCTAATCTATCCTAGGCCGATGCAATTTAAAGCGATTTTATCTCACAGACTATCAAAGCCTGAGAGCTAATGTGCTCGCAGATTCTGTGTGTGTGTATGTAACCATGTACGTATGTACGTACATATGTATATAATGTGATAATTCCTGATAGAAATATCCAATTTGCTTCAAATTTTGGAGATAGATTCATCCTGATAACGAACTTCCTAAATTATTTTCAGGAGTTCATTGAATAAAAATAAGGGAGGGGAACAAAAGGCTAATCCGCACTCCCCTCCTTAACTTAGTTAAGTTAGTTTTTCATGCAAAAGTATCAGATTTTATTAAAATTCTAGGTATAAGATAATTTTGATAAGGCACCTCCATGATTAGCTGTGGGTATTGACTGTTCACCTATAAAGAAAAAAGGAATTGGAGGTAACCCCCTTAATTTATGTAAATATGTAATATGTGTAAGGGAAAGAGAGGAGGGGGCGAATAAAATCAGGAAATTCTTGTCTGATATATTTCGAACTTTAAGATAATTTATGACACATGATATATATTTATAAAAATACATTCCGCGTCAAATGCCACTATTTACGAATAGTAAATTTTTTTAAAAATCTTAAATTTTTGTTTTGAAGCGTCGCAACATCGAGTAACGTATCTACTGATAGATTGTTTAACGGAGTTACCTTCAGACACAGTTTTGTTGATAATAGAGTGCGTTCCCTTTCGTAATGGGATATTTTTTTATAATTTTATCATGTGTCATAAGATATCACAACGTTTCAATCAGGTCCAACAAAAATTTAACATTTTTATAAAAATACTAAAAGAAAATAGTGGTATTTGACGCGGCATTATTTTTCTTAAATATTTAACATCATTTTTTATTATGTTTCTAAAAGTTTCAAATAATGGTAATATTTAATTAGCAGCTAAAACGTTAAAACACGCTGAGCTTTTGAAAAAAATTCGAGTGTCCCATTACTCTACCCGCCCCCCCCCCCATCCCAAATTTCAAGTGTCATGCCTCATTTAAGCTTTTTCTTATTTTTAAAAGGGGTCTGATATTTAGATTTCTAATATGAACAATTTCGCGTGAAGTCATGTGTGCGAAAATCAATATCTGTTACGAATTAATTTTTTTTTTTTTATAAAACCAAAAGTTTTTATCCGATTGAAAAAATAATCCGTTCTTCCTTTATATTTAACCTCAGAACCCCCAAAATTAATCAGGTAAATGCCTTATCAGAAGAAACCTACATCCAAAATTTGAAACAAATCGATAAATTCTCCTTGAAAAACCTATTTACATAAATTAAGGGATTACACCCCATTCTTCCTTTTTTATACGTAAACAAAGAACATCCACAACTAATCATGGAGGTGCCTTATCAAAATGATCTTATACTTAAAATTTTAATAAAATCCGATACTTTTGCATGAAAAACTGACTTAACTAATTTAAGGAGGGAGGGGGGTGTGAATAACCGTTTTGTTCCCCTTTCCTTATTCTTATCCAATGAACACCTGAAACTAATCAGGGAAGTTCTTTATCAGAATAAATCTATGTCCAAATTTTGAAGCAAACTGGATATTTCTAGCAGGAGTTATCGCATTACATACAAATGTACGTACATACAGAAGTTCATGGTTACATACACACACAGAGAGTCTGAGAACACATTAGCTCTCAGGTTTTGATAGTCTGTGAGCTAAAATCGCATCAAATTGCATTGGCCTAGGAAAAATTATATTAAAACTAGAAACTTAGCGCCGTGGCGGTCTTTAGATCCAATAAAATCACGCCTAAATAACTTGGCCTAGGACAATCTAGATCGGCCTATGATAAATTAGTTCAAACCAATAAAAAGCAGGCTAAACTAGTTTATCCTAATGACCGTTCGGCCCAACTAGTTTGGCCTAGGAAAATCTACTTTATCCGATGGGCGTTCGGATAGACAAGTTTAACCTAGAAAAAACTAGTTTATCCCATGGGCATTCAAATAGACTAGTTTGGCCTAGGAAAAAGTAGTTTATCCGGTGGGCGTTAGGATGGACTAGTTTGGCCTAGGTCAATCTAATTTGGCCTACAATCGGATTTGGCCTGCAACATATATATAGAATTGAACTTATGCAGGGAATCAGAATAAAGCAAAAATTATATGTATATTAATTTTATGACCTTTAACTGTGTAATATAGAATGTTTGTTTAATGTGAAAGTATTTACTTGATAATTGATGCCATCCGTAAAACATTTAATCCTATAAAAGAAAATATATAAATCATATGTTGTAAAAATATCCGAAAAAATTCCCGAAAATTTGTGGCTTCAAAGTAGTATTTGTTTGTATAACTATTTCGTTAGAGTTAAAAACGTACTGTATTCTCAGTTCGTTAAATATTCGTTAAAAAGGCTTTTAGGTTCATTATTAATGCAGGAGATGTTATTGTATATTATTGTTTGCTGTTATATTAAATTTTAATGTATTAAACAATACATGGCTTTTTTCACATTTTATGATGTCAAATGCATTTTTCATGATACAAAGGTAATGAGTATCATATTTGTTTTAGTAAACTGCAAATTTTGTACCAAATAGTCTCATAATCTCAATATTTGACTATCCAAATGTCAAAAGTTAGTTCCTTTCTTATTGGAAAACAAAGCAGGAAAATATATTTCTGACAGGTTTAAAATTAAGTTGAAAATGTCATGTGTGCATAAAATTAAAAATTGGTCGACTTCAAAGCTGTTATTTTTACCGATGGCGTTATTTCTCACCAAAGTATTTAAAAATTTGTTGTTGTGTTTTTCAAAGGGTTTGATTCTAATACATTTCTGTTGGATTTGAACTAGATTACCAGACAAAATACATTTTTGATTTCTTTTATTAACAGTAAACAATTTTTCAAGAATAATTGTGGTTTTGTAAGTAATGACAACTTCTATTATTGTTTTACTGTTTGTACGACATGTCCAAATGTACTAAAAATCCAGATTTAGCTAAAAAATATTTTTTATATAAAAATGTTTTAATATGCATAATATTCATTTTTATATTAATCAAATGAATGCTCTAAACATATAAGTATAATTACTATTTTAAAGCCTGAAAAAAAGTCTTTAACTTAAGTTGTACGTTATTGCAAAAATTATCACTTTTTTTTATGAATGCTTATCTTTTGTTCTGTCTAATGGTAATCCATCTACATCATGATATTGTAAGCAAATTTTAAAAGTCTAATTGTAACTTCATATTGTTTTTAATTACTATATTTCAACTTCATATACTATCACAAATAAGCCGTTTTCATGTAAACAGTATTTCAATAATTATTATAGTGTAACACAGTGTACAAAAATATTTTATATCTTTGTTGTATTTTTATATGTAATTTTAAAGTAATTTTACATCAAACTTTATCATATGGCAAAATATTTATATTTTAATGGGATTTTATTACTTTAAATTCATGCTATTTACCTTCTAACTGTTCTAGAAATAAATAAATGCAAATAAAATGTACTTAACTGTAACAGTTTTATTTTTGAATAACTAAAGAAACAGACAATCATAATACTTTGAATAAACTGAAAACTAACGATATCATTAAATTTATATTATAATAGGTACATTATATTTTAACTTTTTTAACATTTTACAATAGCTAGTAACAAAATAGACAGCATTATAAAAGTAATTTATATTCAGCTCTGATAAGTTGAAAATGTTTAATTTAATTCCTTTCATATCGCTTACAGCATTAGTAGAC